>LPNX010471096.1:172842-291348 GCA_001517045.1 Pseudotsuga menziesii
TTTTTTTCCATTTGAACTCATTTGGCATGTTGGACAATCAGGTTTCCTAATAGTAAAATACTTCTAGGAATGTAATATTTGCATACCAGTGGTAAAATTGTTTGAAACAGCCTCAATATCATCAGTCATGGCCTGTGCTTTTGATTTGATAAACTTTTCCTTCAAAATATGAACTTTTGATC
The DNA here is from genome assembly GCA_001517045.1 of Pseudotsuga menziesii. NCBI lineage: Eukaryota > Viridiplantae > Streptophyta > Pinopsida > Pinales > Pinaceae > Pseudotsuga > Pseudotsuga menziesii. Next base: position 173,025 of record LPNX010471096.1, read on the forward strand.
TGATAAACTTTAGAATAACTTGTGCTCAACACATACACAGAATCAATTTATGCAAATAGATTAGTCCACAATCACCTAAGATTGGCACTAAAATCATACCAAATGCAAGCATGCTTCCTTGTGTCCATGTGAAATAGAGATCTGGCCGGATTTCTATAATTCTGATTGGTCACCAGCCTCTGTAAAAATAGCACAAAAGAGATAAGAGTTGGTAGAATATTTTGAAATCTAGACATTCAGATAAATATAATGTTCAGTGTTATATAAGCCTGTTGTGTGGGAATGCACCCCATTTTTTGTAAGTAAAGCCCATAAGGTATCGACGCAAACAATGTAATAATTTATAAATAAAGTGCATGATCAATATTGTCAAGATCAAAAAAACCATTAGATAGGGTCATTGATCAATCTATTGATATTGTCAATAACCTTAGGCTATGTAGAGACCTCGTCCCAAGCTGGATAGGTTAGCTATTATCTCTATTACGAACTTATGCTATTAGCTGTACTAGTGTACTCTTATTCTCCCAAATATAACCAAGCTATTCCATTTTGACAGTGGGTTTTCCTCCTCCTACTCAGGTTTCCCATTTAAATCCAAGTGTGTTATAGTGTGTGTGTTGCTGTTGTTTTCATTATTTCATTACTGTTATTTTGTTTGATGATAATATTATTGATCTGCTACGATTGTTTATCATAATCATGGTTATATCGTTATTCTATTCGTAGACTTCATGATAAATGACACACTTGATTGTGAAACTATATTTACTGCTACTTTTTTGCAGGTTCAATCCTTTTGAAAACCAACAACATGATTTGGATACAAGTTTCTGTATGAAAACAAAATGTTGTATGCAAGTCCATACCTCCATGCATAACAACTACTTTCAATTTGATAAGGAGAAAACAAAATGTAACTTTACCTTTGGGAGGAACAATCACTATAGGGAAGCTGCTATGGTGAAAGTAGTACTCACTCACACTCCCTTGCAATACACTTCAAACCATAGAAGATGTCAGAAACAACAAAACATTTGAACCAAAAATAGCATATTCGCATTTCATATATGCTCTAACTTTTAAACACAACTTTAAGCTTACAAGGAGATGCAGAGTATTCAAAATAAAAGGGTCTTGCCTCTTGATTATCCCCAGTCCTCTTGTTCCCATTACAAGTGCAGCAGGATTGATTCTTACAGCTTCACAACAAAGTGCTTTACCTATGTCACCCTCCATAATCCTAGCTTCTGTTTTCACCTTTTCAGTGGAAAAATGACAACATAGCAGTCAAAACCAATGGACTAACATTCTCTAAGAACTACATTTACAAGCTTTCTTATTGGTATTACCATGGAAACTTCATATGCTTCTATTGCAAGCCTTTCCATTAGACCTTGTGTGGCATCAAACAACACCTCATCATCTGAATCTATGCTTTGAAGCATATCACAATGAAATAGAACTCTTATCATTATGAAATCATCTATGGTACAAAAGAAGGTAAGTTTAAATAGAAGCCCAAATATATTTAACCAACTCCAAAAAAACTCTTGTAATGATTCAAAATGTGATATGGAACATGATCATCCAACATATAAATTGATCAGCACAAGCTATTCAGAAGTGAGTTAAAACTTGCCCCAAAAGAAGGGAGGGTAGGGTGTTAAACTATGAAAACAATATTATCACAAAATCCATATAGACCAAGTGCAGCATCTAAAATTTGTGCATCCTTCTCTCTGCAGAACTAGAGAGAATCATGACTTGAGCATATTAAACTACTATGATGTTAAGTCACAAAAAGTTGCCTTGCTCAAATAAGATAGACATATTGCAGGTGGATAGATTGGACATAAAACCAATAAAGGTGTTATTATCAATAAGAAAGTAAATGCTATGGATTCTGGAAACTGTAAGAATACTTTTATATATGTAGAACCAAAAATTGGACAATTGAAGGGAGAAATCAATTCTTCAGACTTCACTGCTACTTCTTGTACCATCCTCAATGGAGGCAGCTAGATCTCAGAGTCACTCAGACTACTCGTTTGTATAAGGTAAAATAATCTTGTCTGCAAGATCAAGGTGAAGCACAAGTAGCAAGAGAATGGCATAAGCAAGAACGAGGGGAAGCACAAGTGCCTCGTCTTTTTGGCATATCTGACTCATTCACACCGTGTTACTATATTTCATTAACACACTGGATTTCCTGGTCTTTATAGCTCAGCATACCTGTTGGCAAAAGCTCGACCAAACACTATAGTGTGTGTGTTGCTATTGTTTTCATTATTTCATTATTGTTATTTTGTTTGATGATAATATTATTGATCTGCTGTGATTGTTTATCATAATCATGGTTATATCGTTATTCTATTCGTAGACTTCATGATAAATGACACACTTGATTGTGAAACTATATTTACTGCTACTTTTTTGCAGGTTCAATCCTTTTGAAAACCAACAACATGATTTGGATACAAGTTTCTGTATGAAAACAAAATGTTGTATGCAGGTCCAAACCTCCATGCATAACAACTACTTTCATTTTGATAAGGAGAAAACAAAAAGTAAATGAACTTTACCTTTGGGAGGAACAATCACTATAGGGAAGCTTCTATGGTGAAAGTAGTACTCACTCACACTCCCTTCCAATACACTTCAAACCATAGAAGATGTCAGAAACAACAAAACATTTGAACCAAAAATAGCATACTCGCATTTCAGATATGCTCTAACTTTTAAACGCAATTTTAAGCTTACAAGAAGATGCAGAGTATTCAAAATAAAAGGGTCTTACCTCTTGATTATCCCCAGTCCTCTTGTTCCCATTACAAGTGCAGCAGGATTGATTCTTACAGCTTGATGACAAAGTGCTTTACCTACGTCACCCTCCATAATCCTAGCTTCTATTTTCACCTTTTCAGTGGAAAAATGACAACATAGCAGTCAAAACCAATGGACTAACATTCTCTAAGAACTACATTTACAAGGTTTCTTATTGGTATTACCATGGAAACTTCATATATTGCTTCTATTGCAACCCTTTTTATTAGACCTTGTGTGGCATCAAACAACACCTCATCATCTGAATCTGTGCTTTGAAGCATATCACAATGAAATAGAACTCTTATCAGTATGAAATCATCTATGGTACAAAAGAACGTAAGTTTAAATAGAAGCCCAAATATATTTAACCAACTCCAAAAAAACTCTTGTAATGATTCAAAATGTGATATGGAACATGATCATCCAACACATAAATTGATCAGCACAAGCTATTCAGAAGTGAGTTACAACTTTCCCCAAAAGAAGGGAGGGTAGGGTGTTAAACTATGAAAACAATATTATCACAAAATCCATATAGACCAAGTGTAGCATCTAAAATTTGTGCATCCTTCTCTCTATAGAACTAGAGATAATCATGACTTGACTAGTATATTAAACTACTATGATGTTAAGTCACAAAAAGTTTCCTTGCTCAAATAAGACAGACATATTGCAGGTGGATAGAGTGGACATAAAACCAATAAAGGTGTTATTATCAATAAGAAAGTAAATGCTATGGATTCTGGAAACTGTAAGAATAATTTTATATATGTAGAACCAAAAATTGGACAATTGAAGGGAGAAATCAATTCTTCGGACTTCATTGCTACTTCTTGTACCATCCTCAATGGAGGCAGCTAGATCTCAGAGTTTCCAAATATTGATCTATAGTGCTTTCCAAAGGAAGGAGAATTTACACTGTCGGTGATTCCCAGTTTTAAATCAATATGCCCAAATGATTCATATTTGTTGAATATACAGTAGTTATGTTCTAGAATGGTTCCAAAACTCATCAAATGCTTAAAATAACATGATTCTCTTGTAGATATCAAGGAAATAAAATTATCAAGGTGACCAAAACAATTTCCAAAAATGAAGTATTAAATCAAGTGTGAATTTCAAAGGTGTATAGTAATATATATCATCCTTTTTTTATTGTGCTCACCTGTATTATCAATGCTCTGACGATTTGCTCCTGACCCAGTGAAGTTGTTACTATAAGTGTGACGTGGAAAACCCACCGCAATCAAGGAACAATCCAGGAATTGGAGTGGATTCAAATTGTTTTTATACCTCAAAGCCTTCTTATGTTGATTTGAACAAGTTTCATCATTAGGGCTTTTCTCCACTGAAATAGATGTTGACTGATCTAAATTAGCTTCACTGCACTCTGTCATTTCAGTATCTTCCCCATCTGAAATAGATATTATCCGTGTTATGGTAGATGTTTGGTTCTGAGCTGCTTCTGCCAATCCCTCGTAGCATTCCAAGAGACATTTTGCAATGCCAACATCAGCTTCTACATTTTTGTCATCAATTCCTCCTGGAAATTTTCTCATGATAAGTTTGGATTGATCATATATGTTCTTCATTTTACCAATTAAAGAACCATCACTTCCAATGTTATGATTGGAACTATCACTTCTGTCACTTTTCAGGCAGGATCCCATCAATATTGAAAGGAGATCCAGATACTGTTTCATAGCTGTAAACAGGGATACCAGCTGATGATAGAGCTTGTTCCTTGCACATATGTCTAACATGGAATCATTGATCATAAAGTATTCTAAAAATCGGTTAAGAATATTTTCCTAACTCAGAAGAACATAGGCTGATAAACCTAAGAAAGGATGAGAGCCATGAGACTATTCAAATCCAATACCAGCACTCCAGACAGTTTTCTTCCCATGATTTGTTCTATCAAAATGGGACCAATAGCCACCCATTAATACTGTAGTTGTCCAGTCATGATCAACATCATGAGGTGCAATGCTAAGGTTTCTATTAGATTTAACAGTTACTGGGGTATACTCAATAGAGCTAACAGCTATTGTGGTGTAGCAGAGTTAACAATTTCTGTGGGATAGTCATCAGAGTTACCAGTTTCTGTAGCATACTCATGAAATTTGACATTTCCAATTGTGTACTCATTAGAGTTGGCATTTACTATTGTATACTCATTAGAGTCGACATTTACTGTTACATACTCTTTAGAGTCGACATTTCCTATTGCATACTCGTTAGAGTTCACATTTCCTGTTGCATACTCATTAGAGTTAACAGTTCCTTTGGTGTACTTAGTATGAATTGATTCAAGATCTACCATTATCCCATAGATTCTGTAGTTTTCTGCTTCCCTGCGAACATGAGTACCTCTGCTTCCTTTTCTTTCAGACTGGGAATTGGACAACCCACATGTAGCACACCAAGAAAATTCACATTCTGTACATACCCTTTCAATGCAATCATCTAACATTGCATGTTCATCGGCATTTGTTGCATCTTCATCTATGTTTGGTGCCTCTACATCTCTCGTGACTTGCAATGGTATCCTATTTGGATAACTATTTTGAGGGAAAGGGCTTATACCGCTATGACCGAATCTCAGCATATGTGCAAAAATCACTTGTCTCTTTCTCATCTTCCCTCTGAGACAATTATTACAAGGACATGCATATTTCTCCAACATATTCTTATTGGCTATTCTCTCATTATGTGCATGGTATTCATTTGTTGACAAAGCTGGTCGTTGACTCATCTTCAATTTTCTGCATTCAATTATGAAGACAGTAAGTCAATCTTACTTTCAACTCTTTTCATCTATCTAATCTTGAATTAAATTCAAAAATATCAAAATGAATTCCTAGAGTCTACAATATATCATGTTAGTATACACATCTAATTACTAGGGTCTAGGCATAGCATATATTGTAGTACTATTATTTCTTGGAAACAAAGTCTCGTGTTTGTCATCCGTTTTGGCAGTGGCATTGTTACTGAATGGAAGGTCATATCAGAAATATTTGAGCTATTTTGCAGGGCTTCGGGTATGGAGATCAACTTAGACAAGACTTGTGTGTTATGTGTTGATCAATCTAGTGAGCAAACTCAATAGATCTTGTACACTTGTGTGTGATGGACTCAACATTGAAGACAATTGGGCTAGCATCACTTTGCATCATTGGCTTATGAACTGGTTACAGAAAAATAGATGCTACAGACTGCTTCCAGTTTATGTGATTTGGGGTATCTGGAGGTTCTGGATCTATACTCATCACTGGTTTTTTATATGCTCTGACCATAGATTAGGTATAGACTATTTATACTGTTATGGTAACACATTGCCTGTTTTTGGACACAAATTTGTCTTTCTATGATGACAGCCCATCTTTGTATGCTCATAGCTATTTTGATTCTTAATGAATAACAAATAGCTGCTTTTTCACTGGTGGAAAAAAAAGTCGAGTGTTTGTGTGTGTACCTCTAGCATTTCAAGGGTATTGCCCAGCACACTCAGACAATAATTCAATGGATCCAATACAATGAAAATTATTTTCTTTTAGTAAGCATTGAAGTGCAAAGCACTATTATAAATTAGCTTAAGGCTTTAGTACTAATTCACCACCCAAACTTAGGTACTCCAACTTGAATTCTGCCCCTTGTTAGTTTCTTTACCTATTGCCACACAGGTGATTCCCCTTCAACAGATTGGCATGATCAACAAATCTTTACAGTCTTGTTTTCTGTGCCACACGAAGTTCTATGGATGAGGGTGCAGCAGTAGACAAAACCTTCATGAGGCACAGCAGAAGTCATAGGCGCCTATGACAGAGGCATATGCATGCACTATCTAAGGAATGCCTAATTTAGAGGCACTTTTCAGTCTAGGAAGGCACTATGTTTTCCATATTGAGAGTATGTTTTTCAGTTCTAGTTTGGGCACTATCACTACATTCCCCAAATAATACGTCCCCCATTTGGGCCAAAGGACCAAAAATTATTTGAAGCGCTTCACATGGGAAGTAGGGATAAACAGAGATCTAGCTGGCATTGAGAGAGCGTGCCACAATCTATCACTATGCACTAATCTTTATTTAAACTGTTATGCTGAAGTGCATGCATGGAAATGAAATCATAGATTTCCCAGCACACTCAGACAATAATTCAATGGATCCAATACAATGAAAATGATTTTCTTTCAGTAAACATTGAAGTGCAAAGCAATATTATAAATTAGCTTAAGGCTTTAGTACTAATTCACCACCCAACCTTAGGTACTCCAACTTGAATTATGCCCCTTGTTAGTTTCTTTACCTATTGCCACACAGGTGATTCCCCTTCAGCAGATTGGCATGCTCAGCAAATCCATACAGTCTTGTTTTCTATGCCGCACAGTCTTGTTTTTGTGTGAGATGATTTAATTTCTATACTTAAAATCACATATCAAACAACAAAACAACAGAAACTAAATAATCCCCTAATTAGATGAGTATTTTTTAAACCCTGGCCATCGTTTCCTCATTAATTCTGTACAGATGAATTAAATGACAGTTTTGTTATACTAATTATTATTGAGAAGTATATTAGCTAACCAAATCGCCCTGTACCTACGGAATTCGGCGGAGGAGGAATTCATGAAAATGATTTCAAATGTTTAATTAACCATTTCAACAATCTAAATCATTTTGCATTTAACTTGTAAGTAGAAATTCAAATTGTATAATAAACCAAAACTGCAATTCTCACTGATAATAAATGGGGTGTTTCTCCCATGCAGTTATTGTAACTGCATAATTTTCATCCATTGATTCTAGATGGGATAGTGTAACGATTCTCGACGAAACAGTGTAACTGTTGCCTGGAATATTATATCTAAAATTCTAGTCAAACCAACCTTGTATTAAGGTTGGATTTGGACAAATTTCAAGGTCTGTATTAATGCTTGGAATAAATAGAATTTAAAAAAATAGTTTATTTATTTATAATAATAATAAACAATTAACAGATTAGGTGAATTTAGAAGGGGAAGATATCAAACTCTAAACATGAAGTCTGTGAGTGAACGATTCATGCCTGTGTCGTTTTCTTCATTAAATATTACAGTTTAGAGCAGATGTATGCTTTTTGACAATATCGACTGGGTTAGTATGCCTTAAATGCTTCGTTGGCCCTCATGGTTTCCTGTCTTTATATAAAGTTAGTCCAAGTGCAATAGAACATAGAAAGCAGTAATAGCCATTGAATAAGGTTAGTCATTGTATTATTCTAGCTTTTGTGTAGTTGATATTGCAGCAGCAAATGAAAATGGGTTGGAGATTTTACATTTTAGGCTAGGCTGCAATGAGTATGGTTTTGGGTATGGTGCAGCTGGTCGAAAGTACAGTTCATGCACTATTTGTATTTGGAGACTCTCTACTGGACACAGGAAATAACAATAACATGTCTACATTAGTCAAAGCTACTTCACCTCCATATGGAAATTATCCATCAGGAACATCAGGTGGAAGGTTTTCCAGCGGTCTTGTCTTTACAGATTTTGTTGGTGAGTTTCTGAGTTTTATTTTGTTGGGATCAAATTTAATCAACGCTAAAGCCACCCTCCTGAATATTTTTGGATGCCTTATTGTTCTAGTATTCTAATTTTTAGCTGCACATCTAAATCTGCCCTGCCCTCCACCTTATATGAATATGGGAGGTGATATTGAACATGGATTGAACTTTGCATCAAGTGCTCTGGAATCCTTGATGCTACTAGAGAGGTCGAAGTAAGTCTCCTGCTGTTGTTTATTCATATATTCTTCCAATTTTTTCTTTTTTTTCATTACATTTTCTAATTCATTGGTGTCTAAAATTTTTGCTCAATGATAGTGGAGTTGAACTACTGAATTAGAATAGTTCTATGAAAGAAATTTTGCAGGATATGTGTGTTGTGTTGAATAATGGATCAAAAAATTGTCCTATTTTAGCTCATATATCAGTTAATAGAAAATACACAAGACAGTCTGGAACTTGAATGGAACTATAGAAACGTGTTACAATGAATTGTCTTATACATCTGGGTGCTAATTGAAAAAAAATGCATATTGTGTGGCATGAATGTTTGAACATTGATACATGTGCAATTCTAGGAGACGAGGATGAAAGATAGTGCCATTAATTTAACACTAAAAGTCTTGGTGGAACTCTTCGTTTTGGTGGCTTTACAAGAGGTTATTTAGGTTATTTTAATAAGAAAAGAATTTTTTGATCTACATCTTTAGGAAACTCTGTAGATCTATGAAAGCAAGGTTAAAAGATGCAACGAAGGCGTTAATCTTAAGGTTCTATGTATACTGTTAAAATTCATTTTTAGAAGTTCTAAAACATCTTTAATAAAACTATCTTTTAATTTAGAGGGAAAACCCATTTAGTATGTAATAGTTCAATTGTTCATACTTGGTTTTGTGCTTCTTCCTTTCTTGTTTTGATATTAGCTATCTCAGCATTACATGCACCTCATTCTATGCTTCTTTTAGCTCGAGTATAGAGGGCCTTCTCTCCTTCTTTTAGCTTGAGTTTAGGTTGTATGTATACTCTAAAAATTCATTTTTAGAAGTTCTAAAACATATTCAATAAAAATATCTTTTAATTTAGAGGGAAAACCCATTTAGTATGTAGAATTTCAAGTGTTCATACTTTTTTTTTCGCTTCTTCCTTTCTTGTTTTGATATTAGGTATCTCAGTATTACATGCACCTCATTCTCTGCTTCTTTTAGCTTGAGTATAGAGGGCCTTCTCTGCTTCTTCTAGATTGAGTTTAGGTTCTATGTATAATGTTAAAATTCACTTTTAGAAGTTCTAAAACATATTTCGGAATGACCACTATTCAGCAACTAGGCCAGGTCCAGGAAATAAGGGTTGACGGATCCCAGTAGTGGTGACGAATAAAAATACTCCTACCACTCCTACTACAAATATAGGAACAAGTCATGGGATGGAAAATCCTGCTGCCACAAGGGAATAAGTCCGATATCCCACACAAATGGAGCCCAAACAAAAGCTAGTCGACCTAGAATCAATTGATCTATTTTGAAGTTGTTGACTCATCAGTTTTATTGGATCCTCCAATTGTTGAACCCATTGATCCAGTTCTTTATCCAGTTCCCGTTGTCTGAGTGGAATAAGTACATACTCAAAGCAGAGCTAATACCACCACTAATAGCGAAGGCATATATAGTCTCAGAACTTGGCTAGGTTGTTGATCCCACACATAGTAAAAGTAGGGGTAGCATACCCAGTTGTTCCTTGTGTTTACCTTTCTCAAATTGAAGTTAACCTATAATCAACAGCAGCAGAAAAGGAAGATACTGAGCCACTTGAAGAAATAAGAGAAGTTGCCAACAGCAAGAGAAGCAGAACCCTAAGCAGAGTCATATCCGAATACAAATCCTCAATATTAGTGGTGGAGATTCCATAATATCCACTTAGACCTTGTCTCTCTTATTTGCATTCAAATCTGCACTGGTTCAAGGCATGTTGTGCTTCCTGTTCCGAGTTGCAGTGCATGGCTGATTGCTATAATGTTCCATAGATCCCATTGTTGGTCTGGGATTGGACTCATACGTGGTGGGGTTTTCATAGTTATTTCTGTTATTGGCAGTGAAGGGACCTAAAGCACCTCTAACAGAGTAAGTAGCATAGTTATATACAGCTAACTACGGTTTTATTATTAGTGTTTATTACATAAAGCTAATAGCTAAGTGAGTGAGGAGCTTAGTAAGATAGCTAATATATCATGAATAGATACAGAGATAGACAAGTATAAAACATAGTCAAAAGCAGATCATTGAGCACGAATCCCAACAGTCTTCAAGGAGCCAGTCCTAGTAATTGATCCTGTAGCACTACCAGTAAGTAGTGTGCAAGTAAAGGAGTCCCGGTCTCATAATAAAAAATAGGAGTTGTTGTGAGTAGTGGATTTTGTATTTGCATTCAAATCTGCACTAGTTCAAGGCATGTTGTGCTTCCTGTTCCGAGTTGGAGTGCATGGCTGATTGCTATAATGTTCCATAGATCCCATTGTTGGTCTGGGATTGGACTCATACGTGGTGGGGTTTTCATAGTTATTTCTATTATTGGCAGTGAAGGGACCTAAAGCACCTCTAACAGAGTAAGTAGCATAGTTATATAGAGCTGACTATTGTTTTATTATTAGTGTTTATTAGATAAAGCTAATAGCTGAGTGAGTGAGGATCTTAGTAAGATAGCTAATATATCATCAATAGATACAGAGATAGAAAAGTATAAAACATAGTCAAAAGTAGATCATTGAGCACGACTCCCAACAGTCATCAAGGAGCCAGTCCTAGTAATTGATCCTATAGCACTACCAGTAAGTAATGTGCAAGTAAAGGAGTCCTGGTCTCATAATAAAAAATAGGAGTTGTTGTGAGTAGTGGATTCTGTAGGATTCAAGGGTTCTAGTTAGGGCAGTGATTTATCTACGTTTAGCCTGGGTATTCTCCCTTATAGGATCGGTATATATAAAATGGGCACTATGCCCTGCTGATGATGAGGGCTACTTCCAGTCTAATAATCCCTTTACCTATATGCACCAACTTTCGCAAAGGGGAAAAAACATATATACCGGTTGAAGCACCAATTTCAATAGAATATATTAAAGGAATAGAAAGGATAGAATCCAACATATATATAAGAGGAATATAAATATCCAAATCCATAGGAAACAACACCTACAAGCTACCAGCCTTAGTCATTCCAGTAGATTTCGTCGTTGATTATGATGTTGATCCAGCCAATGAGTTAGTTGCAGGAAAAGCAAAGGTAGAGCTGATAAAATACAATTATTTAATTTGTGGACACCAACTGCGGAGATCTATATAAAATGCACTTAGTCTTTACCCTAGAACAATGGAGGCTCATACATTAACTAACTACATCCCTGAATTCATAAATCTGCCACTAAAAGTTAGGGAATACATACTAACAATTAAACAACCCTTTGAAGCCCTTATTTTAATCAGTGGGAACATGGGGCTCACGTGCCATTCACAGAAGCCAGTTAAAAACTAGATGCAAAAATATCAGAAGAATTTTTAACAATTAATCCCTAACAGTTTAACACTAGATGCAAAAATATCAGAAGAATTTGGCTTACCTGGAAAGAACCGGAGGATTTCAGCTCTACAACTATGGATGTCCTTGCTCACCTCTTCAAAAGCCTCCACGTCCGGTCTGATGCTCTCTTCATCTCCATTGCAGAGGCTATCACTCATGGATATATATTAACCCAAGCAATATCACTCCCCTCCCGCCAATTAACCAACATCAACATTCTATTTCTGTAATAACAAAATCTCCCATGAATTACCACAGCAATTACCAGAATAAACTCCAGGACAAGTTATCCAATATGGAAACCACCGTATGAACCCTCTATTCTTCCCCAAGCTGCTCACTCTTCATCATGTCGGCAGTGATCAAATTGGAAGGGGCTCGACTAAATGGGGAAAGAAAGTGAAACCACCAAACGAACCCTCTATTTTCCCCACGTGGCTCGCTCTTCATCATGTTGGTGGTGATCAAATCTGAAGGGGCTCGACTCAAAAGAGGAAAGAAGGTGAATACTTCATACCTTTTAATTATATCATATTCCAAATTATCTTGGCCAAAACGAACAGAGTGACAGCTATCACTTCTTTATTTTTCGGTTGTAACGTGTTTGTTTGTGTGGTTTAATATTCATCTTCTTCACTTTATCCATCCTATAGATGCAATATTAATATTCATCTTCTTCCCTTTTATCCATACCATAGATGCAATATATTTCTTATAATATTCTTTTCATGTTGTATCTTAATTTTAAAAGAAAACACAATTCAAATGAAATAAACCAAAAATAATTCACTTATTTTTTTTCCAAATAAATAATAACTTTGTCAAATCATTTTACATAAATTATCAAGAAAAAAAAATTGTTGAAAAAATAGACCTTTATCATGGAAGTTTTGTTCAAGCTATTGTGACAACCTGCTCTTAGATTAGATTAGCAACCAACCAATTAATGTTAACCCAGTCTAACTTAAAGGCCCGAGCAAGAAGTGTGTAAAGTTTCATTAGTTGCATGTGGGTGGGAATAAATAGTAAAGTTATGTGTGGTAGGTTCATACCCAGGTATTTGCAAGGGGTTTTAATTTCAATTAAAAGGGCATAAATAGTAAATCTATGTGTTAGTAAAGCTATATGTGGTAGGTTTATATATATAACTTGGGTATTTGCAATGGGTTTTAATTTCAATTATTTATATTGCTTTTTGACAAATGAAAGACAATATAAATAATTGTATTTCAATTGAAAAATAAAAGTTTCTTAATTATTTTAATCAAAAAAATGCAAAAAAATATTGTTCTTTCAAATTTTTACAATTTTAAACAATTGAATGCTCTTAATTAATTTCTACATGAAAAAAATCATATATTTTCAATGAAACTTATTTTAAACACATTAATTAAGGCCGAGACCTATTTTCCCGACCATTTGCACCGATCGGATGACCGACAACGTCGGACATGACCGCTCACGCGAGCCAGGTCGTCCAATCGGTGCAAATGGTCGGTTCACTAGTTTACTCCTTAATTAAGACGTAGTCATATCATGTGTATCACAAATTTTACACTTCATGAGTAACAATATAAAATTAACTATTTTATTGTAATTATTTTCAAGTTGGAGCACACTTCATTATATCAAAAAAACTACTTAGACGTAGCTGGAATTTAAGTTATTTAATGAAAACAATTAATGTGACGTATAATAGTGTATATTAATTAATTAACCTCTATGTCAAAACTATTTTCCATGCTAATGTAGGCCACTATCCTTATCTTTATTGTCTTACCAAAAGGAATGATAATCAGGAAGAAGACCTAAAATTATGGACTTCACCTTCAAATAATGCCTTTCAATTACATTGGTTATTAATCATAATTAATTAATTAGGAGTGATAAGAAGATCGCAAGAATAAAAAATGACCAAATAAATGACCAATTGTCATGTCGTCATTTTTAGTCTAGATATCCCGTGACCAAATTTGGTCGTTATCTTGGTCGTTTTCAGTTGGTTTTTATCCAGTGACCAAAATTGGTCATTTACCTTGGTATTTTTTAGTTAACTCACTTAAATTTATCAATTTTGGTCATTTATCCCTTGAAAAAAATTGTGGTGACCAAAACTTTTGGTCTCTTGGTCACTAATCTCTCATTTTCCACTTGTGAATACGAATGAGCCTATCTGGGAGGATAGCCATCATAGATCCTCGTTCCTCGCCAACACCAGTTCGGTAGACCATGAATTTGCATCCCTGTTTCCCACTGATATTGTCAACACACCTCAAAGTCCTATATTTTTGCAAGACACAGATTGTGAAGAAAACCTATGCAACATTACTCAAACAAATCCGATTGACATATCAACCAAGCCTGATACCATTGAGCATGTTCATGTTGGAAAGAACTGCTCGACAGAAGAATTTGAAGCATATAGGGCACTTTTCAAAGGATTCCATGATGTTTTTGCCTGGTATTATGAATAAATGTCGGGGATATACCCATCCATTGTGTTCCATGAAATAAAAACCTATCCCACTGTTAAACTTGTCAGGAAAAAACTAAGGCAAGTCCATCCACTAAAGGCTGCAGCTATTAAAGCTGAAATAGAGAAACTTCTCAAATCTAGTTTTATTTATCCCATACCCCTGACGGAATGGGTATCGAACGTCGTCCCTATCAATAAAAAGTAGGGCACCATTAGAGTCTGTATCGATTTTAGAGATTTGAACCAAGCTTGTCCCAAAGACAACATTCCTACTTTGCATATCGACCAGATTATCGACAACTGTGTTGAAAGTGTCATCTTCTCATTCATGGATGGATTTTTTGGTTATAATCAGGTTGATATTTTACCCATCAATCAGAACAAGATGGAATTCATTTTCCCATGGGGAACCTTTGCATATAGGAAGTTACCATTTGGATTAAAAAATGTTGGAGCCACTTTCCAGCGTGCTATGTCCTATGCGTTTCATGATATAAAACATATTGTTGAACCGTACCTTGACAACCTCCATGCTCATTCATAGCGACGGGAGGACCACTTTGGTCTTCTTAGAGACATTTTCCTGAGATGTCATCATTATAATATACGACTCAATCCTCATAAATGTGTTCTAGATAAACCCATTGAAAATTGCCGCCATTTAGCTCTACCAGCCCCAACCAACCTTCTAGAACTCCAAAGTTTGCAAGGGAAGGAAAAATTTCTCCATCGTTTCGCGTGCAATTTTGCAAAGAAAACCCACGGTTATATGCATCTCCTTAAGAAGGACACTCCGTTCTATTGGGATGACCAAGCCCAATGCGCCTTTGATAATCTCAATACGCTCTGACTCATTCACCCATGATACACCCCCCAGATTATTCAAAGGATTTTCTCTTATATATTGTTGCCTCCACTACTACCATTGATGTGGTTTTGGTGTAGGAAAATCCCGACGGTCAGGAGCACGTGATTTACTATGCTAGTAAGAATCTTATGGATTCCAAAACCTGATATTCATGCGTGGATAAATTAGCATTGGCCATGATCATTGCTGTTCAAAAATTTCGTCGCTACATTTTGCTTTGCACAACCACTGTATTGGTAGACCAGAACCCTATGTATTACATCTGACTCATCAGGTGCTCAGGGACAAGTACTCCTGATGGATAGTCATACTATAGGATTTTGATTTGGAATTTACCAAAGCCACATCAAACAAATCCTTGGTCTTTGTCGAGATCATGTGTGATCTTCCCTATGCTTCGATGGAATTTGAGCCCAGTGATTCATTTTTAGATGAATTCCTATTCATGATAAGCATTACTAACCCATGGTATGGATATTTGCTTATTTATCTCCAAACACACTGATTTTATCCAAATCTATCCTGTGACGATCGCTACTGTATCCATCACCACGCAAAATACTACCTCATCTTGAATGACACTTTGTATAGATGTGGGATTGATTCCGTTCTTCGGCGATGCCTCACCCATGAGGAAGTTGAACAAGTGTTGAATGATTGCCACTCTGGAGCATGTGGCAGTCATTTATCTGGGTTGGCTATAACCCAGAAAATCCTTCATGCTGTCTATTTCTGAACTTCAGTCTTTAAATATTGTCATGAGGCTGTCAAGAAATTTCCACCTTGTCAACATTTTTATTCAAAAAAGTGCAATCATCCTGCTTTGCTACACCCCGTCATTGCCGTTGGTCCATTTTCGAAATGGGGATTGATTATATGCATTGTAATCCTACCTTAGCCAGGGGGCATCATTACATCATCGTAGCCATTGACTATTTTACAAAGTGGGATGAGGCCATGCCTACATATGTAGAATATGGCAAGACTGCCACTCTCTTCATGTTCAATCATGTGATAGCTAGATTAGGAATCCCGCAGTCCATAGTTACTGACCGCAGATCACATTTCCATAATCAAATGATGGAGGAACTAAGTGCCAAGCTAGTTTTTCACCATGAAAACTCTATGCTCTATTATTCATAAGCTAATGGTTAGGTAGAGTCCATTAACAAAGTTTTGAAAACGATGCTTCATCGGATGGTTGGAGACCATAAATCCAACAGGAACCATATCCTTTTCTTCGCTCTTTGGGTTTACAGGACTTCTGTGAAAACAGCTACTGGTTTCACACCTTTCCAGCTCGTCTATGGACTCGAAGTTGTCTTGCTGATTCAATGTCAGATTCCCTCCTTGAAACTTGCAGTTGAACTTTTCCTAGACACTTTTGCAGAGGAAGAGATATTTTTATACTTGAACAACCTTGAAGAAACTAGGAGAGATGTTGCCTTAGCTAATGAGGCACACAAGAAATGCGTCAAGGCATAGTATGACAAATCCATCCAACCCTGTGCCTTTAACGAGGGTGACCTAGTTTTGACTTACGATCAGAGATATGACAAACTAGGGAAAGGAAAGTCTGAATCCATGTGGTACGGTCCTTTCATTATTTCTAAAGTTTTAGAGAAAGGGGCCTATGAGCTCGTAGACTACGATGGAATCCCTTTAGGACAACCTTGCAATGGGTTGTACCTGAAGAGGTACTATCACTATATCTCTCTTAGATAGTATCTTGTATATATGTATATTGCATGACTTTCAGTGCGCTTAAGTATTTTCAATATGGTTTTGAGTTTAGTGTCCGTATCTGTTTATACCATGTTTTGGTCATGCAGAGTAGATGGCTTTATACGGCTTCATTGATGGTGCTTACCACCACACCTTGAATCTTGCCTCAACTGCTTTGGTTCTCTATTCCCTAGCTTATGATTTGGTCAGTTCAAGAGCGGTTTGTATTAGTCCCGCTACCAACAATATCCCCGAGTATCGAGTAGTCATAGGTCTTCTGACTGAAGCTACCTCCCAATATTTTAGCAACTTGGTAGTCTTGATGGACTCACAACTAGTGGTTTGTCATCTAAACCATGTTTATACCATTAGGAATCATATGCTTCTCTGTCTCTTCCGAAGGGTACACTTGTTAGAAAGGTCATTTGAAACTATCACCTATAGGCATATCCCTAGGGAATATAATGTAGCTGCTGACTCATTGGCTAATTACATCCTAGATTGGCATATTACCCATTCATGACATGAAAATACAACTTGGTTCATTGTCAATGGAAGCATCATGGATGTCTAGATTCAACCTCTCCAAGTTCTCCTCTAACTCCCCAATCACATCTTCACTCTGCGGTACAAAACAGGCTTCGGCTCGTCTATCCAATGGGGAGGCTCCCTCAGGTTGTGTTGCTCCAACGTCTGCATGAAAACATTCAAGTCTCGTTACTTAATATAGAACATATAAAGCATAAAAAACATAAGAACACTATTTCCATTTTAGGGTCTTTTGTTTCTTACCGATGTCACCCCACTTTCCACCAGGTGGGAGCGGTAGATCAGGGTCACCACTGAAGTCAGTGCCTGCATATGCATAATCCTCCACCATGAGGAGCTGATCTCTTAGCCATAAAAATAATGGGTCACCAAACTTTACCTTCCCCCTACCCGCTCTAGTATGGGCCATAATCCGGACCCACCTCTACATGCGAGGGTCTCGTGCCCTCAACTTTGTAAATACCACCTGAGGTCTCATCCATGGAACCTGCTCAAAGAGGAAGCATGCTAGAATGGAACCAAAACCAAATTTCTTTAGCTCCCCTTACCGACACTTGGTTAGCTGATCTTTGAATATTGGAAATAGGGCTTCCACCCAGTTGAATATTGTAGGTTCCATGGCCTCTATGGCATAGAGCATATGTTCTCTAGACGCCTGGTGCACTCCTTGGATTTATTCCACTCTCTGCATGGTAAAAAAAATAGTCCATAGAGGTCCATCCATCACTACTTTTATGGGGATTTTCTTTCCCCATGTCCTTGTCCCAGGAATGCAGTGACAATCTATCAACTCATGAGTAGTAATGACCCCCCCATAGGAACCAGTTAGCGAGATGGGAGCACCCCATTTAGAAAGGCCAGTCAGGAAGTAGATGTCCTCTACCTTAACTATCAAAATGTGAGCACCAACCTCGAAATATTGTTGCTCTGGATTCCACATCCAGAGTATATGCTCTAGCAATTTCTCTTGCGATACCATACTGGGTGTGCAGAAGAACTTTAAGAGTCCACAGTCTCTCAATGCGGCTATACAACCACAGTTCATTCGGTGAAGGCATCGTCGTTATCATGTTTCTCTCTTTCCATATGACCATTTTTTATCAACAAGACCCTGCCAAAAACAATCACAAGACTTGTTAGAAACATTCTTAATCATCCAAATCAACTAAAATGAGCTAGTTTTTCTTGTGTAACCATTTTTATTTCTCCATGACCGACACCTCCTGTGTCTTGTTGAGGATAGGTGGTGGCACCGCTTGTGCACTATGTTTTCGGCCAAGTTCTAGCAGGGTACCGCTTATCCCGCAAAGGATAAGAGCGGTGCCCGCTCCCATGATTCTAGGGCTTTCCATACAAGCCCAAAACACCATTAAAAATCAAAATTGAAGGCATAAAATGAAAGAGTAGAGTCTATGCTATTACATGGAATAGACGATGCATGAAACCGACGATGGATGCTCTTGATATACGCAACTAAAAAATCTGGCCGAGAAAATGCTCCAAAGGCTCTCCACTATGTGTAAATAGTAAAATGTTTTGATGTTTTACTATTTACATGACTTTTATACACATTTTTGGGTTTGACATGCTATAGTTTTTCTTTAAAATCGCTTATTACTCAAAATCTATCAGTCATAATCCTTTAATGTCAGTTATTGGGGCATTTAACATGTGTTTTTGAGTCATTGCAGGATAGAAGAGCAGTAGCAGTAAAGTTTTGGGAGTTCATTTTGACTTTTTCGTACTACCATAAAACAGAAAAAGTCTTTGAGCGTTTATTGCGACACTTTGGTCACGCTCTCAAAACTTAGAATCAAAGGTCTGAGTCTGTTTTTTATTCTTTTCAGGCTCGTAAAATCTCTCATTGTGAAAAGAGACCTAATGGAGTCTTCTTTAAACTCTTTTCAAGCTCCTTAAATACGAAAATATTGTTGAGTGATCTTGTCTTCTTCATGGTCATGAAAGCATTTGAAGATTCATCTCTTTGACGGTAGGTTATCTCTTTTTCAGTTTGGATGGACTATTTACGAAAAAGGAACACTCCAACCAATCATGACTGGAAGAGTTCTCTAAGGTATTATTTTATACTTTTTCAGGCCTTAGGGACTAAATCATATGAAAAAGGACCCTTTGGAGTCTTCTTGTGTGGTCGTTCATACTCTCTAAACATGAACGATACCGAGTTTTCTTTCATTGGACTCGTTAAATTAAACATTAAGAGACCCTCTTTTGGGAATGAACCCCTCCTCTCTCATGTTTGTAAAACATATGAGTTTGGACTTGTCTTCAAAAGAGATACACCGATTGTTTGTTACCCTTTTTGAACTCATAAAACCGAAAAGAGGCACTCATCAACCATGATGGGGAAAATGGGAAGGGACTCATTTTTCAAATAAACGGCAGTAGTTTGTCATTACCTTTGAACATGGAACTTGTCTACATCTCATTTCAGTTAATTCAGTATTCAGCTAATTTCTGTGACAATCCACTTTCATGAGTCATGCCACTCCTTTGAGTCTATTAAAAGAATGCATTCTCTTCCATTGCATTGTGTGTTTGTCTGGTTAGTCATGCTACCAAGTCTTTTATCGTGCCGCTCGATGTTCAAAGGGAAGTTTGAAATTTTTTACCTTTGTAGTCAAAACAGTCTCTACATCAGTAATTTTGAGTTAGTATTATGGTTACTACATTAACATCATTCCAGAACTATGGTCTGAGTTTTGTGTCATCGATGTGGGACTCATCATGGCTCTCCTTCGACGAGACTATTCCTATCGACATCATCTCATCATCCAGGAAATAATCTTAGAAATAAAACTTAGTACCTTGAGATCTATATGCCTTAATGACAAATTCTCTCTCTCTTGACATAGGTTCACATCATTGACCTTTGATCAATAGAATCAACTGGGTGTTCAACATCAGGACATCTATTCACACTCAGAATATTGTACTAGGGTACCTTGGGAATCATTGACATCAATGGTGATCTCCCTTGCACTTGTTAACGGTTCACATCATTGGTCGGTAATCAAGTGGTTTCTACCATGTTCGACTTCAGATCATTGTAATCACATGGATGGAATCGTACTTTGTGGAAGACGAGACGAAGACCCTGGGTATTTGTTTAGCACTCATTACTTTCACCAGGTTGCGATGGAGTTTTGTATATCTAGCATGGATCCACATTTGTATGGTCATGGCTATGCTCCAATTTTCATCTATATGACATAGATCTACATTGTATGTCTAGTAGCTATGTCCAAGTTTGAGTGCTCTACCACATGGATCTACACTGTATTCTAGTAGCCATGCTTTTTTATTCCACTCATGGATCTGCCTTGTATTGGTCCGCATCCATGAGTTGGTTACATCTGTCTATGAGTCAAAAGTATTGATGTACTACAAATTCCTACTGGACGACATTCTCCAACCGAGCTGACATTTTCACCTCAAAGTGACAACTTGTTCTCTCAAAGCTCTTACTTATCGTATCCCTCTAAGTCTCATGCTTTTGGGGGCATTCTGTTATACCTAAATCTTGTCACCATCATGTGATAATACCCTTAACTTCCATTTTTTCCCTTAGTCCCAACACTTAGAGTGGAAACTTGCTCTTCTTGTCAATTCTACTTGAAAAAACCTAGCAACACACTTTCCCTGTGGCCAAGAAGCGGTGCCACCACCTATGGTCTTTGGTCTAAAAGCGGTTCTCATCTAAACCACTCTGTCATAAGGGAAGAAAAGCAATACCCTCGGTAAAATGGGAAAAATAGAAGTTTCTCGAGGCTTCTAGATCATGAGCCTTGTGTCCTCCCTTATCCCTATCATTATGGGTTAGTTTTAGCTCGAGATCCCCCATGGTAGGATCTTGGAGCCACCTCACCCATAATTCTCTCAACTATTCTTATCCATTGAGCCTTATAAATACAAGTTCATATCCATAGTTGAGGAGGAGAACTATCGAGGTATTATTATGTTGTTGGATTGACTACCTAGTCCAAATCATTGGAGATCATAGAGAGCAAGGTTGGAGCTTATGGGGATGAAGTGTTTGTCTCATGGAGGGGCTTGTCGACACTAAGGAAATGATTGTAAGATTCTCCATACATTCTTAATGTAAAGCTGATTTCCGTCCCACATTACTATTGTTTTGATTTCACATGTACATGTTGTTAGATTCCTTAGTCACTAACATGGATAAGTAGATGATTTTCTAGTAGCTTTGATGTGTTTGCATGTTTGATCTGTTTGTAGGTACATGGGTTCATAATCGAACTAGTATTCCAAGTGTATACAACATTCAAGGAAGGTCTTTATCCTTTTTCGTTCACTCATTTGTTCTGTATCTAAACCATTTAGACCGGAGGAATAGCTTATGTCCGCAGAAGGTGCAATATTCCTGACAACAGCTGAAGAGAGTTTTAGTAAAGACAGAGAATAAAGTGCATGAACCAACCCAAAGAAAGAGTTTGGTTAGGAATAAAAGCAAGTCACAAGGTAAGTGTTGTAAGATGGTCATTAACAGTGGTAGTATAGATAATTTGGTCTCCACAGAGATGGTAGAAAAGTTGGGATTGGACAAAATGAAACATCCATCTCCTTATAAAGTGTCCTGGTTCCAGAAAGGACATCGGCTCTTGAAGAATGAGTAGTGCAATGTGGAGATTCAAATTGGTACTTATAAAGATGTGGTATTATGTGATATAATGACTATGGATGTGTGCCATATACTCTTAGGGAGGCCATGGAAATATGACCGAAAAGTTGTTCGTGAGGGAAGAAAGAACACTTATTCTCTGGAAAAAGATGGAAACATACATATATTGTCACCATTGGAGGATGAAACAGTTCCAAAAGGTCAAGGGTAGAATATTTTGCTAATGACTGGGAAGGAACTATTACAAGTGATCAAGAAGGAGGATGAGCTACATTTTTCTCTTGTTGGTAAAACAAAGGTAATTTTAACTTCTACAAATTTATATGATTTTCCTACTGAAGTTAGAATTTTGTTAGATGAATATGTTGATATTATTGTGGATGAATTACCAAATGCTTTACCTCTTGTGAGAAGTATTAGTCATCAAATTGACTTAATACCTGGTACAAGTTTACCAAATAAGGAAACTTACAGATTAACACCTCAAGAGAATGAAGAGATCAAGCAGTAGGTTCAAGAGCTGTTAGATAAAGGGTTGTTGAAAGAGAGTTTGAGTCCTTTTGCAGTACCCATTATACTTATCCCAAATAAGGATGGTGGATGTTGTATGTACACTGACTCTAGAGAAATTAATAAGATCACTATCATGTATAGATTTCCTTTACCCTGCATTGATGATTTGATGGATTGTCTAAGTGGTTCAATGTATTTTTCCAAGATATATTTGAAAAGAGGTTATCATCAAATAAGAATAATAGAAGGGGATGAATGGAAGACTGCATTCAAGACTAATGATGGATTGTATGAATGGTTAGTAATTCCATTTGGGATTACAAATGCACCTAGTACTTTTACGAGATTGATGAATGAAGTATTGAAGGAATACACTAGAAACTTTGTGATAGTGTATCTCGATGATATTTTGATTTTTAGTCAGAATATAGAAGAATATTTGAGACAGCTTAACTTAGTGTTGAAAACCTTGCAAAAGGGGAAGCTGCTGATAAATTTGAAAAAAGTGTAGTTTCCTTAAGAAAGAATTGATTTACTTGGGATTCATAGTTTCAGAAGAAGGGTTGAAGATGGATCAAGATAAGGTAAAAGCAATTTTAAGTTGGCTAGTTCCAAGGAATGTGTATGAGGTAAGAATTTTTCATGGTCTTGCAAGTTTTTATAGATAATTCATCAAGAATTTTAGTCAAATTTGTGCACGTATAATAGAAACTTTTAGGGAAAGTAGACAACCTTTCAAGTGGATAGAAGCAACTGACAACAATTTCAAATTGTTGAAGAAGAAAATTACAGAGAAGCCTGTTCTAGCTTTGCCAAGTTTTGATAAGGTTTTTTAGGTAGAGACAGATGCTAGTGGGATAGGAATAGGGGTTGTTTTGAGTCAAGAATAGAGACTAGTAGCATACTTCAGCGAGAATTTAAATGAGGTATGTTAGCACTGTTTTTGTGCTAAGTAGTAGGAGGAATAATATCTACTAAATTTTGCATCATACAACCTTGGAAAATAGTGAGTTTTCTGTAAGCTTCCCTAAAGGTCATCTCCAAGCTTAGGTTGGCAGATGATCGAAAAGACTTAAGATTTTAGGCATTAAGAGTGTATGAGAGAAAGAAAATCCAGTATTAATTGTATAAGAACATGAAACATGCTTAAGAATTTCAGCTTAGGTAGGAGAAGGTCAATTTGCAGAGGTCGTAGTCCTTCGAATGAAGAAGAATGAACAGATCTACAGTCATAAGCCTTTTCAGCATTCTGAGCTAGGGGGGAAATGGAATACGTAGATCAGATGGATCTACATAAAGGGGATGATATTTCAATGGTGGAAATATAAGGATGAGCCATATCAATGGAGGGAATATGTTTCGCAAATGTAACATGCAAGACAAAAGTCGCTTTTGCATTTTGTGGAATAGGTTAAATGCCCACAAATTTTAAGGGTTGAGATTGATGGGGGGCTAGATCAACAGAGGAGGTAATTTCTGCTAATTCAAAGTGCTCGTGGCAATGCCTTTTTCCAAATTGACTAAATGGGTTAAAACAGGGACAAGTCTCAATGACGAAGATTGAGTCGAGAAGAGATCCATAGTGAACAATATTTCCACTGATTAAACATGTGAGGAGAAAATCACCCTTAATATTTGCGGAATACAGTATGCGCGTTAAAAATGGATGGTAGAGATTGAAGACACTTCCAATCAAAGGACTGGAAATGATTCTTTGCATTGAAAGTTGTATGAGGAAGAATCAAGGTTGTAAGCTGCGGGGTTGCATATGGCCCACACATTTCAACGACCTCTATGAAAACCAAAACGAAGATCCACGGTTGAAATCAGTTATGCTCATCATGGATGCAAATAAGCGATGTTTTGGGGGTGAGTATGTAAAGGATATAGGTGACAAGTAATAGAAGGTCTAGACACAATTTAAATTAATCTACAACCATAAATCAAATCCATGGCGTAAATCACTTCCTGAAATCCAAAGGTTTGTTGCTTCATGCGTGTGATAATCGAGGGCACCTTAATGATCAAATGAAGGAAGATAAGTATGTCCCTCACATAGAGCGGGGTAAGGAAAAAGAGACGCGGGAAGCAAGGACATCCCAATACCATCACTAGGAGAGGTCGATGAATGCCGAATGTCTAGTCCACATGTCATGAGTTAAATGATGGATGATGAAGAGTGAAGCCAGAGGTCACTTCCACATTTGATAGCATGACATCATAACAAAAATGGGTGGCATGGATGGTATCTTCGCATAAGGATCAGATCCTGAACCCACATGACCGTGCATGTTGTCATCATGGTACTTGATGATGGAATGTGCGAAGGTTTGATAGGGCTGTTGTTGAGTTCACCCACCCAGCTCTTTATAAGCACCACAGTCGAAGCCATTCGAAGATGTAGACTGTGTAGATGTTGAAGAGAGGTGAAGGTGGTAGAATGTTATTTGGACAAGAGCCTTGAGAGTTTGGAAAGGAGGTATGCTATGGTTGTCCCATTTGAGAAACCTATTTGTTGAGGTATTATATTAACTGATGGGTGCCACTCTAAAATTATGCCATTCTCGGTATATCATGCTAAGAGGGCTCCAACCATTATGGTAATGATGTTCATTACATTAGAGAAGTTTTCTAACACCAGTAAGGTCGACGTAAGGATGTTCATCACATTAGAAATACCTTCTGATGCTGGTGAGGGAAATGTTGTCCTAATAAAATGCAACAACACCGCAGAATCGGTGCCTAGAGTCTCCAGTCCAATGGGTATCCTGCTAAATCCTCTAGATATGGTTGTTGTCTCCATAATCATAATGTGTGGTATCCATTGCTAGGGGAAAACAATCGGAGAAAATGCTTGTACGGGAGGAGGAAGGATCAGATTCCTTCATCACCATTGTCATTGACTCCACTTGCCAACTTTATCTAGGGTGATGACAAGTCCAAGGAGGTATCACGTTGGTATGAGATGTAGGAGGACATTGCTCTTGGGAGAAGAGACAAAAAATAATGACAAGCCCATCAAGGACTTGTTACAGTCGAAAAATGGGGCTATATTCTCTAGATCTACGCAAATAAAAGTGTTACCAGAAGAAAAAAGTGTCAGGCAGGGATCTAAACACAAAAGTGACATAAACTTTCATGCTAGTTGTAAACACAGGTAGAACATACCATTGAACACAAAATGAACATAAAGGGTCCAAAAACAGAAATACGTGTTGCATTCCCAACAAGAGGAGAAACAACTCGAGCCAAGTCAACAAAAATCGTTGATAGTATCTCAAGCCGTCATTTTAATGACAAGCGAGCCTAAAACTGTTGATGTTGCATTTATGTTTAATTCAAGCATGCACATCACTCCATATTCTCTATTTTTTATGTATCAATTGTGGTGAATATGCCATGTCTAAGTTTGTTAGGAGTTTGATTATGGTTGTAACAGATTGCTGACCTTGTTTCGAGGTCATCCTCGGGGGTCTAGAGCATTATAAGTATACCCTCTACAGAGGGGGAAAGGTTTGAAACCCATGAGACCTTTCTTTATATGTAAATTTTGATTCATTTTAATAAAATTTGTAGAGCCTGACGTCGGTATTTGAATGCATAAATTCATGTGTATTTCCAAGTTACAGTCTATGAGCTCTTTCCTTTATGTGCATGTTTCCTTGTAAAAAATTTCATTATGTTTTTCTTTCATATCTGAGATAAGTGTATGATAGTTTCAGAATTCATAATTTTTTATGCTCTTTCTATCGTCTCTGATATCCACAAATTATTTCTACCAAAGTTGACATAGAATTCATCTTAGTGGTGCTCTACGTTAATGGGATTTCATCTTTCTTGCTTTTCCACCAGACCCAAAATACATTGACAGTAACTGAAGTGATACCTTGATTTGGTAGGAATTTCCTACGCAAATCACTATGTATCTTTGATAAATTATGACTCCATAGCCTAATTGTGTTTTCCCTATTTCAACCACGAACTCAACTTGAATTCATTTTATCTCTAAATCTGGCCTTGATAAATATTTTGTGAGAGATCCCTCTCTAGAAAGGAAGAGGCCAATTCTCATTTCGTAAAGTGGTTCTTTTGTTACCTTTGGGTCCTCCTTTCGCAACCTTGGGTGCGATTCTGAATGCTAACAAACTAGTGTCACTCCCAAGGACAAAGAAGTGAAAATCCTCCCTGGGAAGAATGACGAAGATTCTAAGGATAAAGGGTTTTTTTGGGAAAACAAAGACTCCTGCATAAGAAAAAGGTTGTATCATTTTCCCTAGCGACTCCACTAAAAGATTCTGGAAGATGACTCCACGGGGGGAGATCAGCAGCTAGAAGGACCGATACGAGAAGAGGGGTTCAAATATTCCAGGATGACGATAGATTTTTAAATCCAACTGTTGATGATTGACGATAGTTAGACATCATGAAGATGATGGATCTTTCACCCAGTGATTCCACTTTCCAAAGATTCTGTGGTTCGAATTCTTTAGTGACTCCACTGGTGACGTGATCCATAAAGTCAAGTTTTCAAAGATGATTGGTCGACTCTACTAGGGAAATTAACTCATTGTAAATACATGGGGAGGCTTGATGAAAGGATAAGGTACTTGAATTTAATTTTTCTCCAAACTATTTTATCTTTTCTTGTAAATATTTCCTTATCCTTCCCTCAGTTTATCAAAAGAATCCCTCATGTATTATTTCACTCCAAACAAAGTCTTGAATTCACTCCTGTATATCCTTCCTTACAAACTGAGAGTATATCTTCATACTATACATATGATCTTGATCAAGACCATTGGTATGAAACACACGACACTAAAAAACAACCTTGTGAACCTCACAATACTGAAGTTGAGGTTGCATTCTTTCCACATAACTCTGTTTCGTCCAATACCCAAAATTGGTTTAAACCACTTCACCTACCTCATATCCTTCACGATTTTCCTATAAAACACTACAAATACCTTCCTAGGTTCGACAAAGAATCTAAGGACCTTACAACTAATAAAACATCTACACTCCTTCGAATATTTCCTTGACCTCTTTGAGGTAGAGCATGCTGATGTTTGTATGAGAGCTTTTTCCCAATATTTGCAAGGAGATGTTAAGAAATGGTTTAAAAATTTACAGCCTCGATCCATCAATACATGGGAATATTTTTATCATATGTTTTTAGGGTTTTGGGGTGAGAGGAGATCATTGGACCAAATACTTTCGGAGTTTTATTCCATGAAGAAACATGAGGATGAAACTATGTCTAGTTTCAACGGGAGATTTGCAAGATTTTATTATAGTATGACAAAAGAAATTCAACCATTAGAAGGTGTTGCTAAGTTGCATTATGTATCTGTCTTTTCCCCTTAATTGTCATTACTAATTTTGGAAATAAAGTCAGTCACATTGCAATGTATGTTTATTGATTCATTAGAGGTCAAAGATAATCTTAGGATGTATAAGAAATTTTCAGATCAAGACAGCGATGACAAAATGGAAAAGGAGTTAGAGTTGAATGAGCAATGTGAACAAGAAGAACTTTCCTTGCCATCCAATTCTAGTTTGTATGGGAAAGGAAAGGATCATATTAGTGTTATGCAAGGAAGGGATTATAATCCTTTGTTTTATGAAAATTGCAATCAACCCTTCATAAATCCTGTTGGTGACAATTTCAAAGGAGTTTTCAGACTATCAGTGTATTATGAGTATGAAGATAATTACTAGGATATCGTTCCTAAAAATCCAGTTGCATATTTTGTAAGCCCATGACCTGATAAAGAAGAAAATGCGAGTGATAAAATAAATATTTCCTAATATTTTTCAAATTCAGAGATTTCACATCAGGGGGAGTCTTTTTTTTCGTGATCCTATTGGAGAAAATGATTGTCTTTGTTGAAGCATGTATAAAGGATGAAGCTCTAAATTCAGAAAGTTTGAGTGAGGGTCATGATGTCTCATTTGAAAATTTTCATGAGTACTATTTTCTTGGTTCTTTAAAGATCAGTTTGATTGTGGGAAAGAGGGGTTACTTCCCAGGCATCTTTCTCAGGATAAACAGATGATTGAAATGTTTAGAGGTCGTCATGTTTTTTATGATCCTGTAGCTGAATATATGGAAAAACGTTTCAGCCAGGAAGACCGATCATGGGTTCACAATGATGGAGGAATGCACCAAGAAGTGTGGGGGATTCCAAAAGGGATGCTTCCTTATGTTTTTTGAATTTAGAAATTAATTTTCCTTGTTCCTTTGAAGAACATAATGCTATTTTCTTCGAAACACATAGGAGGAAAAAAATTTTGAACTCGGAGTTCTTATGTGAAAACATTTATGTTTCATTTGAAGTTGGTAGGAAGTCCTCGTTTCCTATTTTTCTTGGGGAATATTTCAATAGGATGTTAAAGGTGTTGCAATTTGAGCAGTTCTATCATAGAAAACAAATAACAGAATATTTTGCAAGTTATCATGATCCATTGGTAGAATATCTGGAGAAGTTGTGCAATGGAAACAACTATTTATATCTTAGCTATGAAGATAAAATCCATTGTCCTAACATTTTTCCATTAAGTCTGTTGTTTTGGACTTTGGTCACACATGAGGGAAAAGTTGGTTTGTGGGACCATCTATTTGACTGGCTTCACCAGAATTCAGAGGTCACTTGACTGGGCATTGAGGTTCAATGAGTAGGGTAGGTAGGTAGATATGAATAAGCTCAACATGGCGAGCATTTCTTTTAAGTTTTTTTAGTATCAATTTCAATTTTCCATTTTGGTTTCAACGCTAATTCAGTTTTGGTTTTTGAAGCATGTTGGAGATTTGCAGCGAGGTCTAGAGATCCTCCCAATGGATTCGGCACCTAGTCTACATGGTTCTTTTCTACTTCACCGGGAGGATAACATCCCTAGCCAAAGCCACTTGTTAGCACTGCTTTTTTCTAAGTAGTTGGAGGAATAAGATATGCTAAATTTTGCATCATACGACCTTAGAAAATATTGAGAGTTTTCTATAAACTTCCCTAAAGGTCGTCTCCAAGCCAAGGTTGGTGGATGATCAAAAATACTTATGCTTTTAGGCATTAAGAGTGTAGAAGAGCAAGAAAATATGGTCTTAATTGTATAATAACAGGAAACAAGATTAAGAATTTTGGCTTAGGCAGGAGAAGGTCAACTTGCAGAGGTCGTAGTCTGTCGGATGAAGAAGAATGAATAGATCTACGGTCATAATCATTTTCAGTGTTCCGAGGTGGGGGGAAAATGGAATACGCAGATCAGATGGAGCTATTTAAAGGGGATGATATTTCAATGGTGGAGATCTAAGTACGATCCATATAAATGGAGGTAATATGTTTCAAAGATGTAGTGTGCATGACAAAAGTCGCTTTTGCATTTTGTAGAATGGGTTAAATGCCCATAGATTTCAAGCGTCGAGATTGATGGGGGGCTAA
This sequence comes from Pseudotsuga menziesii, assembly GCA_001517045.1. Taxonomy (NCBI): domain Eukaryota; kingdom Viridiplantae; phylum Streptophyta; class Pinopsida; order Pinales; family Pinaceae; genus Pseudotsuga; species Pseudotsuga menziesii. The sequence goes on from LPNX010471096.1 coordinate 203,201, forward strand.
ATCAGTGGAGGAGGTCATTTCTGCTAATTCAAAGTGCTCACGACAATGCCTTTTTCTAAATTGTCAAAATGGGTTAAAACAAGGACAAGTATCGATGACGGAGATTGAGTCAAGAAGAGATCCACGACAGACAATAGTTCCCCTGATTAAACATACAAGGAGAAAATAACCCTTAATATTTGTGGAATACTGTAGAGGGGGCCACTACCTCTTAAATGTTATCATAATTATATAATTATATAGTTTAAAGATATATTTACAAATGAGTAGTTGGAGCAATCGCTCCAACCTCTCTCATAATGTATAAATAGTAATTAAAGATGAATACTAAGGCGGATTGGATGTCCCTTCCCAATACTTGTGTTTGATGGTTGTGTATGAGCATAATGTATTCTTGAATGGTGTGAAAGCCTAGCTTTCAACATCTGGCATTGTTGCCTCCTTCACTCGGCTGGGTGACAGCAGCAGCGAGTGGGGGTGGATCAAACCTGAAGGAAAGATGTGAAGAAAACCTGTAAGGAGAAGATTAAAGACTGCTCGTGTGTTTGTGAACTTGAAAAATACTGCTCATGTGTTCATGAACCTGAAAAAGAATGCTATCAAAAAAGACCTACAAGGAGAAGCTTAAAGACTATTATCAAAACAAGATCCGACTATTGATGCTGTGTAAATATTGAAAATTAAGTGATCATACACTACCTAAAATCAAATGTGAGACTTAGATAATCCTGTAAAATGTCAAATAATGCCTACACGTGATCAAGAAATATTCTGGGAGAAAAACTGCAGCGTGATATATGTCTTGTAAGCTTACCGATTCCAACCACAAGACTTGACCATACATATGCTGGAAAGGAGAGATATCATTGGTCGTTGTATTGCTGACCATTGCAAAGAATTCTATATTGTTCATGATAGCAGAAAGTTTCTGTTAAATGGACTTTTCATGAGTTTGACTGCAAGCATGAAAGAATACTCGGGGATTAAATATTTATGATTCTATCTTGAAGAAAGTTGTATATATCATTGATTGCTCTATGGGAGCTCCATAATCACTCGACCGATTTTAACAATTAAGATAAGTTTGTTTTCCAGTCACTGGAGCAACTAACAAAGAAGTATCCTCCGTGTATGCTAGAGGGAGAGCTCAGCTGCTTACTACACTTAGTTAATTGAAAGTTAGAATCCATCCATCAAAATAACCATTAACTCAAGGAAGATTGTGAAATATGACTAGAATGTTTGATTCGAGTGTCTATTAATCAGAATATTTCCTTTTCCAGAAGTGTGGAGGAAGTGTGTTGAAGGGCCACTAGTTAATGACGTTGGTCAAAAGTATTGGTGGAGACTGCAACAGTGAAGAACATGCAGTCGGCTAGATTTTTTTTTAGTTGTTTTGTTTAACAATTCATCCATCCGTCGACTAGTATCCCACTCGATGTTTCATGACAAGTAGCAGACGACCAAGGTTTCCAAATATTGGCAATCAAACAGACCCCGTCGATGTTGGAAGGCACCTGATTGAATTTAATTTTATAAAGAAGTTTGTTGATTTCCAAGAGGTTATATACTTTATATAACACTGAATGAGAATCTAACGGATGATGGAGCATCTGACTGACAAGTAAAGTAATTATGAATAAGACAACTGATTGATGAAGTGGCTAAATATCGTCTGAACCGACTGTATTCCGACTAAAGTATCTCAACGATTGAAGCATATCTTGATTGTAGTCAAGTTTGACCAAATTTCCATCAGCCACCATTGGCCTAACCGACCATCGAATACCTGCACACCTTTCAACTTTTCAAAGACTTGCCGACTGTTCAAAACCCATTGACAGGCCAGTTGGTTGGAATTTGAAGGCCAAAAACCTGTCGTCATTCATTATTGCATAGTTCACATCGAAAGAGAATGGATCGCGAATCGATATTGTTGATGAAATGGTTATCTTGTTTAGACTGTTCACTTGAAATTTTATTAACCTGTTCAAATTTATGTTAGAGGATCATTTATTAATGTGAATCCACTTTTTGAAAGGTTCCAATCTGGGTGAAGTCGGCCAATAAGGGACTGCTTCAGTCAGCTGCTGAGTAAATATTATGCTACTGTGCCAATGTTAAATGAATGCCAAGGTTTGAGTAGTCGGTATCAAGAAGCTTTAAGAAATTTGGTCGATGGTTAAAAAGTGGTCATTAATTTTATGTTTGGTTGTGTGTCTATTATTTTTACAATATATAATGTACTTGGATTCACTGTATTACAAAATTACTTGCTCGATATCATTTGTAGTTGATACTATTCTAAAAGAGAAGTATAAAGTCCGACTAATGAAAAGTGGTTGAGTCTGAGCTAATAAATTTTTGGTGAAGGTGTAATAAAGTTAGCTTCTTGTCAACCTTTGTAAGAGTTGGGTTAAGTCATTTTAATTGAGTTCAAAGTAGTTGGAGGGGGTTAAACGTCAGTCTTTCGAGGTAGTTGATCTCCTCTACAAATGTAGATCAAGTCAATTTCCAGTCGATTTAGTAAATCATGTCAATTCAAGTCAATTCAGTCATATATGATCAATAGCAGTCAGCATCGACTACAAGCAATGAAAACTTTACAAACTTGTAGGAAATTTAAACTCTCACGGCAGAAGAAAGTGACGAAGATGGAATTCAAGAAAAAATCATTCACCTACATAGCAAATCACTCCAATGAGACATGATGAAAATGTACCCCTTATTATCAAAATGTTGAAACTGTTCCTGGGTTGTGACCTCGGAAAGCCAGAAGACAGAGAAATGACATAGAAAGTCAAATATCCAAAAGGCCTCGCATGCCTGTATCGATGGATATGCCGATCAGATAAGCCAAGGTGAGGCTTTAAACTAAAATACCTCATTGCGGAAGAAGATGGTTGCCCATTGTTGTAAGAAGATAAGACTTCAATGGACTACTGCCAGATTGAAGACGGAGTCTAAAGAGTAACTAGTCATAGTAGAGCCTTGTACATGTGTGTTTTCCTATCAAGTTGGCAGCTGTTATGGCTAAGTTACCTATGCAAACCAATATGCATGGTTGATGCACGGTGAGGACTACTTCAGCAGTAGCAGAGACCCAGGATGTTGATGCATATTTCTTTGTTCTCTTTGGGATTATGATGCATAGTTCTTTGTTCTCTTCGGGACGAAGAAACATTTTGTTTATGGGAGAGATGTAGAGGGGGGCACTACCTCTTAAATGTCATCATAATTATATAATTATATAGTTTAAATATATATTAACAAATGAGTAGTTGGAGCGGATACAACCACTCCACCTCTCTCATAATGTATAAATAGTAATTAAAGATGAATAATAAGGTGGATTGGATGTCCCTTCCCAATACTTCTCTTTGATGGTTGTGTATGAGCGTAACGTATGCTTGAATGGTGTAAACGCCTAGCTTTCAACAAATATGGTACGCCCGTTAAAAATGGATGGCAAGGATTGAAGACACTTTGGATCAAAGAACTGGAAATGATTTCACTCCTTGAAAGTTGTATGAGGAAGAATCAAGGTTGTAAGCTGTGGAGTTGCATATGGCCCACACATTTCAAAGGCCTCTATGAAAACCAAAACGAATATCCATGGTTGAAAGCAGTTCTACTCATCATGGATGAAAAGAAGCGACGTTTTGGGGGTGATTATGTAAAGGATAGAGGCGACATGTAATTGAAGGTCCAGACACCATTTAAATAGATATATGACCATAAATAAAATCCACATCATAGATCACTTCCGAAAATCGAAAGGTTTTTTGCCTCATGCGTGTGATAATCAAGGGCTCCCTTATGATCAAACAATGGAAGATAAGTATGTCCCTCACACAAAGCGGGGTGAGGAAACAGAGACATAGGAAGTAAGGACATCTCAATACCATCACCAAGAGAGGTTGATGAAATCCAAATGTCTAATTCACATGGCATGAGTTAACTGAGGACCAATGAATAGTGAATCCAGAGTTCACTTCCGCATTTGATAGCATGGCGTCGTAACAAAAAGGGGTAGCATGGCTAGTATCTACACATAATTATCAGATCCTGAACCCATGTGACCATGTGTTCTTTCATCATGCTACTCGATGAAGGCATGTGTGAAGTTTTGATAGGGCCATTGTTGAGTTCAACCACCCAGCGCTTTATAAGCACCATAGTCGGAGCCATTCAAATATGCATACTGAGTAGATGTTGAAGAGATGTGAAGGTGGCTGAATGTTATTTGGCCAAGAGTTCTAAGAGTCTGGAAAGGAGGTATATTATGCTTTTCCCACTTGAGAAACCTATTTGCTGAGTTATTCTATCAATTTATGGCCGCCACTCCAAAATTATGACATTCCTGGGATTTCATGCTAAGAAGGCTCCAACCATCAGGGTAAAGATGTTCATTTCATTAGAGAAGTTTTCTGACACTAGTAAGGTCAATGTAAGTATGTTCATCACATTAGAAATACCTTCTGAGGATGGTAAGGGAAATGCTATCCTAATAAAATGAAACACCCCCCAGAAGCGGTGCCTAGAGTCTCATGTCCAATGGGTATCCTGCCAAAGCCTCTAGACATGGTCGTTGTCTCCATAATCACAATGTGTAGTATCCATTTCTAGGGATGACTAGTCAGAGTGAATGCTTGTACAGTAGGAGGAAGGATCAGAGGCCTTCGTCATCCTTGTCGTTGACCGCACTTTCCAACTTTATCTAGGGTGATGATGAGTCCAAGGAGGTGTCACATTGGTATGACCTATAGTAGGACCCTGCTCCTGGGAGAAGAGACAGAAAAAAATGGAAAACCCATCAAGGGCTTGTTACTTTCGAAAAATGGGGTTGTCTTCTCTAGGTCTACACAAATAAAAGTGTTACTAGGAGACAGAAGTGTCAGACAGGGAGCCAAACATAGAAGGCACATAAACTTCCATGCCAGCTATGAACACAGGTAGAACATACCATCGAGCACAAAATGAACATTAAGGGTCTAGAAGCAGAAAGACATGTTGCATTCCCAATAAGAGGAGAAACAACAAGCGAGCCGAAAAAGCAAAAATCGTTGATAGTATCCCGAGCCATCATTTTCATGACAAGTGAGCTTGAAACTCTGAATGCTGCATTTTTGTTATACTATTACATCTTGTGTATGAAAATATGAAGGAGTGGGATTTAGCTATTTCTCAAGATGATTTTGCTTATAATGATTCACCTAACCAAAGTACATGTACGAGTCCTTTTCATATTGTGTATGGTATGCACCTAACGGGAGTCTACTAACTTAGAAATTTGGGAGGACAAGAAAAAAGAAGTGCATATGGTGAAGATTTTGCATCCAGTATGCATGAGCTACAATAAAATGTTAAGAAGAAATTACAGGAAAGTGCAAGAAAATACAAACAGAGAGCAGATTTGAGAAGAAGAAAAGTTGGTTTTCAGGTTGGATATTTAGTAATGGCCTATCTTTGGAAAGAGAGGTTTCCAAAGGGAACCTATAATAAATTGAAGCTGAAAAATATTGGACCTTGTAAAATTCTAAGAAAGTTTTCTGCAAATGCATATGAAATAGAACTTCCTTCTAATATTCAAATTTCTCCAATTTTTAATGTTTCGGATATATATCCTTTTAAAGATTCAGGTGTTCAGAAAGAAATGACTTCAGGTGAAGATGGTTCATTTATAGATTGGCAAGTATAGTTACCAAAGAAAGAACAGCCACAGATTGAAGCTATCCTTGACAAAAGGGTTTCAAAGAAGACTAGAGACAAAGAATATTTTCAGTATTTGGTCAAGTGGAAGGATCAACCATCGAAAGATGCAGCATGGATGACAGAACTGGAGATTTCCAAGTGCAATGTACACCGTGAAGATCTATTGAAGAATTATTTTATTCCCCCAGAATATGATGCAAGACAATCAAGAAAAATTCCTATGTTTGTTGAATAAGCAGTCAATGCTATTTGTGTGTTTCCATATAATCAATTCTAGAAGGATAGGGTTAGTTGTTAGGATTTCTTTTGATTGAAATAACTGGAAATTTTCCACCGTTGTCCTCAAATCTTGTGAGGAATTGCTCGAGGATAGGAATTTTTATATATTTAATTTTCTTAGGCGTTCAGATCCTGTTGTTTTCGATCTGTCAGGTTTGTTTTAATCATATTTAATTTTAATTGATCTAATTGTGAGAAGAAGAGGAGAGTAGAGTGAGTGTGTGTGTTCAAAAGTAAGTGAGAAAGAGATGTAAGTGTGTTGGTTGTTTATTGAATGAAGAACATAGCTTAAATCTCTGTGTAATTTTTTGTATATGGAATGTCTTCTCTCAATAACCAGAAAATGGAATTTACATTCTCGGTGTGCATGATTTTATACTCTAATAATACATTGAAAATTTCTCAAAGATAGTGATAAAATTCCACATAGTGAATTGATCAATCCATTCGATTGTTTCAATCTGAATTGAAGTCCATGAAATTTAGTAGATAAACAGGTTTGTTTAAGTTCTGCAATGGAAGAGTGCATATCCACAACATTAGATCAAGATATGCAACCCACAATAGATTGATGGTCAAGAGCGAGGCCACAATGAATTAACGGTTCAGAAAAACCAAATTGCGGAAGCCCAACTTTGGAAAAGTGGGAAGCAGGATACACAATCCACAGTATGCATGTAGAAAGGACCGTTGTGGCCACAAAGTTTGTAGAATATCAGTTAAGAAAGTTTGTGAACCCGCAATCTGCTATCCACAATTGTGGAAAGGGTCTTCCGAAAAGGGCCTTGCAAAAAAGGGCCTTGTAGAAAGATATTGCGGAATCAAGCTTGCGAAAAGGTGGAATTGTGGAAGGACTGAACTACGGAAGGGAATTCTTGCAGAATCAAGCTTGCTGAAGGATATTTTGATTAGAACTTTAGGCTGAAGAAGATAACTTTAGTTCTGCTAGATTTCATTTTCCATCAATTTTGTATGCAACCGAGATCTACTTTGCAGACAATACTCTTGTATGGAGAGTATTCCTACATTCATATGTAGATGCCATAGAATAGTACTCACCTAGGAGTGGTCCTAACCTTAGTTGTATGGATTCTCTATGATGAGTGCTCATGGATGTCATAGTATAACACTCACTTGGGAGTGGTCCTAACCTCAGTGGTAAGGATTTTGTATGATGAGGGCTGACATTTTGTATGTGGTTGAGATCTGCTCTGCAAATAATACTCTTGCTTGGAATATTATGCCTACACGTGAGTGTCGATACCATAGTATAACACTCACTTAGGAGTGGTCATAACCTTAGTGGTATGGATGATCTAGGATGAATCCTCACAGATGATAGGACCTGCATCTAGGTGCAGTTGAGATCTACATTTAGTTGATCGATTTTATGGATCATACTGATGGAGGATTGCATATCCCTTGGACTTATTTCCTAAATTGATAGGTATTGATAATCCCACAAAGGGATCATGTGTATTGCAGGTAGCGTGGAGGAAAAGGATCAAGTAGATTGAAGTGCGGTTGCAAAGGATCAATAAGATCTTAGTGTTGTTGTAAAATATTGAAATGATCGAAGTGTTGCTACTATGAAGGATCAAGAAGATTAGTGTACTACTACAAAGGATCAAAGATCAAAGTACTATTGCAAAGGATCAGAAGATTGAATTGCTTCTACGAAGGATCGAAAGATTGAAGTGTTGCTGCCAAAGGATCAAGTGATCATGTGATGCAGAAGATGAATACATTGAAGTGCGGTTGCAAAGGATCAATAAGATCTTAGTGTTGTTGTAAAATATTGAAATGATCGAAGTGTTGCTACTATGAAGGATCAAGAATATTAGTGTACTACTACAAAGGATCAAAGATCAAAGTACTATTGCAAAGGATCAGAAGATTGAATTGCTTCTACGAAGGATCGAAAGATTGAAGTGTTGCTGCCAAAGGATCAAGTGATCATGTGATGCAGAAGATGAATACATTGAAGAGTAACTATTCCAGTTACTGATTGTTAAAACTTCCTATGATGTATATATTTATTACCTCAATACTGTTGTACATATTTTCTCTCTATTCTCCTATATTCTATGATGATGTTGTTAGTAGAATAACCTTCTCTTTAAGGGGGAGTGTTGAAATAGTGTAACTTCAAAGGATATTCTAAATGTATTTATTGATTTAACCCAAGGGAGATTTTATTATTCCTCCAGTAGGGTGTTACTATTGTATTTGGTCATCATAGAGTCATGAGGTAAAGCCTCCATTGTAAGTCGGATCATTAGTAACCTAATGAATAATGTATAATATTGTTTTGAGTCTTCCTAGGTGAAGTCGACCTAGACAGTTTAGTGGGGTCGACTTGTTTAGGGTACAATTCAGTTACCTCAATGTGTATAAATAAGAGAGCTATGGTTCTTATTTGAACACAGACTCACTCACTTAAGTAGCGCATTCGAGAGAGAGAGAGAGAGAGACAAAACAACAAGGAGGAGAATACTTGTTTTTTGGGTTATATCTTATACATCTTATACATAGGAATTTTTGGCTGGGTTTTCTTCCCCTTGAGGGTTTCCCAGGATACATACTGTGTTTATATTATGATTTTGTTTCTTTCAGTGATTTTGCATATGCTACTACTGTGATATTGAATTGAATACGAATGATATCTAGTCTAGCATATGAAATATTAACACCTGTACATCCAAAAGTGTGCCCCTCTCCTCCAATCATCCCTATTTTTGTGCTTCTAGGATATTTATGACCCTATTGGATACTCTCTCTCACCTAATGCACTATCCTTCATGTTTTGTAACCCCCTTCTACATTAGTGTTCCCCCTTGTCCTCTTCATGGCTCCACTCCTTGATTTTTGGTAACTCCTCCTCATTCTCGGAAAGGGAATATCCTAACCACTCCACTAATTTGAGTTAAGTATCCATGAAGAATATTAAACTTACCTCTCTATAATTCGATTTTATCCACTTGGGATAGAGTTGGCTTCCTTGTACTATAAATTCATATGCCCTCTCCTTGTTGAAGCTAATCTTGAGATTAGGACCACGTGACTTGTGTTATCTAATAATGTTGGGAATGTTGATAGTATTGAGAGTGTGTTGATACCTAGAGTGATTCGAGTTTTTTCCCTTTTATTTTTCTATCTCACTCTACTAGTCCAAGTTCTCGCACAGGAAGCTAGGAAATGGGATGGTGATATCCTAATGGATGAGTTAAGTGAAGAAATTCGCATCCCATATGCAGTGGAGACAGACAAGAAAGTTGTAGTCAGAAGCATTGTGGTTCTAAGAAGAGGTAGTAATGAGAGTTTCTATACCAAGTGCACCTATACTTATGTATCTATGGTCTCATATTAGGGGTGATCTATACAAGCAAGGACAGCTTGAATGTGTGTCTATGACTAGGAGGAAAGTTACATGCTTCATCCAATTGTCATTAAATATAAGTATTTGTTCATATATTTTTTTTGTTATGTTTATGTGTCATGGAGGATGAAATGAATTCTAAAATTGTTTATGGATCATGTTCTAGGATTTATATATAGGATGGGTGGCTCTTGATACTTTGTATTTCCATGGAACTCCTTTTCTTTATATTCTTTCTCTCCTCCTTCATTGTTTACGAATGTATCTGTCATAGTAATGAGAGGGGCACAATCAGAGGTTTTGATTTAAACATTTATGTTCATTTATGAGTTATGAAACATGTTCCATTGAATCTAGATTGATTATTATAGTAATAAACTCCTTTTATTTCACTGAAAAATATTTCTAGATGACCAAGTTATGGCTATTTTGGTCGGCAATGTTTCCAAGACTGAAAGGAACGCAACATGTCTTTTGATTGAGAGCAAATTTGTATGCAAATTTGTCATATTGTTGCAGATATGGGTATATTTTTTCATATCTAGTTATGTTATTATATATCTGTTTTGTATTTGTGATTGATGGTTGGAGGGAAGGAAACCATACAATCTAAATCATAACTAGTGAAAGATGGTTGTAGGGGACATCCACATGATTAGATTTTGGAGGCTATGGTTGGAAGCTTGTGTTTCTATTTTTATGGTTTGTGTGGTTATATTTGATGTTATTCTTACTACTTATCCATGCTATCAACACATACATCACAAAATTGATAAATAATCCTCGTATGAAGGATAATTTTTATGCAAGAAACCATAAAAACTAAATACTATCTACTCATGTTCTCAACATCTTTACAATTCGATATTTAATATCGAGTACCTGACTTAATTGTATGCACATACTCATGCTATAGGTCCCCATTTCCATTCCTTACCCATGTACACATTACACATTGCATTATAATTATGTTTAATAGTATGCATGTTGGGAAATTCCATGTTTGATTTTTATGCATTTCATAAGGCTATAAGTTTTAATTTCTTGATTATATGGCTTGTTGACCTAACCTTAGAACACTTAATTATGTTTTGTAATAGTAATTTAGCCCTTTTTCCTAGTTATTCTAGTGCCTTTGTCCTTGTTTAAAGGTCAGGGACACTACAAAGCAGTATCAGAGATTAAGGTTTCAACATTGTGGCTGTTGGGTCTTATGCAAAGTTACAAGTCACTCTGTAAACATGCCTTTGCATTAGATAATTTGGATGCTTTCACTTTAATACAGTTTCAGATGTAAGTTAGATAAAAAAATTATTATCTTGGGATGGATATGGACTTGATGTCCAGCTGCTAAGGAGAAACCCTGGAAGGATTTCTAGCTCCCCTTGTCCGGTTAGGTGGTTTGATTTTAAGGAAAGATGGCTTATTGATTTTATAACTTAGAAGAAAGAGTAGTTTGAATAATCATAAACTTATTCTGATGTGTAGTTGCTAACAAATGGTCGATAATGAACACATTGCATTTCCTAGTGAATGATTGAGCAAGAAGTGTTACCACTAAACTGAAATCTTAGTCAAACCTGTGAAGGCTAAAGATTCAACAAGTACAAGATTCAATAGTAGGAAGATAAAGATTGGAGATTGATTTTAAGGAAGGATAAATATCATACAATTATAAATAGGATTTTGTTGAGAGAATACGGTCAATTAGACATAAGAGGAGCAGTGAATGATTAATCTTGGAGGATTCAGTGAGAAAGTGTAGGGAAGATAACAAAAGGATAATCCATATCTAGGACTAGATTATGAATGATATAAAATCATTAAATACCCTCAAAAGATCCACTAGAAAGAGTCATAGAAGAGGTTATGTGAGGTCTATATCATCTTCAAGGATACCTCATCACTCAGAGAGGAAGAAACGGTATGCATAAAGCAGTACATATAGTATTCCTACAAGATCTTTAGGGAGATACAAGAAGAGGAGGTTTTCCTGGGATGAACTAGTAGGAGAGATTAGAAGAATCAAGCCCCAAATTTTGATGGTGAAGTCAATAAAGGAGAATATGTTGAAGCATGGTTGTTAGGAGTCAGGAAGTTCTTGTAGTTACATTAGTACACACCTAATATGGAGGAAAGAGTAGCTATATACCATATACAAGGTAAAAATTATATCTAGTGGGATCTATCGATGAAGCTAGAATCCCTTGGAATCAATTTAAGAAGTACTTCCAGAGAAATACCTCTCTGAGTATTACTATGAGAAAAAGATGGAAGAGTTCTTTGACCTAAAATTGGGAAGCATAGCTATGGATTCCTATGAGAATAATTTTCTAGAACTTTTGAAGTATGAAAGCTTCATTAAAGATGAGAAGGTGAAGATTCAAGGGTTCCTAATTGGTCTACCAGAATATTATAGAGATGAAATCCAATATGATAGACGAAATAATCTTAAGGATTCCATCTGGAATGAAAAATACCTATATGAACAGAATAAGAGAAAGGACCCATATTAGAAGAATCAGAAGAACATGAAGATGAAAAAGTAAGCACAAAGAAAGAAAGTTTTCCAACCTTCAAAATTGAGAAAAAAAAATTCTTATTAGCAAGGACAACCAAGAGAGAGCATTCAAGAAAACAATTTCCAATGGAATGTTGGATATGTAAGGAAAATCACTTTACAAGTTAGTTCCCGTGTAATATAAATAACCTTCACAATATTCAAGAGGATTCAACTATTGGACATGTAGGTGGAAAAGTTTAGAGGATATATGCAACCCTGGATGGTAGGAAAGGTAACCACTAGTCCCAAATGATTGAGGTAGCGTGTAATATTGCTAATAAAACCATAACTATTTTGATTGATTCTAGAGCTATAAATAGTTACATTGCACCTAATCTAGTTGAGAAATGTCATTTGAAGAAAAGTAAACTTGAAACAACATGCCTTGTACATTTAGCTATAGGAACCAAGAGGAAAATCACATAATTTGTAAAAGTGTGTCCATTATAAATTAATAGACCAAAAACCTTTGCACACTTAAACATCATACCCTTGGAATCATATGATGTATTGATTGGCATGGATTGGTTGTATGCACACCATGCAATACTGGATTTTCATGATAAAACTTGTACTTGTTTGGATGAAGAAAGAAACTGAGTGATAGTGAAAGGTATACCTAGACCCATATCCCTGAGGAATGTTCGAGTACACAGGGTACTCCCAAAAGACCAAACACCTTCAGATACCACTTCACACAAATATATAGATCAACACACCGATGTTTGTCATGTGGTTAAAACCCTCAAGAGGGAAACAGTCCACAGCCCCTGCCAAATAGCTACTTGGAGCAATTTATTATGCAAAAGAAAGAAAGTTACATTAGCTTCTCATAATCGATCAACTAGCCAAGGACCCTCTATGCTCTTTAAATAGAGATCATATACCAACCGGGTGTTAAGCCATGGATCAATGGTAAGTATGATCTAAGAGAAGTTTAACCATTGGATCACTCTATTTCTAGAACATATCGTGACCATCGGATTAGAATATTTACAAATGGATACTAATGCATACTAAAGAAACACACTTTTACCTAATGGATATATTACACAAGTTGATCTTAACTAACTCCTAAGTGTCTAAATATCCTAACATCCCCCCTTAAGAACAACTTGGGATAGGATTGAAGGATTTACAAAAGTGACACTATTAGGAGAAGGAAGGAGGAATTACAGCCTATCCCCCCTTAAGGACACATTCTTGAACTCCTAACATAGACCGAAGTTTAGAAAAATTCGCTTCTGTAAGAGACTTGGTGAAGATGTCTGCAACTTGATCATCTGTAGGGAAATAGAGCATTTCAAGAACACGATCATGAACAAGATTTCTAATGAAGTGCATGTGTATCTCAATGTTTTTTCTGCGTTGATGTAGAACTGGATCTTTGGCAAGCTTGATGTCACTTTGATTGTCGCACCAAAGTGGAGTAGGTTGCTGCTGCTTGAATCCAAACTCTGAAAGGATCTGTCAAAGCCATAAAGCTTCCTGACTAGCATTAACTGTGGCTCGATATTCTGCTTCTGCTGAAGAAAGAGAAAGAGCTTGTTGTTTCTTACAATCCCAAGTGACAGGTCCAGATCCCAGACTAAAAACATAACCTGCAGTAGACTTTCGATCATCAGGATCGTCGGCCCAATCCGAATCAGTGAAACCAACCAACAAAGGTTTCCTTCATGTACTGTAATGAATCCCAAACTAAATTGTACCTCAAATATATCAAAGTATTCTTTTTTTTGCTTTCTAGTGACTTTCATGAGGAGTTTGCATATAACGGGAAACACGACCAACGGCAAAGGAAGGGTCAGGACGAGAATGAGTCAAGTATAAAAGGCTACCAACAAGCTGACGATACAAGATGGCATCTACTTTAGGGGAAGTACAAGTGGCAGAAAGTTTGACTCCACACTGGAAGGGAGAAGGGGCTGGTTTACAATCTTCCATGTGGAAGCAATGAAGTAGGTCACAAGCATACTTAAACTGGGAAAGAAAGATTCATTCTTTGGTTTGCAAGACTTGGAGACCAAGAAAATAATGCAAATATCCTAAGTCTGACATTTCAAAATTTTACTTAAGACTGGATTTTACATGGGTTATAAGTTTAGGGTCACTACCAGTAAGGATAAGATCATAAACATAAAGAACAAGTATGATGAGATGGTTTCCTACTTTCTTGGTATAGACATTGGGGTCAAAATGGAATCTAGAAAAACTAGTGTCAAGGAGAAATCTATCCATTTTGGCATACCAAGCTCTAGGAGCTTGCTTAAGGCCATATAAGGATTTCTTAAGGAGACAGACAAGGCTAGAGTTATCCTAAACATATCTCAAAGGTTGTTCCATGTAAATTTCCTCCTATAAATCACCATGTAAAAACGCAAACTTGACATCCATTTGATGGACTTCCCAGTTATGTAAGGATACAAGGGGAAGAACAAGGTGGATGGAGTTCATTTTTGCTACAGGGCCAAAGTTTTCATTGTAGTCAATCCCTTCAACTTGGGAAAAACCTTTGTCAACTAACCTTGCCTTAAGTCTTTCAATACTTCCATATGATGCATACTTAGTTCTATAGATCCATTTACATCTGATAAGTTTTCTTCCTTTTGGAAGAGGAACAAGATCCCAAGTATCATTCACCATTAAGTAATGATATTCTCCATCCATAGCTGCATCCCAATCTAAATTTCTTGAAGCTTTTGCAAAAGTTTCTGGATAATGATTCTTGGAAAATTGAGCCAAAAGAGAAGAGGCTCACTAAAACTAAGAACGTGTTCGACATTGATCTCTAGGATCACCGGCAAGATCACCAGCTGCTTCACATGTTGAACGGATCCATCGAGGAGGAATTGGTGCTGGTGCAATTGGAGGAACATGAGCAGGCGGAGGTGGATTTTCATCCTCACTGTCATCATCAGAAACTAGAGTTGGAAACTTGTCAAGGAAGCTAGAAGAAGAAGAAGAAGAAGGCACAATCATCGAATCAGCCTCGCAGGACAAAGATGGCAGACCCGCCAAGTTAGGCTCGTAGGCCAAGATAATTTCATGAAATTTAACATCTATTCTAATGATTATATCATGAGAATGTGGCTAAAGAAGTCTATAACCTTTTGCATCTTCAGAATATCCAACAAATATGCACTTTTCACTTTTAGGTTGCAATGCTTTCCGTTTTTCATTCGGAATGTGAGCCCATGCTTCACAACCAAACACACGAAAGTGACTTACATCTGGTTTAATTTTACTCCATGCTTCTTCCGATGTTATACCTTGTAAAACGTTAGTGGGTGTGTGATTAACTATGTAGTTTGCACAATTTATGGCCTCAGCCCAATATTGAAGACTTAGTCCCTTAGATTGGATCATACAATTAGCCATTTATTTTAAAGTGCGGTTCTTTCGTTCAGCTACACCATTTTGTTGTGGTGTATATGGAATAGTGTGTTGTTGTTGGATTCATTGTTCGATGCAAAAAGTAGTGAACTTGTTGTTAGAATATTCTCCTCCATTATCAGATCTTAACTTAATAATTTGATGACCATATTGTTTTTCAACAAGGACCTTGTAGGACAAGAACATGTTAAATACTTATCTCTTAAGTTTTAGGAAGTAAACCCAAGTGCGTCTCGAATAGTCATCAATGAAAGTTAAAAAATATTTGAAACCAGAAAGGGAAGCAGATGGAAGAGGGCCACACAAGTCCCTATGCACAAGCTTCAAGGGAACCGAGGCGTGCCAAGAGGCACATTTGTCAAAACTGTCCCAATGATGTTTTCCGAGTACACAACCAGAACAAACACCATCCTTGCAAGATGCTAGCAAAAGACCAGTCACCATATTGTCTTTACATAGTTGTTGCAATAAGCGATAAGTTAAGTGACCAAATCTCTCATGCAAAATTTTGCTCAAGTTATCACTATGAGAAACAAAAAATGAAGGAAAAGGTGATGACCCAAAGTTGTTAAATTTGTACAACCTGGTAATATCATCAACAGTTCCAGTAGCAAGGACATTTTGAGGATTTTTAAAATCCTTGATTACAACTTGATGAGGTGTAAACATCACAGTTTTACCTTCACCTGAATGAGTAATTTGATACATTGATAACGAATTGCAGGAAATTTTTGGAACACATAGTACATCACTGAAATGACCATTTTCTACTGGAACTGTTCCAGATCCTACAGCACTTAGAGATCTATCATCACCAACAAATATTTGTTTGGTGTTATATTCATGCATAGTAGAAAAGATGGCTTTATCCTTAGCCATATGATAAGATGCTCCAGAATCAATGAGCCATTCAATTAAAGTAGAAGAAGAAGATACAGTATAAGAGTAACCAGAAGTACAAAGTGCATGTCCATGAGAGGTAGATTCTGAAGACAAATCTAGGCTAATGTGGTGCTTCTTCATTGCTGCTTCCAAGGCTACCATCTTCTTAAAACACTTAGATTCATCATGATTATCTTTCCCACAAAAATTGCAATGACGCTGAGTCTTCTTTCCTTTTTGCTTGGATCCTTTGTCATTTTTTAAGGAAGGAGTTGAATGAGAGGGTTTGGGACCCTTGTTGTTTGGCTTATTATTGCAAAAATTCTATTTCTTGGGAGGCTTGGACTTTTCTTTCTATTGGGACAATAAGGCTTTCCCAAATGTATCTGCATTGTTAATTATTACAAGATGAATGAGCTTATCTTGTCTCTAATTAAGGAATCACAAAAGGATTCAATGCTAGACTCTTGATAGCTAGTTGTAGTCAAGGATTCTTTCATAGAGTAGAATGTAGATACAAAAACAGAATATGCAGGTCTAAGTTTTGAAAGAATATGATAAATACATTGTTTGTCTTCTTTATTAATCTTGCATTCTGCACATAATAGTCTAAGAGTTTTATACTTAGATAAATAGTCTTGAATGCATGAAAAAGCATTTGGATTCAAGGAGATCAACTCATTCTCAAGTTGATGACCCCGAATTTCATTGTGTTTACCAAACACAGATTCCAACTTTTCCCAAGCTATATCAGGTTCATCAATTCCAGATATGTGGAATCGCAAATCAGTAGAGATTGACATCCCAATCAATCCACGAGCTTCATCACATCTATTTTCCCATTTAATTTTCTTATCATCATCAATGGGTTTTGTTTATTTCCCTGAGCTTATCCTGAAAAGTCCCCTACTTCACAGAACATCCTCCATATGATATTTCCATGAGAAATAGTTAGAACTTGTAAGTATAATATCACAAGGGGCATCCATACTATAAAATAATGACTGAAAGAACAGAAACTAACTGTCGGAATGCAAAGAGCTCGAAAAAATATGCGTTTTTAAAAAAATGGCACTAAAAATGGATTCTGGATGATGAAGTTATGCTTGATGAAATAAAATGTTGAAAATGTCCCCAATAGTGACGTGGCAGATATTCACTTGACCAACTAAAAAAAGAATCCCCCTCTTCCCAAGATCAACCTTTGACAATCACTTTACAATAAAGTTTCTTTGAAGTAAATCACTTTTGTAGAATAAGTGATGTTCACTTTTACAATAATGTGACTTTTAAATAGTGCGGCAATAAATTAAAGACTTAAGTGACTCACTTTTTATTTTATTTTATTTATGTGAGATGCACTTTTACAATAAAGTAACTTGAAAATAGAAATTGCATGCACTAAAAAGTATCTTGATAAGACTTGAACTCAAGACTTATCAAGGATTAAAACAACTTTGGACCAAGTAAGCTAAGTTTAAAAGGTACGTAAAAGTATGGAAAGAGAAAGGGGTTTTTTTTTTTTTACTCTTCTCTCTCGTTCTCCGTGCTTGCTTTCTTTTTCTCCTGCAAATCACAAAAAAAATGAAAAAACAAAAACAAAAAAACTTTTCCCACACAATGGGATTAGATCTTGGTTAACTTACTCGAAAAGTCTATTTTTTCAATTTTTCTCGTTGTTTCTGATTTGTGGTGATCGCACAAAGTGCATGGAAAAGAGCATACATAGCCGAGAAGACAATAAAAAAAAACTTTCCCTTACTGGTTTTGATTCGATCCGATCATGCAAGGTGCATGGCAAAGAGCATACGCAGCCAAGGAAGGCAATAGTCCGAGACTAAAATAGTAAATATCTAATAATAAACTGATAAAATATGAGATATTTTAAATAAATAAATAAAACAAATCCGTCACTGTAACTTTATACCTTCAAATTTGTCGAAATGGGTGTTTCTAGAACAAACAGAAACAGTTTTCGACGAAATGAAAACTATTTCCCAATGGAAACGACGCTCTGGATGCAATGGAATAGCTCCCATAGGCCACAAATGCATAAAAAATCTAGAACCAGAAACCCTTTCAAATTTTCTACAACAATGGTTCCAGATCTTGATCAAAACCGAAAGCAGCTCTTCATAAACGCTTTGATACCATGTTCGGGTACACAAGGTACTCCCAAAATACCAAACACCTTCAAATAACACTTCGCACAAATAGATCATAGATCAACACATCGA
This sequence comes from Pseudotsuga menziesii, assembly GCA_001517045.1. Classification (NCBI taxonomy): domain Eukaryota; kingdom Viridiplantae; phylum Streptophyta; class Pinopsida; order Pinales; family Pinaceae; genus Pseudotsuga; species Pseudotsuga menziesii. The sequence goes on from LPNX010471096.1 coordinate 221,649, forward strand.
TGTTTGTCACATGGTTAAAACCCTTGAGAGGGAAACAATCCATGGCCCCAACCAAATAGCTACTTGGAGCAATTTATTATGCAAAAGAAAGAAAGTTACACGAGCTTCTCATAATCAATCAATTAGCCAAGGACCCTCTATGCTCTTTAAATAGAGATCATAGACCAATCGGGTGTTAAGCCACAGATCAATGGTAGGTATAATGTAAGAGAATTTGGACCATTGGATCACTCTATGTCTAGAACATATCATGACCGTCAGATTAGAATATTTACAAATGCATACTAAAGAAACACACTTTTACCTAATGGATATATTACACAAGTTGATCTTAACTAACTCCTAAGTGTCTAAAACTTCGCTTCTGTAAAACTTGTACTTGTTTGGATGAAGAAGGAAACTGGGTGATAGTGAAAGGTATACCTAGACCCATATCCCTGAGGAAAGCCACAACTCTACAATTGAAGAAATGTCTCAGAAACGGATGACGGTTATATGAAATTGATGTGGAAGAGTCAAAATAAGGAAAAGAGCTAGAACTGTGAGATTATCTATTACTACAAGAGTTTGCAAATATATTTCAAGAACCACTAGGAATTCCTCCTAAGAGGGATATTTATTTTTCTATCGACTTGGTGCCAAGAATAGTACCTTCATCTAAAGCACCTTATAGAATGAGTACTATAGAGTTAAAGGAATTGTAGATGTAATTAGAGGAGCTATTAAAGAAATTTTTCATAAGACCCAATGTTTCACCTTGGGGATCCTCTGTGTTATTTCTGAAGAAGAAGGATGGATCTCTAAGACTATGCCTAGATTATTGACAGCTGAACAAAGAAACAATTAAAAACATGTACCCCTTTCCAAGAATTAACGACTTGTTTTATTAGTTAAGAGGATCCAAAGTGTTTTCAAAGATATATTTGAGATCATGATAACACCAAATTAGAATTAAGAATGAGGATATCAGTAAGACAACATTTAGAACAAGGTATGGACATTATGAGTTCATAGTGGTACCTTTTGGTTTAACAAATGTGCTAACAATATTCATGTGTTTAATGAATGGATTCTTAAAAAAATACTTAGATAAGTTTGTGATTTTTTTCTTGGATGGCACCCTTATCTATTCCAAGACAAAGGAAGAGAATGGAGAACATCTAAGACTAGTAACACAAGTGCTTAGAGAACATTAGTTGTATGCCAAATTAAGAAAATGTTATTTCTATCAATACAAAATTCACTACCTAGGGCATATCTTATCTAAAGAAGGTTTTTCAGTAGATCTTGAGAAGCTAAGAGCCATTATGGAATGTAAAACACCTAAGAATGTATCAGAAGTTAGATCTTTCATGGGGTTAGTTGGATACTACCGAAGGTTCATCAAAGGATGCTCAAAGTTGGCTCATCCAATCACAGCCTTGTGAAAGGAAAGTGTAAAGTTTAGATGGACTCCTAAGTGTGAAAATAGTTTTCAAAGACTTAAGGAAATGATTACCAATGCACTAGTTCTAAAAATCATGGACTCTAAAGGAAACTTTGTTGTATGCACAAATGCATGCAAGGAATGCATTGATTGAGTATTGATGCAAGATGGACATGTGATTAGTTACGAATCTAGAAATTTGAAGGAACATGAGAAGAACTATGTCACCCTTGTCTTATATCTTGTAGATATCATCCATGCTTTGAATATCTAGAGACATTATCTAATGGGTGAGAAATTTGAATTAAGAATTGATCATGGTGACTTAAAAAACTTGATTGAGCAGCCTAATTTGAATGCAATATAGATGCTATGGATGGAGTTATTATGTGAATATGAATTTGACATAAAGCATATCAAAGGTAAGGAAAATAAAGTAGCCAATGCACTTAGTAGGAAGATACATGTGGTGCAAGTAGAAACTATCAACACTAGTAAATCATATTTAAATGATAAGATAATTGAATCCAATGTTCCAAATGAAATTTATGAGTAGGTAAAAGAAGGATTGCAACAACACAAAATTCCACAAAAAATTGATAAGATAAGTTAGAAAATGGGATCCCCATGCATAGAGATAGAGTTTATGTGCCCAATGCAAGAGATATAAGGAATATGGTTATGAAGGAAATGCATGATTTTCCTTATGTCAAACATTCAAGTTATCAAAAAACAATAGAAGAAGTAAGTAAACAATACTATTGGACAAGGATGAATATTGATGTTGCAGAATATATATCTAGGTGCGTGGAATGTCAAAAGTTTGAAACTGAGAATCAGAGGGTGGGATTATTGCATCCATTACCAATACCCTAATGGAAATGGGATGTAGTGACGATGGATTTCATCTCCAAGTTTCCTAAGATGAGATTGAAAAATGATGATATCATGATTGTGGTAGATAAGTTGACTAAGGAAGAACACTTTATTCAGATAACTCACAAAGCAACTAATATTGCAAATATTTACATGAAATAAGTAGTCAAGTTGCTCAGTATTTTGAAGGTTATAGTATCAAACAAAGAATCAAAATTTACTTCTAACTTTTGTAAAGGATTATTTGAGGGTTTTGGCATGGGTCTAAACATGTGTACAACATACTGCCCTTAGACAGATGGACAAATAGAAATAGTTAACTAAGTGATTGAAGATATTGTAAGGATGTATGTGTTGGATAAACCATATAAGTGGGAAGATTATTTACAATTGGTGGAATTTTATTATAATAATGGATATCATTCCTCTTTGAATATTAGTCTGTTCAAGGCCATCTTTGGAAGAAAGTACAATACTCCCATTAGTTGGGATAACCCAATGGATAGAGTCATTGTTGGGCCATAATTATTAAAGGATATGGAGGACAAGATGGTTAAGATAAAGAAGAATATAAAGGAATCTCAAGACAGGAAGAAAATTTATGTATATCATAACAATAATTTTAGACTGTTTCAAGTTGGAGATCATGTGGTTTTGAAAGTTAAACCCAATAAGAGTTCCTTAAACTTGGGAAATTGCTCCAATTTAGCCACCAAATATTGTGGACCTTTTGAAGTCTTAGATAAGATAGGATATGTTTATTATGAGGTTAATCTACCCACTTGCATTAGAGTACATAATGTGTTTCATGTGTCTTTATTGAAAAATTATATACCTAATGCTAACCATGTAATTGATTGGAATGTGATACAGGTAATTAAGTGCTTTTATTTTCTTTATTGATATTTATAAATGTATCATGAACATGGTAATAATCTTGTGATTGAATCTATTATGATCCAGGTGGAACCAAAAGAGGATTTTGTGGTACAACCTGTTGGCATTTTAGGCATCAAGGTGGTCAAGCTTCTTTGAAATCAAGAAATCACGCAGGTAAAGGTCTAATGGACCCATTACAGTTAAGAGGATGTGACTTTGGAGATGGAGGATGTTGTGAGGGAAGCATACCTTCATATATTATGAAATTTTGTGGCATGTATGTAATATGCATTTAGGATGATGCATTGTTTAAGGGGGAGGGTGTTGAAACAATGTAACTGTGAAAGATATTTTATTGTACTTATTATTATATTATTTGTGTCCCTCCCTTCCAAATAAGTTATTCTTCTGATTAGGGATGGCATTGATGTAACTGGTCATGTAAATTCTCGAGTTAAAACCTTCATTGTAAGTCGGGTCAATAGTAACCAGAAAAGAATTATTAAAATGTATTTTTATGTCTCCTAGGACAAGTCGACCATGTTGGGAAGATGAAGTCTGACCTGTTGAGTTATTAGTCTTGTGGTATTACACTATACTTAGTTGGATTCTATATCAATGAAATTTTGCTGGGTTTTCCATGTGATGGTTTCCCAGGATAAATATTTGTGTCTTCTTTTCCTTGTCGTGCTTGTCATTCTTTCAGTGATCTTCTTATTTTGGGCATAAAACTTTTAAAAATATAATATGGTATTAGAGCCAACTTGAAAGAATACATTATGCAATTTTTTCTCTCATAGTACAAGAAGCTAGGGTTTGTTATTATAGGAAACTCCCTTATCAAATCAGCTGAAAAAGAAGGTTAGTTTGAATCACCCTAGGAGGGCACATATTTTTGTCGTGGTGAAATTCAATTCCAAAAATTTTCATTTTTTGACTTGTCACTACTGCTAGGAGGAACTAGGGCTTCATATTTTTCAAGGTTCCATATCCAAATTCATGGAAAGCAAGATACACTCTAGCTTGCCTTGGGGAGGCACATCTTTTCCACCATTCATCCCTAGAAGTGTTCGCTAACTAAAAAATTAGGGTTTTACGACCAAACCCTAGGTCATTGTGAAGGAGGTTCCACAAGGAGTCCTTATTAGAGTTTTAATGGTTATACAATATCTAAAACATTTAGCATCATAACATCATAACCATAAGCAAAGGACCACTGAAACAAAGACAAGCATAAAAACACAAAGGACCATAGCGATTTATCTTGGGAAACCCTCATGGGGAAGAAAACCCAACAAAAATTCCTCTATATATAATTTGACAAGGTAAAGTGTAAAACCCCAAGAAAAAGAATATAAGTTTTTATTTCATGGTATACTCTCTCTCTCTCTCTCTCTCTCTCTCTTGCGCAATGGTTGAGTGGAAGTGTGTGAGAATGAGAGAGGTGCCTCACCTATTTATATTCATCATGTGAGTGATTTAATTTCCTAGCTAGGTCAATCAGGTTCTCTTATTAGAGCCGACCTACCTAGGAAGACTCAAAATACATTTATAAAATAATTATGTGGGTACTATTTCCCTGACTTACAATAGAGGTTTTACCTTGTTACTTTTACATGACCAATTACATCAAGGACATCTCCAGACATAGGAATAACATCTCAAAAGGAGGAATACAATAAAAATGCAAATAGAATATCTTCTGAAGTTACATTTCTTTAACATTCCCTCTTAACTAGGAAGGTATTCTTCATCAGCAACAACCACCACCACAAATGTACATCTGACTAGTGAGTCTCTATATATCATAGGAAGTTTTGGAACAACATCATGCATCTTCATCATCAATCTAGAACCGCATCACCATCAGTATGTGAATACTAAGGAATCCACATCTACAATATCAGTATGTGAATACGAGACCATCTTTTGCCACATCAATGTGTGAATATTAGATCATATTATACGACATTAGTATGTGAATAGTGGATCATCTTCTGCAACATCAAGATGTGAATATTGGATCATCTTCTGTAACATCAGTATGTGAATACCAGATAATCTTCTGCAACATCACTATGTGAATATCGTATCATCTTCTGCAACATTAGTATATGTATATTGAATCGTCTTTTGTAACATTAGTATGTGGATACTAAATCATATTATGTAACATCAGTATGTAGATACTGAATCATCTTCTGCAACATCAGTATGTGGATACTAAATCATCTTTTGCAACATCAATATGTGAATACTAAATTATCTTCTGCCATATCAGTATGTGAATACTGAATAAATTATGTAATATCAATATGTCAATACATAATCATCTTCTTGTCCAATCAGTATGTGAATACTAAATCATTTTCTTCCATATCAGTATGTGAATACTAAAGAATCTACCTACAACATCAGTAGATGAATACTAAAGTGACAATAACAACATCATTAGAATGTTAGTGCTGAAACCTCACCATCAACAAATAAATTCTATATCATTATCAGTAACGAAATACTAAAGCAAACCTCATCAACATCAGTATAGAAATACTAAACTGCCTCATCATCCGCATGGGAATACTGAACTTCTCATCAACATTAGTATGAAAATATTGAACCTGTCTCTTCAACATCAATATGAAAATACTGAAACTTCCTCATCATTATAGAAACATTGAAACTACCTCTTTCCCTTTTTTCCATCTAGAGCAACATTCTAGTGGCTTCTCTAATATATCCACCTGGGAATTTTTCTAACTTACTAACCCTTTCGGGACAAAAATCCTAATCAGACAGGTGGATCTCCCTAAGGACCAAGCAAGCCTTTTATGTATTACTAACTCTTTCGATCCAAACAAGCCTAGCTATAAATACTAATCCCCGTAGGATCAACAAGCCTCATCAAATTACTAACACTTTCAGACCAATAAGCCTAGTCATACATACCCTACCCTGGACTGAGCTACCACACCACTACAACAAAAACATTTCTACCTCTTCTTCACTCTCTTTTTCAAGGGAGGTCCTTTCGAAATACACCAAGTTTGTCTCGAAAGTATTTAAACTTTACATGAGACAGAGGCTTAGTCAAAACATCTGGCACTTGTTCCTATGTAGAAACATACTTGAGCTTTACAACGCCCTTCTGTAACTTGTTCTTCGTCATTCTTCTCGTGTACATCCGCAAATGCATCATTCTTCTCTTCTACATCCTCAACTTCATCGTACATCCACAACTTCATCATTTATTATATTGTAGGTGATTGCATACAATCCTTCCTACAAGTCAAGTACAATTGTATGATTAGAAACATTTCATAACATACTCATAATGACAAATTCTTATACATAAATATATATTTCATATAATCATGAAACTATTTCAGCTAATACAACATTCATCCATATCTTGTATACATACAGTAACTTTCTATATGCCTTCCTTCTCTACCAAGAAATTATGTCAGCAAAGAGATTTAATTCTAGCTAATTAAAAATGGAATGTTGTACAGCACCATAAGCCACTTACCCATCTATGCATATTAGTAGTAAATTTTTCATAAATGCAAACACTCTAACATGCATAATACACTTCCTAAATCTAGGAACATATCTATGTACACAACTAAACAACTAGATATATATGAAATGACCATTCAAATACTTATCTTTGTTTGTTTGGTAGACTCCATATTGACCTTTGTCTCCTTGCATGAATTACTGGAATATTCGACAATGTGCTCTACTTCATTGTTTGATTTTGAGGACCTGTTCCTATATTGCTCATGATTGGAAATACTGAGCAATTCTTCTTACATTGTAAATCACATAGAACTGTGTAATGGTGTTAAATATGTGTGTCCTACAAATGCATACATTATTATCCAATGTTTAAATGGATAAGAGTATGGTATTCGTCTTCATTGGTAGAATTCTACATATTCATCATCACTTGAGGAATATTCCCTTGATTTATTCTCCACTACAATATATTCATCCTTGGTTGCATTGAGAGAAACACTGGTCTTCTTTCTGCAACATGTTGCAGTGCTATTTCTATTTGTAGCACTGTCAACTTAATAAGAGTCACTGTATTCTTGCAAGCAGATCTTCTGGTATCTCGCCTATATGAGTCCATATTCAATTGTACCCTTCAGTTAAAACACCACGTTCTTTGCCACAACCATGTGAACAAATCTCATATGTGCAAAGAAAATATCCAGCCTCATGTTTGTTAAGTACATTAACAAACCAATCTTATGCTTGTAGATTGTGACATTAACTATTTCTGAAGTAGGATCACATATTAACTTCAAGTTTGATGTCATTGATGTATCCCAACATCTCAAACCTTATATCAACCACACATTTTCCTTGGATAAGGAAAATGTACCTCTAATATTGAGAATCATGTCAATATTATCAAACTTTGAGATCTACTGTAGTCACTCCCTTTGAAGTGGAGCACCATTCTTCCTATGAATATTGTAGTCTCTATATCGGGACATTTAAGTGACAGGTAGCCTCCTATTCTTCTAATATTTTTTTTTATCGATATACTGTTGAAATATTGTAACTTCGAAGAATATTCTAAATGTATTTTATTGATGTAACCCAAGGGAGATGTCTTATTCATCCGTCGGGATGTTACTATTGTATTTTATCATCATAGAGTCATGAGGTATAAACTTCATTGTAAGTCAAGTCAATAGTACCCTATTGAATATGATATAATACTATTTTGAGTCTTGATGAATTTGGCCTAGTCAATTTAGTGGGGCCGACTTGTTAGGGTAAAAGTTAAGTGATAGAAAGAGTGTAAATAGAGGAGTTGTGTTCCTCATTTAAACACACACACTCACTTGTGTATAGTGCATAGGAGAGAGAGAGAGAGAGAGAGAGAGAGGTAGAGGGAGACATACCAATAAGGATTAGGAACACCTATTTTGGTATTTTATCTTATCCATCTATATAGATGAAGTTTTGTTGGGTTTTCTTCCCATTGAGGGTTTCCTTGGATAAATCAGTGTCTATCTTGTGATTGTGTTTCTTTTAGTGATTTTGTATATTATTAGATGTGAAATTGTATTAAAAACTAATTATATCTAGCTAAGCATATGAAATATTAACATGGTATCAGAGCTATTCTGGATAGTGCAACTTTCACAAGGTGAAACTCTCTCTCCTCTCCCTCCAGCAAGAAATTAGGTTTTCTGTAAAATTTGGGATTTTGAAGATTTGATTGCATCTAAATTTTTGCCTCCCTAGAGTGCATATATTAATCCCTAGATTGAATCTTTTTAGTCGGTGTATCTCCAAGAAATCCAAACCCTAGTTGGACATCAACCAGAAAAACTACAGAAAAATAGAACCATAAATATTCAAAAAATGAAATATCGCAAGCAAGTTTTGAGGGTGAAGATTTGGAATATCCAGAAATCAAGTGGACCAACCAAATCTCCTCATTCAAGTGCATCTCCTAGTAAGATCAGTTTTATATTTTGAGAAATTTCATTTTTTAGTGACCTCTTGGATAAGATGGACACAAGCACTAAGCTTGAGGACAAGCTAGAATGCATATAAAACTTCTAAGAATGGAAATATATTATTGGTCTCATTCTTAGAGAGAATGATATTGACAAATACATCAAAGAAGAAGTTGCAGAACCAAAATAAGATGAAGCTAAGGAAAAGCACCAGAAGGACCTAATCAAGGCAATGAGGATCATTGTTGATTCTAACAAATATCACTTCATCCCTCAATTTTCATCTAAAGAGAAACGAAATAAAATGTATGATTCCATTTCCAAAATGTATGAGGGAAATACCATCAACAGGAATATGAATTTGATAGCTCAATTGAAGAGCACCAGGATGAGTAAAGGAGAATCTATTCAATACTACTTCATAAGGGTCTCCCAGTTCAACGAGCAACTAAATGCCATTGGAGACTCCCTTGATGAAGATGAATTAGTTATGAATGATCTAAATAATCTCACCAGACCTTTAGATTCATTCATACAGACTATGAGTTCCAGAAAAGAAAGTATGAAGTTTGACATTGTATGGGAAGATTGCATCCAAGAGGAAGCCAGATTAGCTAGCAAAGAATATCTACTTAAAGAAGATGATAAATCCCTAGCCACCCATACCAAAAGAAGATGAAAATCAAGCTTCAAGAAGGAAAGTCACAAGGAGTATAGACCTCCTAAGAAGTTCCAAAGGAAAAGAGAAAAAAGTTAGAAGAAAGAATACTCCCAATATCAATGTTATAACTGTCACAAGATAGGACACCTTTCCAGAGAGTGTCCATTGAAGAAGAAGAGAAACAAAAGACATCATGCTCATCTAACTAAATATGAGGATGATTAAGAAGAAGAAATACCTTGAAGGAAACAAGAAAAAGAAGAAGAGGTAGAATATACCTGGATAATATACATGGCTTATTGACAGTGGTGCTTCAAAGAACATGACAGGACAAAATAAAAAATCTGTCAAGACTTGAATACAAGAACTCTCTTCAGAAAGTATAATTAGTAGATGACTATCAATATCCCATCAAAGGCATTGGTGAATCAAGATACAAGGTTGAATCTGGAACCTCCATGAAGACTAAGGAAGTACTATATGTACCAGGTTTGAAGAAGAACTTACTTTCCATCTCAACGTTAGATAAGAAAGGATATAGAGTTACTTTTATAGATGGAAAAGTACTCATTTGCACCAAAGGAAAGTTAATTGAAGATGCAGTTGTCATTGGTGAAGAAGAAGGACGATTGTATAAACTCAAGGGGCATTCAGAAATAGCCTTTGTCCATGAAATCACTAGCTCAAGTGAAATTTGGCCTAGAAGGATTGTATAAACTCAAGGGGCATTCAGAAATAGCCTTTGTCCATGAAATCACTAGCTCAAGTGAAATTTGGCATAGAAGGATTGCTCACATCAACTACAAAGCATTACCATATGTGAGAAAAGTGGTAAAATGTTTAAAATATTTGAAGATCGATCATGAAGGTACTTGCAAAGGATGTGTAAGAGGAAAGAATATCAAGAATCCATTTCTAAATAGTGAAACAAAGACTAAAGGTACGTTGGAATTAATTCATTCTGATGTATGTGGTCCAATGCCCTTCATATCCTTAAGTTGATATGAATATTGTCTTACATTGATTGATGACTATTCAAGATATACATGGATATAATTCTTGAAGACAAAGAATGAAGTGTTCGGGAAATTCAAGGAATTAAAATCCTTGATAGAGAACCATTCAAAAAGAAGAATCAAGACACTCAGAACAGATAATGTTGGAGAATATACTTCAAAATAATTTCAAATCATTTTGTAAAGAAGTTGGAATCAAGAGGGAACTAATAACTCCCTACAATCCCCAATAGAATGGTGTTGTGGAAAGAAAGAATAGGATGATTATGGAAGCAATGAAGACAATGATACATGATCAATATATTCCTATGCATTTATGGGTTGAAGCAGCAAGAACAACTGTGTATGTGCGGAATAGATTATCTCGTAATGCACTTGGATTCAAGACTCCTAAATAAATGTATATAGGAAAGAATCTTGAATTGATACATCTCAAGATATTTAGTTGTCCACTATATGTTCACATTCCAAAAGAAAAGAGAACCAAGTTGGACCCTTCCGGAAAAAGGGAATATTTGTTGGATATTGTCAAGTCTCCAAAGCCTTCAATATATACATTTGAGGATTCCATCACATAGAGATTAGTAGGGATGTAATATTTGACAAATAAACTGTCAAAATTCCATATGCTAAGCTATATTATCAGCATTTAATTCAATTTTATAACAAAATCATATAGGCAGGATCACTGAAAGAAACATTATCACAAGAACAACACAAATTTATCCTGGGAAAACCCTAATTGGAAAAACCCAGCAAAAAGCTTCCTCAATATAGATGCCCCAAAAAGATAAAAGGTAAAACCCAACAATTGATCCTCCTCCTTATCCAACTCGTTCTCTCTCTCTCTTATGCACTACACAAGTGAGTGTGAGTGTGTTCAAATGAGAAGAACCTCACCTCTATTTATATTCTTTCATTCACTTGACATTTGACCCTATCATGTAGGCTGGAGGAAAATTAACTCAGTTATGTAGGCTCAAGTAAACATAACTGGGTTAACTTAATATAATAATCTATTTCGGAGGGTACTAATGACCTGACTTACAATGGAGGGGACTTCCTCATGACTCTTATTAATTATCTCGATAGGAATCATCAGGGGTACAAGAAAATACAAATTATTCTCCCAAATAGAAACATCGGGGACCAATAAAATATATTTAGAATACTCTTCAAAGTTACAATAATTCAACACTCCCCCTTAATGAGAAGGGTATTATTAAAATGACAACAACAACAGAAGTAGTAGGAGAAGGAGGGCATCATCATTATCAGGGTGATACATCTATCAATCATCGAAATCTTTTTATCATCTTCAACATATAGTCTTCATCTTCAAACTTCAGCGGCAGCAACACTTTGACTGCTCGATCGACATCATCATCATCATCAACACTTTGAATTTTTTTCCGATCAGCATCATCATCAGCACTTTGAATTTTCAACCAGAAATATCATCATCATACTCTGAACGTTCGATCAACAACATCATCATCATCATACTTTGAAATTTCAATTAGTAACATCATCATCATCATACTCTGATATTTCGATCGGCAACATCATCATCATCATACTCTAATATTTCAATCAGCAAAATCATCATCATCATACTCTGATCTTTCGATCAGCAACATCATCATCATCATACTCCGATCTTTCGATCAGGAAAGATCATTGTCATCATACTCTAATATTTTGATCAGTAACATCATCATCATCACACTCTGATCTTTCAATCAGTAACATCATCATCGTCAGCAACAACCTGCAATCCACAACACAAAGACAAATGTCTTCATATCATATTTGGACTTTAAGTCTAGGGATGATACAATCCTACCACAATCACGGGGACTGAAGTCTCTGGATACATTTTGAACAAAATTTTAGGGATGATGAAATCCCACCACACTATCAGGGACCAAAGCCTTTGGATACCTTTCTGAATAGAAGTTCAGGGATGATGCAATCCCACCACATTCTTAGGGACTGAATCCTCATAATACCTTTCTGAACAGAAGTTTAGGGATGATGCAATCCCACCAGATTCACAGGGGCCAAAGCCTCCAGATACCTTTTTGAACAAAAGTTCAGGAATGATGCAATCCCACCACATTCTCAGGGACTGAAGCCTCTGGATACCTTTCTGAGATGATGTAATCCCACCACATTCTTGGGGACCGAAACCTCTAGATACCTTTCTGAATAGAAGTTTAGGGATGATGCAATCACACCACATTCTCGGGGACCGAAGCCTTTGGATATCTTTCCGAACAGAAGTTCAGGGATGATGCAATTCCACCACATTCTCAAGGACTGAAGTCACCGGATCTGTTATGAACTAAATTTCAGGGATGATACAATCCCACCACATTCTTGAGGACCGAAGTCATTGAATCCGTTCTAAACTGAAGTTCAGGGATGATACAATCCCACCACATTCTCGAGGACTGAAGTCACCAGATTTGTTTTGAACTGAAGTTCAGGGATGATACAATCCCACCACATTCTCGAGGACTAAAGTCATCAGATCTGTTCTAAACCAAATTTTAGGGATGATACAATCTCACCACATTCTCGAGGACTGAAGTCACCAAATCCATTTTGGACAAATTTCCTGGGATGGTACAATCCCTCTTCATTCTTGAGGAACAAAGTCACCAGATCACTTTAGGACAAGTGTCCAAGGATGACACAATCCCACTGCAACATCACTGCTCCTCCTTTCAAGGAAGGTATTTCCAAACAACACCGAGCTTGTCTCGAAAGTGTTCGAACTATACCCGAGATAGAGGCTTCTTCAACACATCAATGTTGAATCATCATCTTGTAACATCATCATCTACGTATTCAGTATGTGAATACTAAACTATCATCATCTGTATCTCCAATATGTGAATACTCAACTATCATCATCTGTATCTCCAGTATGTGAATACTGAAAGGATAATCATCTATATCTTCTGTATAGAAATACTAAAAGCATCATCATTTATGTCTTCAATATAGAAATACTGAATCACCATCATCTGCATCTACAATATGTAAATAATGAAACATCATCTATATCTTCAATATGGGAATATTGAAACATCATCATCTGTATCTTATCCTGTATGTAGAAATATCGGATTTCTATGTGCTTCGATGGAACACTGGGTTCTCTATCATCTTTATACAACTCTAGTTATCACATAGAATCACCATGGTATCCAATAAACTTGACATCACCTTCAGAATCCATATGGATTCACAACTAGCAGAGAAAGATGCTATGTATTCTACTTTAGCCATGCTAAGATCAATACTGGACTGTTTCTTTATAAACCATGAAATCATAGCAGACCCTAGACAAAAGCATCCACCTAATGTGCTTTTTCTGTCTGAGATACTTCCATCCCAATCTGCATCTGTATATCCATACAATCTGTAATCATGGTTTCCATCATAGTATAGACCAAAGTCTGTAGTCCCTTTCAGATATCTCATCACATGTTTTTTAGCTATTAGGTGAACATTTCTAGGTTGAACTAGATACTGATTCAATGTGTTCACAACAAAACAAATGTTTGGTCTGGTATTTGTTAAATACATCAACAACCCAATAACCTGTCTGTATTGAGTCACATCCACTAACTTTGACGAGTCATTATCTAACAACTTTAGGTTGGAATCCATGGGTGTGACCATGGCTTTACATTCCAACATATCAAACATTTTCAAAATTTCCAATGCATACTTTCCCTGATTGAGAAAGGTTCCTTCTGATTTCTACCATACTTTCAGACTTAGGAAATAATGCATTAGGCCAAGTTCTTTCATCTCAAATTCTTCAGTGAGCTTCTTCTTGCATTCTACAATCTGTTTCTCATTCCCTGTAAAAAAAATAGATCATCCACATATAGTAACAGTATGCCAAGTTCATCTTATATAACCTTGAAGTAGAAGTTAGGGTTAGCTTTGCTCTCGATAAAGCCAAAGCTCGTCAGGAAACTATCTATCCTTCCATACCAAGTTCGGGGAGATTTCTTCAAGCCATACAGGGCCTTCTTCAACTTGCATACGTGAGTTCATTTGTCTTCAACTTCAAATACTTGTGGTTGTTCTATGTATACTTATTCCTCAATCACACCATTCAGGAAGGTTGTCTTTACATCCATCTAGTGTAAGTTCCACTTCATCATGGAAGCAAGTACCATGATAGTTCTGAAGGAAGTGTACCTTGCTTCCTGGAGCAAGTGTTTATTCATAACTAATTTCCTCTCTCTGAGAGAATCCTCTAGACACAAATATTGCCTTCCATTAGCAACATGTTTTGTCTTGCAAGTCCACTTGGAAGATACCATGCTCTTGCTTTCTATTTTGGTTACTATATCCCAAACATTATTCTAGTATATTTCCATCATTCTGTTAGGTCATCAACATATCCTAGTCTTCTGTATTCAACCTTGAAGGTTTGAACCCACTTTACTCTTGGTAAATTCTTGGTCTATCAGGAAGATGTCCATCATGTCATATCATGTCGAACTTAGATATCTTCTGAGTCTACTCCTTTGAAGCGGAGCATCATCTTCCCTCTTCATTCTATACTGGAGTGACAGGTAGCATTCTCTGCTACTATGTATCTATCTCAATTTACCAAGATCCCTTTATCTTGAACTTTGTCAAAAAGTTCCTCATGCACCCATCTATGAGCTTGTTGTCTTCTATAGGTTTCCATCTTCAACCTTGTAGCAAAGGTTAAAATATTCATCACTCTAGGTGATCTATCAAGCTCCTAAATGTGCTTTCCTATGGGTGCCTTCTGATCTCCTACAAAGCATATTCTGTACAGGTGGTTCTCTGCTTGATATATACCTCTACTGGAGAAGTATGTCTGGTAAATAGAGTATATCATGCCCTAGTCTATTCTTTCTGAGGAAAACCATGAACCTTTCTTTGTACACTTGTTCTTGTAAATCAATATGGAAGACACTACAGAATTCCCTTCAGGTCTCGAAACCATATCGTAGACATCATTCCCCATGATGAACTGTTACTCTTTGATCATAGCTTCTTTCATAGCTATAAGGTTAGCATAAATGATGTCACCCAACTGTGTTACACAGCTAGAGTGTGTCTGAGGCCTCTTGGAAGTCTCGCCATACTTTTCTTCATCTTGAGTTATCTCTTGAACCCAAGGTATTAATATTTCAAGGTGGATCTACCGCTCTCTGAAGCTCTTTCTTTCGTCATGATGTCTCTGACCCTAGGAGCTTCAGATTCATGTTTCTTGGAGTGAATATTGAATTGTCATTACTTGTTCTTTAGAACAAGTCTCATCCTTATTTTCTTATAGTCATTTGTATAGGACCTTTCCTACAATTCAAATGCACCAGTTTCATTGTTAGAACCGTTTTATAGAACATATGCATAACAACATATTCGTATGCATCATGCAACTGTTTAGCCAATACAACATTCATCCATATCTCATAGAAAATTTCTATATTCCTTCCATCTCTACCATGGCATCATTTAGATAGTACACTAATCCAATATGTCAGCAAGGAAATTTCATTCTAGACAAGTAGCAATGGATATTTGTATAGCACCATGGGCTACTTACCCATCACATGCATATTAGTAGTATGTTGTCATTAATGTAAACATTCTATAATGCATAATACACATGATATATAGTAAATAGAATTCAAATACTTATCTTTGTTTGTTTTTCGTCATCTCCTTCTTGATCAGCAACTTTTTCTTTGACCAGTGAGATTGCTTCAATCTCATGCTTGCTTGAAAGCTTTTCTAGAATGTTGTTTTTTGTAGAACTAGGGTTTGATAGAGAAACCCTAATTTTTCAACTGAGAAATATTTGAGAAATGATTGGATGGAAATATGCACCTCCTCAAGGCGAACTGAGATTTATACTCATTTTCCCAAAACCGTAATCAGAACTGCAAAATATCTGATGCCCTAGTTTTCTTCAGTTTCTTCTGCAGAATGCCTGATATTATTTCTATGATATATCCAAATTAAATTCTCCTCTATGTATTAAAATCTTTAATGAGGTATCGTCGCATGTCCTATTCCTAACACTGCAGGTAGAGCATAATTTATTTTACCAATTGGGACTTATGTGCGTTTTCCCAAGGTGACTTATTTTAGGATTGTTCAGGAGAGAGAACTTATACAGACTGCCACGTGTCATTGGTGCATCTTTTGGGTATGAAATTTTTACCACAGAAATTAAAATGCATTAAATTTTTGGAAAATCTTGCAAAATGGAATTTGGACCCTCATAGCCCAAGATATAGCAATTCTCCCTAGGTCACCTGTTTAAGGTTGAATTCTGGGAGAGGCTGGAACCCTGTGTTGGAGGAGTCATATATCCTAGAACGTAGTGAATCTGAGGCTGAAAATTTTATGCAGTCTACATCAGGAATTTATATTCATCCTGTGAAAATTTTGGCTCCTGATCCTTCTCCAATATCAAGATATAGAGAATCTATCAAAACTACTAAATTGAGACTTCTAGGGTTTTCTGGTTCGGGGTCAATTAGGGTTTGACTTTCTCGGAGTTTTACCCAACCAAAAATTTTGACCTTGGTTGCTAAATTTAAATTTTGAAGAGAAAAATCCTATGCTCAGTTCACTCAAAAATTCCACTTCTATAAAAATACCTAAATGTTGTTGCAGTCGTAGGTCAAGAACTGAAAATGCTCAGAATCAAATTCTGCTTCGACAGAAAGATGTGCCCTTCAATGGAGAGTTGTCCTAGCCTCATTTTGTTGATGATATGTGGAGAGATACCCAAAAAATAATAATCCCTAGCTTCAGTAGCTGCACAATGTCTTCTTGTCAGAGAGGGAGAGAGGGATTTTTCAGCTTGTGAAAGCTGTCCTATTCAGGTTAGCTCTAATACCATGTTAAAATTCCATATGCTAAGCTATATTATCAGCATTTAATTCAATTTCATAACAAAACCATATAGACAGGATCACTGAAAGAAATGGTATTACAAGAACAACATAGATTTATCCTGGGAAAACCCTAATGGGAAAAACCTAGCAAAAAGCTTCCTCAATATAGATGTCCCGAAAAGATAAAGGGTAAAACCCAACAACTGATCCTCCTCCTTCTCCATCTCTTTATCTCTCTCTCTTATGCACTACACAAGTGAGTGTGATTGTGTTCAAATGAGAAGCACCTCACCTCTATTTATATTCTTTCATTCAGTTGGAATTTAACCCTGTCATGTAGGCTAGAGTAAACTTAACTCAGTTATGTAGGCTCGAGTAAACATAAGTGGGTTAACTTAATATAATAATGTATTTCAGAGGGTACTAATGACCCAACTTACAATGGAGGGGAATTCCTCATGAATATTAGTAATTCTCTCGATAGGAATCATCAGGGGTACAAGAAAATACAAATTATTCTCCCAAATAGAAACATCGAGGACCAATAAAATATATTTAGAATATTCTTCGAAGTTACAATAATTCAACATAAACAACTCTTAAGAAATCCATAAAGTGTCAAGTTGAAGAAGTACATGAAGAGGATGTACCTTACAGAAAAGTAGAAGTTGAACCCTCTCCTGAGGTAGTAGCATAAGAAGATCATGATATGTTAGAACCTCAGAACCCCCCTACTATGGTTATATCTTGAAAGAGAAAACCTGCTTGGGTAAGAGAAATCATACAAGAAGCAGAAAAGTATCGAGCTCCAAAAGGGTCAACAAGAACAAGCAAGAGATCAAATCCATTTTCCAACTATGTAGCTTTGATTAGTGATATTGTAGATTAAAAACCTACCAGTTACGAGGAAGCTATACAGAAGAAAGAATGGGTAGAAGCAATGATGGAAGAATACCATTCAATAATGAACAATGATGTTTGGGATATAGTACACAAACCAAAAAGAAAGAGTGTGGCATCTTCCAAGTGGATCTACAAGATAAAACATGCAGATGATGGAAGTATTGAAAAATACAAGGAAATATTTGTGGCTAGAGGATTCTCTCAGAAAGAGGGAATTAAGTATGAAGAGACATTTGCGCCAATAGCAAGGTACACTTCCATTAGAACTATCATGGCACTTACATCCATGATGAATTGGAATCTACACTAGATGGATGTAAAGACAATTTTCCTGAATGGTGTGATTAAGGAAGAAGTATACATCAAACAACCACAAGGATTTGAAGTTGAAGACAAAGGGACCCACGTATGTAAGTTGAAGAAGGCTCCATATGGAATGAAGCAATCTCCTAGAGCTTGGTATGGAAGGATAGATAGCTTCTGGAAAAGCTTGGGCTTTACCAAAAGTAAATATGACCCTAACCTTTACCTTAAGGTTATGGATGATGAACCCATCATATTATTACTATATGAATTATTCCTTATGGAAAATGAGAAACAGATTGTAGATTGCAAGAAGAATATTGTTGAAGAATTCGAGATGAAATATCTTTGATTGATGCACTATTTTATCAGGTTGGAAGTGTGGCAGATCCCAGAAGAAATATTTCTAAACTAGGGAATGTATGCAGTGGAAATATTAAAATGATGTTACAGAGAGAAACTTCCTATGGCTTGGGGTAGACCACAATAGACTAAATAACACCAAAAGTCAATTCGCTTCGATATGCAAGAGAGATAACTGCTGCTAACACTAAGGAATATGGAACATACCTTATTCTAGGCGGTTGTAGTAGATCCCCGTTGAGCTTTTCAACCATGCTTGTACCTACATTCCATTCTCAACAACAACAAAGCAACCAAGCATGATATATGTTAAGTGTTAGTCCTACTCTAGCATATATAAATCCAACATGTACAATAAAATACAACTACATCCTTGGATAAGAATATTCATAGTCATAAACACGTAATGGATGAGAAATGGATATTTCTATTAATAATGAAAAGAGATAATAGTGACAAACTCTGTTGGCACCTCGTTGAAATGGAGAAATTGATTCCTCCACCTGGGCCTCCACCACTTCAATCCTCCATCGTAATGGCAAGCTCACAAGACAATGATAATCTTGGGAAGAGAAACAATGTGTGATCAAAAGGACAAAGGGATGCAGAATCAAGCATGTATGAATGGGGCAACAATCCACTATAGTTTCCTTGCTCTCATAAGTTCTCCTCCTCTAATGCATCCAAGAGGATAAATATATAGCCCTTCAATAGGAAATGAAGGGTCGAGTCCTAGCATTTATAGGCATATGGAAGGCCAATAGTCAAGTTATTCATGAATCAGTAAGGAAAAATCCAAATATTTTATTTTTATGCATGATGGACGAAATAACATGATGGACGAAATACATTATATCCATCCCAGAAGTGGACTAATGAAGACCTAGGTGGAAGAACCAACCACTCATCAATACAATACAATGATAAATATCCGCATGTGACTACAAATATATAGTGTAGCAGTCCCAAATACATAAGAGTACAATGGCCACGAATAGGCATAATAGACATATGTCACATGTGGTCATCGCCGCGTACAATATTTAGTGAACAAGATCTCCATAATGGATGAAGATATATGATAATACACTGGAATCTGGGCATGGGATCTGACATCTCATGAATACTGGTACGCTCAAGGAGGTAGCATATGTGGAATGCCACCAAGCTCAGAGGTATTCTACACAAACTACTACTGGTACATGTCCCATTACATGATCAATAAAGGTGTCAAGGTAGAACATGATGGACCACTGTCTGATTACTGGTCATTGATGTATATCATCAACAGATGCAAGATAACCCACTAATTCACTGATAATGATAATGGGAATCAAGGTATAGATTTCAATCCAACAAGTGTGAATAGATGTGTTGACGTCAAACACCTGAAAGAATCCATCGATGAAGGGACATTGGTGTATTCCCAAAAATGTCAATGGTCAGAGAACCTACCACTGATGACTGCAAGTCTCAAGGCACTCAATGGACTCTAGACTTCTATTCCATAATAGACGATCTAAAGACAATGGAATGGAATCCAATAGAAGGATGGAATTAAGGCATCCCCCATCAACCAACATGAGGTACACAACAACACTAGATAATTTGGAAGAACTCAAATGAACAAGATGTGCACGAACTAGTAGCTGTATCGCAAATGGTCAACATGAAAAGACAATATAATTCAGGAATGGCTGACTCGGGCTAAGACTTCCTTCGAACAAGAGCATAAGGCATATGGAGACCGATAGGAAACATAGACTCAACATGAAAACTGGGACAACTCTATGACACAGGAGGTAGCAAAAGAGGCTTCATAGGGACTGGAAGCATAACCAATTGGTGGAGAACAATCAAAATAATGAGTACAACTCCTAAATTCATACTAATAACCCAACTGATGGATGAAATATATAATGCTCTATTTGAAGGCGACACAGCTTGACAACTGCCAAAAGTAATATCATTTCTCGTCCGAATTTTTATGTTTTTTAAATTTTTGGTCTTTTTCATATTGAAAAGCTTGAAAAAGAATAAAACTGCTTATAGTACAAAACTAGGAGGAGACGAGTGTTGCAGGAAATAAAACTAGTTCCAAGCATAGGAACATACCTATGCTCAATGCAAGGAAGCATGTGCAAAATAAGGACATTCAGGGGGATGTCTCCTCCTAGTAAGGGATGATCAAGTTGCAAAAGATATATAAAAGGCTCTGCTTGTCTAGGATTGAGACAAAATTGAGATATATGGCTTATAACTCTGAAGTGGGGAGCCAACATAAAGCTCAACAAGGAAATAAAATGCATGAAATGCAATTACAACTTGATATAATGGGAGTCCCTATGGGAGATGAACAAGATAAAGTTCAAGAGAGATATGAGGTTCTCGCTCAAAGACATGGCATGACTATAAGGGACTTCTAGACCTAAGGGAATAATCTTAGCATGGGTACCAAATGACAAAGTAGTATTTAACTAGGGAACCCATGAATAGGAAGGCTCTATCACTTACGTAATGCCACTTCTAGTAGCAGTGTGATGGTTCTGTAACATTACAAAGTGGTTTCATACCTATAGTTAAGGCCACATGGTCATAAGGAGATGCATAATGCAAGTGGAAATTTGATCCTATCCTATATGCCAGTTCAAAATTATACATGTAATAGATATGAATGGGTCAATGCCTCAACAAAAGTACACTTGATTCAAGTCCTTACACCACAATATTAGGCCAAAATAGTTCAAAAAGAGTTAATAAGGGTCAAAACTATAGGCTACTAGGTAAAAATTTCAAAAGAAAATTTATAAATAGTAAAAAGTTCATTTTTCACTATACCATTTTGACTTTTTACCACACATAGTGCGTTGGAGCCATTTTGAACCATGAAATTCAAACGTGAATTCCAGGAGCTAGGAGAAATGGAATCACGAACCGTCAGAGCCAAGTAAATCCTCATCCCACACTCAATTTTTTGGTGTTTTTATTTCAATTTTTAATGGTGTATTTTTAAGTTTGGAGCACCCCTAAATGGGTATCCTGGCCCACGTGGGTTACAGATCATCGGGTCACGTATAGAGATGGGTATACATGAAAAAATAAGTGATTTCTACATATATGCGTAACTATCAAGAGAAAAAGTCGTGTATAGGTGTGCACATACCCAAATTTATGGAAAATTCTCATTAAATCTTATGTTTTCTTGGCAGTATGGTGCTATAATGACGAGAGCGTGAACATGAGGAAGTGGATAGAGAAGTACAAGGTGACATGATTGCTTAACAAGCATTAAGATCATGTGTTTTATAAAAAATTTGGAAACTTGGGAGCTTAAGGGCTCATCCAAGAATTATTAAAATTCCCGTTAACTATTGGGACCAAGATACAGAGGAATTTCAGCTGGATGGGATGCGCTTGAGACTCATGGTAGAGGACGTGTATTTCATGACTAGACTAACCCATTGAGGCGAGGTAATAAACTTGAGGGCTCTAGGGGTGGGATGTGGACTCACCATCGAGGATTACATTGCCGTATACTGCCTTCCGAGCACTCAGAAGGTTGGAAGTCAAGTTCTTGTTAACTCTATCCAGAGTCTCATCCTTAAGGTCATAGTTCTAGTGCTAGCTAGGATAATAGGCTTGGCATTGTTACATCATAATTATAGGCCTATGATTTTCTATGCGGTCGAGTGTATGAGACCTGCCATATATGAATAGAGTACATCCTTGTTGAGCAACATGAAGCAACAACTGATTGACTTCAAGCTGGATAGGACAAGGAACTTTGTGTTCCCCAGCATACTCAGTACTTTCTTCTTCGAGTGGGTGTGGGTCCTTAGCCCAAGATTTAATATTACTTTACATGGTCTACGAGATTCAGCCCAAACTTGTTGGGATGGTGTGATGTCACAGTTAGGGGGGGGGGGTGTAGCTACACCCTTCCCTCCATACTTCTACCACTGGTGGAAGAGACAAATCGTGGTCGTGGATGACTATCCCTATGCAGGGATCGACTTCCATGAAGACTCGGACATGCCCATACCATAGGGTGCCGCATATAGAGACATATGTAAAAAATCCCGAATTTTATTTTTATTTTTTGAATTATTTGATTTTTTTGGTATTTTTTGATATAATGAAATAAAAAAACATGTTTTTGGTGGTATCATGTACTAATACTGATCACGCACATGCATATGTGGGTCCTAGATGGTTAGATAGATTCCCTCGACATTATGGAAGGGGACGAGGTAATGATATACATGGTGCAGATGCAGAGTGTACACTCCAGATGATACACACGAACTTTGTCTAGTTGACACACAAGGTACCTATGGTGCAATTCGAGGACTTTCGTGAGCCAATGTAGAGGCACGTGGTAGGAGTACCCCATGTGTGGGTTCAATTATTCATACGGTTGGCCAATGTCGTTGTTTTTTTTCATGATCAGCACCCCAGTCCATAGGCATAGAGGCCTAGATATACATTTTGTATCGACCATGTAGTGTTTTTTGGTGACTTAAAGCCCCAATTTTGTACCATGGAATTTTGTACATTGACACCATTTTTACTATATTTTGAAATGAAAAATCTTATAGTGATATGTTTATTATATTTACATGTGTATTTTAAATGTGAATGTGATGTGTATGCTTCATTGTTGATGTAACAAATGCCAGTCTAAAATATAATTTGCATAAGAATCAACAACATGATTGTAGATCCTAGGATTGTGAATGTATGTAATGTGTTTAAATTGGCCTTCTAAAAATCTTACACACAAGAATATTCGTAATAAATTTGGATCTATAAAATGATACACACCATTTAACTGTGATACCACTAACTGTGAGTCAAGACATACCTCAAGGGATCGAATAGCATGAGAGATGGAATCACGTAGTAGCTCAAACACTGAACTATATTCAACAAAATTATTGGATGATGGCCAAAGACATACACCCCTGAATACACAACATGACCCATAGACGTATAGATAACCCAAGAAGCTGAAGCTGAGTTTTGGGTGTGGAAGCTGGCACTGTCAGTGTATCCTACATATATCGAAGACTCCAATGACATCTGCCACAACAAACAGAATCTTGTCAAAAAACCAAATCACTATAAGGGGACCAAAACTAAACTATGCCCCTCTATAGTAATATACAAAGTATCAGCCTAAAATGAGAATTAGGCATAGTATTTTTTAAGATAGAGCCCATTTCTAGGCTATGCCAAGGCTGTCCCTTCATAATCCACTAACTTGTAAGCACCATTCTCTAACACTCATTTAATCATGTAAGGCCCATTCCACATGGGGTTGAACTTACCCTCCCCTAATGGTTCACTAGCTTGGTCATATAAAAAAACCAAGCCACTTTCACTAAATCTCTGGGGACGGACAAAATTATCATACTGAGCATTAACATGAAGTTTGTTCTCTTCAAGAGAAATCAAGGCATCCTGACGCTAATCATCAAGGTGCTCTAGGTGGACCAACCATTCTTCCAAGTCAGAAGTCTCTGGTAATATTTCTGCAACTAGTTTCAAAGATGGAATCTCACATTCAATCAGCAATATCGACTCCACCCCATGCACTAACTGATATGGAGAAAAATTGGTGGGAGTCTTAATGGTGGTTCGATGGGCCCACAAAGAAGGGTAAATCATAATGTTTCAATTATTCTTTCTTTTTGCATTAGTTCTTTGCATAATGGACTTCAGGAATTTTTTTACAGCTTCGACCTGTTCATTCGCTTGAAGATAATAAGAAGAGGAATACTCTTGCTTATACCCCAATTCGGAAGATAATTGATCCATCATCCTATTTTGAAAGTTCCTACCATGTCTTGTGACAAGCTCTCTCGGGATACCAAACTGAGTAATAATCTAATTTAACATGAAGTGATTGATCATCTCACTGTTGGATTTGATAGTAGGCATAGCCTCAACCCATTTCATGAAGTAATTTATGACCACTATAATGTGATGGTTCCTCCTAGCCGAAGCTGGGTTGCAATCCATAAAATCAACCCTCCACTTGGTGAATGGACTAACAATGATTATAGGGTGCAAAAGGGCCAGATGCCAATGCATGTTCCGTGCAAACACCTGGTAAGTGTGGCACCGCCTAACCGCATTAATGCAATATTTAAAGATCGATGACTAGTAATAAACCAATCTCAAGATTTTTTGGGTTGTAGCAACTCCAGATAAATGACCACAACACACCCCACCATGGAAATCATTAAACGCAGTCTCATCCTCCTCATGAGTCAAACATCGACACAAAATGGAATCCACCCCACAACGACACAAGGTGTCACCAATAATGAGGTAGTTCTTAGAAACATGTCATAAACGTCTACGCTCATCCCGTGAGAGGTGAGGATGGACCTTCAAATTCTATAAATAAACAATGATATCACCATACCAATGGTCCACAGTCAAGATGAGGAAGACATGCTCATCAACAAAAGAATATTCATGAACCTCCACCTCATCCAAACTAGGAAAATCTGACATGAGCTTTGCAAAGACCAAATATTTCTTCGATTTTGCCGAAACAAATTATAGATTGAACTCTTGCAAGATAACAATCCATTTATTATATTTTCCCCCTATCATTAGTCTGGTTGGGATGAACTTAAATAGATTGATATGATCCACAACCAAAGTCTGGCGAAGGAGTATATAAAGTCTCAACCGTTGAACTGCATGAATGGTCGCTAAAGATATATTCTAAACATGGTTGTAATGCAGTTCGACATCAATAAGGTTTTGGCTAAGATAGTAGACAATATGCTCTTGGAGATCATCGTCCTCTTGAACCAAAACCATCCCAATTGTCTCTTGAGACACAGCAACGTATAACAAGAAATCATGGCTATAGTCAGGTGTACTAAGAATGGGGGTCGATGCCAATGATTTCTTCAATGCATCAAAAGACTCCTGTGGTCACTCATCCCAGATAAAAGGAGTGTCTTTCTTGAAAATGTGCATGAAACCCTTGGTCAAATTGGAAAAGTTGACAGCAAACCATCGTAAGACATTATCCATCTGTTGTAGACTCTGAAGGTGTCTAATAGTGCATGGGGAAGACAACCAAATTATTTCCTCAATCTTAAGAGGATACACCCTAATCCCCTCCTTAAAAATGAGGAATCCCAACAACCGACCTACTTTCACGCAAAAGATGCACTTCTGATTATTTAACTAGATGTGATAACGGGGAGATCTCTCAAAAACCAAGCGTAAATGGTCTGGATGATCCCACTCTCAAACAAGAGAGAAGTTAAATATTCCAGATATATTTCAATAATTCACTTAAGGTCATGAAAAGAAAAGGATATCACTCGATGAAACGTATCTCCATTTTTTTTAAGGCCGAAGGGCATTTTTCGGTATGCAAAAGTGCCCCAAGGACAAATGAAAGTTGTCTTGTGTTGGTCCTTAGGTTTGATTTGAATATGATTGTATCCTCAAAAACCTTCCATGAACAAAAATACCTCGCTTTTGGCACACTCATCCAAAATATGATCTATGAATAATGTGGGAAAATTATCTTTAGGACATGCCTTATTCAGGTCCCTAAATTCAGTACATACTCGGATAGTTCATTTCTTTTTATCAATCGGAACGGGATTGGATACCCATCCAGTCAAGGGAAATGTATAGATAAATCCATCCTTAATAAAATTATATATCTCTGCCTTAATGGCAGGCGCCATACAAATGTTTATAGGGATTGTAGGTGACAAATTAGCCATTTTACCTTCAGCATATATACCATGAGTTCCTAATTCGATCACGGGACTACCAACCTTCTCTCTAAGGGTCGATTTAAATACATCACACTCAATTTTTTCAAGCTCTGGGAGGAAGTAAGACCGATGGTACAAATATTCCCAATGTCATTCCAAACCATTCATGGCTTATATAATCACTTCATCTGAAGGAAAAATATCATTGAAGCAATAATGTGAGCGTGACGACGCAACTACCTAGGCAGGAAGTGCAAAGGTGTCCTCGTCCTTCGTCCATGAGAAGGAAAGAATAAGATCTATAACATGATCAAGAGTAGCTTGATAATCAATCTCCACTACAAATAATGACATCTCCATATTGGTAGGTATAGGGTATTAATATGAAGTACTTGGAAAAGAGAGATTCCAATGTTCTTCCAAATACATAGTGCAATCTGGGACTGAACTTGACGATTACGATTTGATACCAAGAGTGGAGCTTATAGTAAATATTGGTGCAGAAATATTAATAGATCTCATTAAAGATGGATACATTCCCACACTAACATTCTCAGTTGTCGGCTGAGAGTTATCAATAACCGGGATAGTGGATCTCAACGATCCTGACGAACTGGAATTATCAAATGAATGTTGCTCAATCATGACCATCATATCTTCGAAAGGGAATCAAATCACATGGAATATGGAAGACACAACCACTCTCATACTGTAAATCTAGTTACAACCTAGTAAAGGGTTGTATTCAAGGGGCACATAAACCACCTCGACCTCGATGGACACAGTCTTCCCTTCGAACTAGAACTGAAGAGAAGGAAGAATACCATGTGACCAAAAAGAATGTCCATCAAAGGCATTCAAAATGGTCCTGGATTTGGACAATGAGGGTGATCCAAGACCTTTCCAACAAGTTAGAGACATCACAGAGGTTGCATCTCCTTCATCAATTACCATACGTTTGATCGTGTTGTTCATACACTTCACATGGACTAAGAAATCCACATGGTAACACAAGCGAGGTTGGACCTCATGGGATTCAAATCTAATCACTATGGAAGGATGAGAATCAACCATACCAATGGAACTCAATAAATCCTTTCTCTATGAAGGGAAATTCTAAAGGACTTCAAGAGATGACATCGCACAAGGATTCTGACCCAAATCCTTGACAATAGAATATTGTTGGATGACTTGAGCATTAGGATTGTTCCCCAAGCAGTTTAGGACTACTTTAGGAATGTGAGGTATTCCTTTAGGCTTGTCAATATGAAAAGGAACCTTGGGAGGTGTAGGCTCTTTCCCGACATTGGATTGTGACAAACCATAATATTTAGAATGTGTCACAACATTAGTGACCGACATCATGTTGATACAATTGTGGCCACCTTCGGTGTTCAACGGGTTTTGATGTCCACCAGAATCACTTTTGGGGTCCAAGTTCCTTGAATTCATATTTTTATTATGCGATAAAGGGTTCGTTAACACAATTGGGCTCTGTGCAATGAATTTTGAGGCTTCATTGATACTAGGGCACAAGTAAGTGAGGCGATTTCCCCCACAAATATTGCAAGGGAACTTAACCTTACGTTTATACTTATTGTCCCCCCAACATCACCACTGTTCTTATCATCATTAGGGTTCTTGTTCATATTCCCACCTCTCCTATTGTTTCTTCCCTTCTTCTTATCCCATCCTAGATGTTGGTTACCTTCTGGTCCAATGAATGTATTGAGATCACATCCATTGTTTGGGTGGTATTAGACGAAGTCGTATCTTTTCCAGTCACAGACTAATTAATAGAAAAATTTCTTATTTGATTTGTAACCTGGTCTATGACTTTAGTACTTACGGATCCAAAAATGACATCATCATGTGGCCCAAGTTTAAACTTAGGCTCGAAGTTTCAATGTGGAGCATTAGGTATAATCTCATATAAGAGCCCAAACTGAGTGTAAATCAAGTCTAATTATTGAGCTCGGAAGATACCATGTTCCTCATTTATAAATCCTAATGTAGAAACATCCTTAACGATATAGGGAAATAACAACTTAAGGAAGCATTCCAATAAAAACTGAGGAGGAATGTTGGACTTAATCAACCTCTTATGTCTACGCCACTCTTGAATATGATAAAAAATATGTGTGGCTTTGTCTTGCCAAAATATCGACAAGAATTCAGTACCAGCATCGTAACTTACTAGTATCTGAAAGTGGTTCAAAACGATCATGGATAGATCATTAAAGGTATGATATGTGCCCCCAGGAAATTCTATATACCATTTCGTTGCAGGTCCCATGAGTGTGCATTGAATCACCCATAAGCGAACGAAATCATGATTCAAGGAATTGGAAGAGCACCATAGGTGGAAAGTGGTAACATGCTCTTAGGGTCCTCACCATTATTACCTTCAAAATTTGGAATGTCTAAAGGAAAATTAGTGGGAGCAACCGACCACATCGGATCATGAGAAACTAGATCGTTGGTCAACTTTGACAAGTTAGGAAAATTCAAAGTAGCTACGAAATGAAGCCTAGGTTGTGCCAATTGTTTCCATGCTCCTTGACAAGATTTGTTCACATAGGGTTAATTGTTGTAAAGACCATGTCCTTGTGCATTCAGACAATAACATCCTCCTACTTGACCCATAAAAGGATACACGGGAATATATAATTTGGTACACCTTGAGACTGGGGTGCTGCATAACCATAATTGTAAGACTGATAAATAGGTTTCCCCATGGATACATAAGGATGAACATAACCTCCTGACACAACATGACTGATAGAGAAGGGAAGAACATGGCTAGATTAGGAAGCACTCCATCCCAAAGGACCGTGGGGGTTATGAGGAGGATGTGTCATGAGAAAGGAATTTGATGGAATAGGTGCATAGGAAAATGGAACATATGACGCAATATATGATGTACCTCCAATGTTCACATGTATATGGTGACCTCCATGAGAAGTAATCCTAGTATTATGCCTGAATGAATGGTTCCAAAATCCTGCCACAAAGGGTGCAAAAAGTACAATATGACCACTACCAAACCTATCGGCATGGAAAGGGATGGCAGTGCCCCTAGGCACAACAATAGGACCAACACCAAGATCGAAGGCAGATGATAGGAAAGAACCATTAACGTCTTACATTCCAAAAATAAAAGGCCCAATTCTAGAGGGAACATGGTGAGTCTCACCATTTGGTCGACGTGAGGAAGACCTCCCATAAGAAACTACAAAATATGACATATGGCATTTTGAATCAAAAGAAGCGCCTCCCCCATGAGGTTCAATTTCAACTAGAGTCCTAGTTCTACTAAAGGTCACATTCTCCATTCCAGAGGATGGAGAAGGAGGGACTTCCGGGGTCTCAAAGGTATGACTCATGATGAGAGCGGTGTGAAGAAAAAAGTGTGTATAAGTTTTCCTAGAACATCTAATCCTCTTTCGTAGAGGAGGAGGAGACCCACAAGGTGAAATCCCTGCTAAACATCGAGATTGACAGAGTGTTGGAACTTGATACACAATGACTTCACAGAAGTAAAAAGACTCAACCAAATACAAACCCTAGAGAAAATTAATGCACAAAGAGAACACTCCTAAGAAAATATAAGCCAGATGCGAACAATCGAAGAGAGAGGATAAGTGAGCTTCCGAATGTAGAAGGTATGTCTCTCCTAGGAGAGGCTTGAGACTCGCATAAACTACAAGCACAGGTATGTAACCAATTATAGTGGCCCTCAGCTTCAACGCATAAATCGACTGTGATGTTCGACCCCTACCTAGCCAGGACACTCATAGAATAACCTTTGCAAGTACCCCCTGCGATACCTAGGTAAGGAAACTAAGTTCACCCCAATATAACCAATGCTTAAGTGGAAATTCATAGGCAAGATCTACTGTATGGTCAGGGTAACAAAGCCCAAAGCTCGAAAGCACCAAAGGTATCTCAAAATCCCCTAGATACAAATACGATCCTGGAAATATATTCGACACTACATAGAGACTGGAAAGGGGATATCCCCACCGCAAACATGTATGTTGTGTCGTTATTAACTCTTGTGTAATAGGAGCCTCCTGAGAACACTACTTATACCAAGGATTTCTATCTCTCACCTGGACAAACACCTAAAATGTTTTTGTTTTGTAGTCTTGGAAAAATTTACTCATGACACTCTATTCCAAGACTCTACAACCTAAGCTTGTTGGTGCACCTCTAGCAAATAAAATTGTGTAATAATTTTTAAATTAAGCATTCATTTTAAAGGTTGTGATTACTCAAAGTAAATGGTCGTGCAACTAGTGATGTTATGACTGATTTGTAAAGTAAATATGCACACCTAACACACGATGCGAAGTGAAATTTGTCTTCAATGAAAAAAGGGTATGCCACTACATGAGATGCATAATTTCATTTTTAAATGCCAAATACAACCATTCCTATATGAAATCCTAATCACTAAAAAACTAAGTGAAACCTAATGCAAGTACTAATTCCATGCAAATGCATCATGTAGAAACATGCAAAAGATAAAATAATTTTGTATTTTCATAATGGATGATATGTAAATGCAATAAAAAAGACTCTATAACTCCCAGAACCTGCAACAAGTATCAGACACAAGCCAAGAAAGGCGTTGAGATAAAAAGGTCTAATGCACTAATATCAAAACAAAAAAGAAGAAGGATGACAAGAACAAATTTTACCTAAAAACAAAGAAAAAAGGTCTCTGGTAAAAAAAAGAAGCATTAGATAGACATCAAAGGTATACAAGAAGAATCAGTAACATTTAGAACCCACCCAACATCTCTCAAACATCCAATTCACACTCAAAAGAGGGGAATACGTGACTGTTCACAAAAAGCACATGTATACACGACTATTTAGGAAAAAACCATGTGTATACGCTACCGATAGATCTATGACCCGCATACAGAGAGAGAAAGGGGGTAAAATGATAGGTTAAGACTCAAATTACTTCAACAAGACACCAATGGGATAACATACTTCTAAAACCGACATAGAGACACTGAGAAACAAAGAGAAATTCAAGCATATTGTGCGCCCAAACCCCAAAAAAAACAAGGAACCTCCTTAGTGGAGTCGCCAAATATGTTACAGAG
Source organism: Pseudotsuga menziesii (assembly GCA_001517045.1). Taxonomy (NCBI): domain Eukaryota; kingdom Viridiplantae; phylum Streptophyta; class Pinopsida; order Pinales; family Pinaceae; genus Pseudotsuga; species Pseudotsuga menziesii. The sequence goes on from LPNX010471096.1 coordinate 253,368, forward strand.
AGAAACTTCCTATGGCTTCAGGTAGACCACAACAAACTAAATGACACCAGAAATCAATCCACTTCGATATACAAGAGAGATAAATGTTTCTAGCACTAAGAGATACATAACATACCTTATTTTGGATGGTTCTAGTAGATCATCGTTAAGCTTTTCAACCACACTTGTACCTACTTTCCATTCTCAACAACAATGAAACAACCAAGAATAATATATGTTAAGTGTTAGGCCTACTCTAGCATATATAAATCCAACATGTATAATCAAATAAACTACATCCATAGATAACAATATTCATATTTATACACACGTAATGGATGAGAAATGGATATTTCTATTGATAATGAACATAGATAACAGCGACGAACTCTATCAAAATGGAGAAACCGAATCCTCCACATGGGCCTCCACCACTTCAATCCTCCATCACAATGTAAATGTCACAAGAAAATTGCAAGCCTTGGAAGAGCAACAATGTGTTCTCAAAAGGACAAAGGGATGCAAACTCAAGAATCTATGAATAGGGAAACAATCCACTATATTTTCCTTGCTCTCATAACTTTTCCTCCTATAATTCATTCATGAGGCTCAATATAAATCCCTTCAATAGGCAATGAAGGGTCGAGTCGGAGCGTTTCCAGAAATATGGAAGGTCAATAGTCAAGTTATTTGTGACTCATTCAGGAAAAATCCAACTATTTTATTTTTATGCACATCTCCTGATGTACGCGAGTCAAAGTGGAGCAAGCTGCATCTACACATAGATTTTAAACTAAAGCCTGCGTATGGCAACAAACATGTTTTTTTAATGGATTTCTTGAAGCATCAAAGTATATTTTGAGAAAAGGGGGTCCAAGGAGTCTACATAGGGACAAGGAAGTCCATAAAAACATGATGTACCAATTGTGGTAAAATCATCTATAACAAATGATTTGATATGTTGGATTATAAATCCATGGCCACAACCATGGATACCAACCTGAAGTTGTTATTTGATGAATCGTCAGAGTTAGTAGATGTGACTCAATAAACACAAATTATTGGGTTTTTGATGTATCTAATGAATACCAGGCCAGATATATGCTTTGTTGTGAACACCCTGAGTCAGTATCTATTTAAACCTAGACGTGTTAACATGATAGCTGCAAAGCATGTGATGAGGTACCCGAAAGGTACAATAGACTTTGGACTATACTATGATAGAGATCATGACTATAGATTGTATGGATATACAAATTCATTTTGAGAAGTAAGTTTCATAGACATGAAGAGTACCTCGGGTGGATGTTATTGTTTGGGATCCACCATGATATCATGGTTTAGCAATAAACAGTCCAGTGTTTCTCTTAGCACAGCTGAAGCAGAGTACATAGCATATTTCTCTACTAGTTGCAAATCCATATGGCTTTCGAAGCTGATATCAGGTCTATTTGACATGGATTTTGATACCAAAATGATTATATATGACAACCAAAGTTTTATAAATATGACATATAATTTTTTGATCCATGATAAATCAAAGCACATAGAAATCTGATATTTCTACATAAGGGAGCTATAAAACTCAAGTATGTGAGTAACAATGAACAAGTTGATGATGTGTTGACCAAGCCTCTATATCAATTAAAGTTTTAATACTTCCATGAAAACCTTGGTGTAATCCGAAATGACCTCCCAGGAAATGGAGAGTGTTGTTCCAGTATAGAAAAGGCCAAGTCCACCCACAGATGCTCATGACGTCCGACATTCACTTGTGGATGATATTATCCTCTTTTGAGGATGGTCTTTTGGACAAGAACACTCTCTTAATGAGAAGTGGTCCTATCCCTTACCAGCTAAGGATGGTCCTACAAATGATACTCTCACATGGATATTGTTCCTACATTCACTTGTAGATGCCGTAGAAAATAACACTCGCTTGGATTGGTCCTAGCTCTAACAGGATTAGGATGGTCTACGTTGAGTCCTGCATTCAGTTGTGGATGATAGGTCTTGCATTTAGTTGTGGATGATAGGTATTGTATTCAATTGAGGATGAGATCTGCATTCATTTGGAGATGATACTCTCGCATCAAGAGTGTTCCTACATTCACTTGTAAATGTCATAGAAAATAACACTTGCTTGGAGTGGTCCTAGATCTAACAGGCTTACGATGGTCTATGAAAAGTCCTGCATTCAGTTGTAGATGATAGGTCCTGCATTCATTTGCGAACTATGTCTACATAAATTTGTATACGATGTGGTATTGTATTCATTTACGGATGATATCTTCATTCATTTGCATACGATATGCTCATGCATTCATTTGTGGATGATCCAACTAGTCGACGATATGGACCCTCCTCAGTAAGGGGGAGTAGGATGATGAGGATTGCATCATCCTTGGACCTACTTCCTCAAGTGATAGGGATTGATCATCCTAGAAAGAGATCATGTGTATTGTAGTTAGCGTTGTGGCAAAGGATCGAGTAATTGAAGTGTTGTTGAAAAGGATGAAGAGATCGAAGTGCTGCTACAAAGGATGAAGACATCAAAGTTCTATGGAAAAGGATCGGGTGATTGAAGTGTTGCTGCCAAGGATCAAGAAATCAAAGTACTGTTACAAAGGATCAAGAGAATGAAGTGTTTCTGCAAAGGATCAAGTGATTGTGTGCTATAGATGATGTTCCAATACTGAAGACATTGAAGATATTCCACTAACCGTTCCCGTTGGTTATGATTGTAGAAAACTTCCTGTGACTTATAGATGTATCACCTTGATATTGTTCAAGATTCTCTCTCTCCTTGATCCTATATTTGATTATGATTTTTTCAGTAGAATACCCTTATCATTAAGGGGGATTTCTGAAATATTGTAACTTCGAAGGATATTATAAATGTATTTTATTGATGTAACCCAAGGGAGAGTTCTTATTCCTCCATCAGGATCTTACTATTGTATTTGGTCATCATAGAGTCATGAGGTATAACCTTCATTGTAAGTTGGGTCAAGAGTACCCTATTAAATATAATACAATACTTTTTTTAGTCTTCCTAGGTGAAGTCATCCCAGTCAGTTTAGTGGGGCCAACTTGTTAGGGTAAAATTTAAGTGACTGAAAGAGTATAAATAGAGGAGTTGTGTTCTTCATTTAAACACACTCACTCACTTGTGTATAGCGCAAAGGAGATATATATATATATATATATATACTAGCAAGGAGGAGGAACACCTATTTTGGGTTTTTATCTTATACATTTATATAAAGTAAGTTTTGTTGGGTTTTCTTCTCCTTGAGGGTTTCCCAGGATACATTTGTGTCTATCTTGTGATTGTGTTTCTTTCAATGATTCTATATATGTTGATGATGTGAAATTGGATTAAACACTAATGATATCTAGATAAGCATATGCAATATTAACATATATGTCACCTCTTAATGTCACTTGATATCAAGATCCTCCATCTCGAACTTTGTTGCAAGTTTCTCTTGCACCCATCTATGAGCTTCTCGTCGTCTATAAGATTCTATATTCAACCTTGTAGTAAAGGTTTGGATATCCATCCCTCTAGTTGATCCTCAACCTCCTCATCTAACTATATGTGCTATCCCATGGGTACCTACTGAGCTTGTACAAATCCTTCTACACATAGGTGGTTCTCTATAGAGAGTCCCAAGTCTTGGAGGTTGCTTAGTCTATTCTCCTACTTTGATTACACCAAGTATTTTAGTGTATTATTTATTATTAAAGAGGTTTTTCTATCCCTTAGATTAATGTCTCTCCATGACTGACTAACTATTTCTAAGATAAACCACAAACCTTTCTTTGTATCTCTTGATACTTCCATCTGTTGTATGCTTGTTCTTGTAGATCTACCTGGAATCTGTTACATAACTTCCATTTAGGTCTCCAAATATCATTCTACATGATTGACTGGTACTTCTTGATCATATCATCCTTCCATTATTTCTTCTTGGGACATTCTTTCACAAGGTGTCCTTTCTCATCACAACTGAAGCATATGAGCTGTGAGAGGTCCTTCTTCTAAAGTCCTTTTATTCTTGTGAGAATTTTCTTCCTTCTTGTTCTTTTTCTTCTTTGTATGAGTTGTTAGGGCTTGATTTTCATATTCATCCATTTCTTATTCTTTTTCTATCAATTTAATTTCTTCTTACATTCATTCCTCCACAGGCAAGCTTCCTTCTAGAACAAATATCTTGAATGAAAGATTCCCATGAACTTGGGAGACCATTCAAGGTTGTAATCTCTACTTCTACATATTCGACGTTGTATCCAATGGATTCTATTTGCTTCTTAATCTAATATATTCTTGTGAATTAATATTGAATTCTTTTTGACATTTTCATCTTCACATGCTTGAGTTGCATTCTAAAGCTAGTATTCCTATTGATGTTATTTCCTTCGTACAAGATGGCTAATGCATCAAACATATCCTTGGGAGACTTCCAGGATGATACAAGTGAGATCCAATGGAGACGAAAATATTCCTCTTGGATTTGATTAAGTCCTTCTTGTGCTTTGTCTTCATCTCCCTCTAGACATGCAGCTTCTTCTTTGACATATTTCTCCAATTCATGCTTCTTCAAGTATGAGAAGCACTCTATTATTTTGTTCTTGTGAGTTCTCCTCTGCTTCAATGTTTTCCTCAATCTTGGTATTGTTTGTCATCGTGAAAAAAAAATGAGAACCTCAAATGGAAATAAAGAGGATAGAACTTACCAATAAGATTGATTCAATTTGATGCTTGCTTGAAATATTTTCTGGAAGACTACTTTTGGTGGACCTAGAGTTTGATAGAGAAACCCTATTTTTTCAACTTAGGTATCTTTCAAATATGATTGGATAGAAATATGTGCCTCTTCAAGGAAACCTAAGCAGCATACTCATTTTCCCAAAACTATGGACAAAACTGCAAAATATCTAATGCCCTAGTTTTCCCTAGCAATAGTCTTACATCAAAAATTGAAAATCCACAAAATGAGAAAAATATTCCATAGAAATATGCGCCCTCCTAGGGAGAGTTTCATAGTCCTCCTTTTTCAACTGACCGACGGAGGGAAGTGCCCGGAACAGGAAGCCATAGTTTTATCCAATTTCTTTTACAGACGTGTCTAATCTTGATTCTATTATATCTCGAAAATTATTAATCACCAAGGTCTGAATATTTGTCCTGAGATATCCAAATATTTCTTCTTTCCAACCCCATAGGTTAGAGAAGAATTAGATTCACCAACTAGAAATTATGTTAAGTTTCCCAGGGTGACCTGTTTGAGGACTGTTTTAGTATAGCAAACTTGAACGAACTTCCACATGTCACTGTTTCAACTTCGAGGTCTAAAATTTGCACCACATAAACTAAAGTCCATTCCCTATATTCAACATATTGTGAAATTTGATTTTGAATTTCTTAGAGAAAGATATAGGAATTTTCCCTAAGTCACATGTTTAAGGATGAATTATGGAAGAGGTGGAACCCTTATTTGTAGGAATCATATCTCCTAAATTATAGCAACTATGAGTCTAAAACTTGCACACAAGGTATAGAAAGATTTCATATTATTCTTGTTCAATTTTCAGATCATGATCCTTCGCCAAACTTGAGTTATAGTGAAAATTCCAAGATGAATAGCTTTTGCCTTCTAGGGTTTTTCAAGCATGAAACCCTAATCTTGAGTAGTTGTAGTTGTACCATTGTTTTTACTACACAAAGACTTCTTTCATGGTGGCTCTGATACCATGTTATAATTTTAATGGTTATACAAGATCTAAAACATCTAGCATCATAACATCATAACCATAAGAAAAGGATCACTGAAAGAAATACAACCACAACCACACAAAAGAACGTAGAGATTTATCTTTTGAAACCCTCATGGGGAAGAAAACCCAACAAAACTTCCTCCATATAGAATTCGAACAAGTACAAAGTGTTAGCACCGGGATTGAGCCCATAGGTTGGGCGGAAAATGGTTCTCGCCTGAGAAATAGCAGAACTACTTTAGACTATGCCTCTGGCCCTACGCAATCAGAGAGGGATCTCTCGCTTGTTTTCAGGTTTAATTTACGTAGGATATTTGATCAAGAACGGTCAGGAGGCCAGACTCCTGAAAGGGGCAGGTGTGTTAATGTAAGATGTAGGTGGGACTATCAGAGTAAGGAACCATTGGGAAATGGAGTCGAAGGTCTGGGTAGGGAACATATTGCAGGAGATAAAGAATGGCGTAAATTTACAAACAGAGGTAAGACAGTTGTCGATCTTGCAATCATGATATTTTTAGTGGGTGATTAGTATATGAGAGGGAACATTCCATCATGCGGAGCACCAAAAAGATGAATTCTACGTAAATTTAGAAGAAAACTTAAATGAATATCTGAAACAACAGACAAAGCATAGCATGTATGAATTTCGAACCGTTATACACTCATTTCAGACATGAAATAAATTAACAAACTGGAATGAAAACAAGATGAGCATTTCATGTAAAGATATTACATATTGAAAGAAGCAATGACACAGGAATCTCTGCCTTGAAATACAATCCTTCCTCTGCAAATTTATTCATAACACATAAATCAGAGACTAATTACAATGGAGAGCCTCAGCCCTTGAAAGTTTCCCAACCAACCCTTATCTCCCTCTATAGGGAGTGTATGTATACTATTTCAGCACTGAGACTATTCTCTGAAACCAACCTAAAAATTGTTTCCAGTCACAATCAAACAATTACAGTCTAGATAGTGGAACTATTGCCAAGATTTACAAACGTGAATAACAATCATGGAGCTATAGCATGTGGTAACATGGACTAACAACACCAAGTTTTCTTTATCCTAGTACGTGAAAGTGATCCCTATGTTTTGTGCTGACGGTCAGTTGCCGACTCGAACCGTTTCAAACATACCTTTCTGCCTCCTTTGACCAACCTGCTTCTTTCAGACCGTGTTGCTCAAAGGCTGAAAAAAAGATCCACGCCCCGATGCCCGATAATTTTCCCAGCCCGTCTTTTGTCTGGTAACATAGTTATAGGAGGGGACTGGGAAAAGGGTGGCCATGCACCTAATGATGATAAAAGTCTTAAGAAGCTTATCATCCTTGTACTGCTCACTCCCTCCTACAAGGAGGGTTTTCTTGCAGGCCACGTAGGTGGGTGCATGCTTGACCTCCTCTCCACCCATGATAAAGTTGTAGTGGAGATTATAGGGGCGGTGGTGAAGGATTTGAACCTATACTGTCCCAGAGCGAGCATTTTCTCCAATAGTTCAGCCACCACTATGTGATGGGATTTCGAAGGCCGTGACTACAACTGGGAGAGTTGGAGGGACATCATCGAGATGTAAAAACCCATGCACGGCGCATCCAAAGGCAAGGCTATGTGGAAGTAGGTGAACCTCCCTAGGTGCTTAACATCTATGCCCCGGTGATTGGTGATTTCCTAGTGTGGATAACCAGGACGATGAAGAAACACAATTTTATGTTCACCAACCATTAGTACCCCTTGTCAAACTAACTTCTCAAACCACATAGCCATGGCTATCTGTGAAGAAACTCAACACTTCTCGTAATTCAACCTTTACCTCTCACCACCTACACATTTCCCTACCTCAACAACTTCAGAAGATTCCACTATATAGGGAAAGACGAAACGGCCTATAGATGGATATACTCTTGAATACTGGTTGACGTGACAATAGTATGTGTGAAGCCAGGGTGGGGATCTTCTCCTCTAGTGTTTAATTATCTTATTTTATATGGGTAGGATTTTAAGTGTTTTCTCACATGGCTCTCTAGCTAGTTTAAAGGATGCGAATTTGACCTTCCTTGTCTTATCGCTCACTGCGGTGGTGGCGTCGAGTGGATTTAGTTCACAACTTCTCTTTGCTTCATGTATATGCCAAGTTCGTCGCCTCAACAACTCAAACCTCCTGATTCCCTACTTCTTTCTTCTACGTGGACCACCTACCAGACCTGTGAGCTGGGAAAGTTAGTGTCATTGGACATAACCTTTGCCTTAGACCTATCACAAATGGCGTCAGGGGAATCAGCCAATCTATGAGGAGGCAGATTACACATATGAATGTCCCCTCCATTGTCATCTCTACACTGGATGCGACACTTACAGCCCCGAGGCTTCCTCATCCCTCCGATTTGGGGAACCTTTCACATCCATCGTCCACATTTCTTTATTTCTGCTTCCAACTTCTCTTCTCTTGATACAACAAGCAGCTTTAGATTGTGGCGTGTTCTTACCCATTGATTTAGATTGACCTTCCCATGCAACCGTCAATCTGAGTGGGTCCTATCACCTCTTCGTGAATCAGGATCCTGACATTGTCTGCGCTAGTTCAGATCATGAAAAGAGCCATAGTCATAGATCTACCTCCACTCTTCTTGTGATAGTTGATTCTTTGCAGTCAGTACCACTTTTCATGATTTGGAATTGCAACTTCCTCCACACAAGATTGTCTTGCGAAATCAACTGGGGCCATAGATCTGCTTCTTCTTTCATACCTGTCATTAGATACTTCCACCCTATAACCTATTTCGTGATTTAGAAAAGTTCCTTCTATCGAGCATGTTTGCTCATCGAAACTACTTTGGGCCATCGATCAGGCTTCGCCTTGATCTTGGCCCTTCATTGTTTGCCAATTTTAACAGACTCTTCAAATGCCAAACTTTGACCATTCTCTTGCATATTTTGGCCAAAAAAAGGCTCTATTGTCGCTCTTCTTCCTTGTGCTCCCAGATCATTGGTCTACGACGCCTTTCTCTATCACTGTCGCGGCTATAAAGTCTCCACCTCCAAAGGAATCTACCACCGTAGATTGAGCTTTCTTCATTATCTGACGGTCTCAAAACATGGAAAATGTGGCTATGATAATCTGAAGGGTACTCACATAATTTTCAAATGAATAGGACCCTTTTTGAGCTCTGTCAGGCCCATAAATTGACTATTGCAAATAGAGTGCTAACAGCTGGCTCCATGAGGGATTCTATCCTCCCAACGAGGTAGCAAAGAACCCTTGTAGACCAAGTGCCAAATCCATTGGGTCATCCCCAATGTTTCCTTTGAAGCCTCCATTCTACTCTGAGCTACTATTTTACCAAATTTATGTCACTCTGCAAACCATGCTCTTGGCCATATTCTGAAACTGAGAACAGTTGTGACTGCAAACCTATTCTTACAACTGAAAATGAAAAAAAACTAAAATAGCAATGAAGGAAATGCTTGATGATTGTCAAGCTTATTTGTTCCTACCTACTCCACCTAACTTAGTGTGCAAGTCCGATTAAGTGAAATCAGACTTCCAATGAAGACAATCAAGCAACTTGCCTAATAGTTTTGTTCTCTTTTTGTGCTTGATTAATAGGAAGGAAATACAAAATGGAAGAAGGCTATAACAAATAAACTGATCTTTATAGTAGAGATGTGACTAGTCATTACCATTACCTAGCCTTTCTATGTATTCTGCTATGGGTTCATAGAAAACATGACAACCTCCAGTATATTATGTCATATTTTCATGAGAAAGTTGTCCAAGACCCCCTTCCTCTAGTGAGCTGTCAGGATGATATTTGGAAGATCCTAGAAAAGGTCCCATAGAATCATTCTCTAATGAAAAATACATCCTTTCACTCAAAATTTATGAAACTAGAGCTTCACTTCCTTCATGTGCCTCAGCATGAACATCCTCCTTTTCTTTAACAGAACTAAGTAGGCATATTCCTCCTTTATGGGGTGATATTCCTGAAGGTAGAAAATTAAAAAAGGTATTTATTTGAGGGTTGCTGCCTCCTTCTTCGTGACTCAACACCTCATCACAAATTCCCGACGTATCAATAAACAAAGAGGGGTTGCATGACTGTTCCTCTTTATCATCTTCTCTTCCACATAAGTTTATGGAATGCACCATATCCTCTAACTTTTGTTTTTGCTTAGATTTTTTAATCATGTGTCGTATTAATTAAAAAGAGGAATAACACAAGGGTAGGCTATCACCTCCAACAAATTCAACATCCTTTCTTGTCTCAATCTTCTAACTTTGGAATGTAGATTTATTTTATCCATTAGCAGACCTTGGTTCTTTAACTCGCTCTTCAAGTATAGCCTCCAGATACTCCTCCTCATACTCATGGTACAAAGGTACACCAAAATCCCTTCTAAAATCGTCATTATGGACTCGGTGCTGAGCAGATTGCAACCTTCAAAAAACAGGCCTGCAGAACCATTTGTTTCTATATCAAGTTGATCATCTTCCTATATAGAAAGAGAAAGCTTTAGCTGAACAGGGACTTTCCCCTTCTGTTTGTAGGGCCCAACCAATTTTAAATTATCTTTTATTTCGCCACCACTGTCTTGACCCGACAATCTTTGGGATCTTTTAAGGTTTTCCTCTATCTCCAAACAATCAGTAACCATATGCTGCAAAGTGGTTGATTTTCTTTCCAAAAGAAGCAAGGACAGCTTAGGGGGAAAGGTGGATGCATAATAGATCTTAGCAGTGTTCTTAAGAGGTTGGACCTCCTTGGGCATGTTATAATAAAATATTGCAAATCTTCTGTTAAAACTAGATATGGCCTCACCCTCATGCCTCTTCAGGGAATAAAATTATGAAAGTATTTGATCCAGTGGCTTTCTCCTACCCCAAAACTTTGAAAAGGTGCAAGAAACATCTTCCCAGGTATTTTTGGACTTAGGTTGCAAGTGTTTGAACCATTCTTTAGAATCTCCTTGCAAATACTCGGCAAAAGTCCTCATGCAAACATCATCATATTCTATCTCAAAAAGGTCAAAGAAATGTTCAAAGGCTTGTAAATGTTTCTCAGTAGTGAAGTCTTTGGATTCTCCATCAAATTTGGGGAGGTACTTGTAATGTTTCATAGGAAAATCATGGAGGATAGGAGGCGATTGTAGTGGTTTGTACCAACTTGGAAGACTAGGAGAGACCAGGTTAGGCACAATAGATACGCTATTAACCAAGGTTTTATGAGGTTCACAGGGGTGACCTTTAACGTCAGGAGCTTTGGGAGAAAAATCTTGTTCAAAATCAAATGTACAAGATGATGCAATGCTTTTGGTTTGTAAAGAAGGATAAAAAGGAATATATTCATATCTCTGTTCCAAACGAATTGAACCATAGAAGGCTGTTTTGATAACTTTAGGAAAGGATAGGAACAAACTTACAAGACAAGACAAGGCATATTGGAAGAAATGTAAACTCAAGCATCTTAAACTTTCACCATGCATTTTTGGGCCTTACAAGGGGTCCATTTTTCCCAGCAGAGCCTGTCAGTTTTTTTGACAATTTGATTTCTGGGTCATACCACCAGCAGAGTCGATGAAGTTTGAATCCTTCAAGAGTGGAGTCACTAGGTGAAAAAGTGCTCAACTTTCTTGATGTTTGATCGTTGTTCACCATCAACAACCATATCTAAAACTATGTCCTTCTTCCCAGGGATGATCTTCAATCTTGTCCCCGGCAACGGCGCCAGTTTGTTAGCACCAGGATTGAGCCCATAGGTTGGGTGAAAAAGCATTCTCTCCCCAGAAACAATAGAACCGCTTTAGACTGTGCCTTTGGCCCTGCATAGTTAGAGAGGGATATCTCGCTTGTTTTCAGGTTTACTTTACATAGGATATTCGATAAAAAATGGTCAAGAGGCTAGACTCATGAATGGGGTGGGTGCATTAATGTAATATGTAGGTGGGACTATCAGAGTAAGGAACAATTGGGAAATGGATTCGAAGGTCCGAGTAGGGAACATATTGTAGGAGATAAAGAATGGCATAAATTTACAAACAGAGGCAAGATATTCATTGATATTGCAATCATGATATTTTTAGTGGGTTATTAGTAGATGAGAGGGAACAGTCCATCACACAGAGCACCAACAAGATGAATTCTATGTAAATTTAGAAGAAAACTTAAATGAATATATGAAATAACAGATGAAGCATAGCATGTATGAATTCCAAACTGTTATACTCTAATTTCAAACATGAAATAAATTAACAAACTGGAATGAAAACAAGATGAACATTTCATGTAAAGAGATTACATATTGAAAGAAGCAAGGACACAGGAATCTCTGCCTTGAAAGAGAATCCTTCCTCTACAAATTTATTCATAACACAGAAATCAGAGAATAATTACAATGGAGAGCCTCATCCCTTGAAAGTTTCCCAACCAACCCTTATCTCCCTCTATCGGGAGTGTATTTATATTATTTCGGCACTGAGACTATTCTCCCAAACCAACCTAAAAACTATTTCCAGTCGCAATCAAACATTAACAGTATAGAGAGTTGAACAAATGTGAATAAACATCATGGAGCTATAGCACGTGGTAACGTGGACTGACAGGGTAGATTTTTCTTTATCCCAGTACGTGAAAGTGATCCCTATGTTTCCTGATGATGGTCAAGTGCTGGCTCGAACCATTTCAGACATACCTTTCTGCCTCCTTTGACCATCCTGCTTCTTTCAAACCACGTTGCTCAAAGGCTAACAAGAAGACCCACGCCCCGATGCCCGATCATTTTCCCAGCCCGTCTTTCATCTGGTAACACGGTTATAGGAGGGGACTGAGAAAAGGGTGTCCAGTCACCTGATGATGATAAATGTCTTAAGAATATTATCATCCTTGTACCACTCACTCCCTCCTATGAGGAGGGTTTTCTTGCAGGCCGCGTAGCTGGGTGGATTATTGACCTCCTCCCTGCCCACAATAAATTTGTTAAGTGGAGATTATATGGGAGGTGGTGAAGGCTTCAGACCTATACTATCCCAGAGTGAGAATTTGCTCCAACAACTCAGCCACCACTGTGTGATGGGATTTTGGAGGTGTGACTACAACTGGGAGTGTTGGAGGGAGATTGCTGGGATGTAAAAACCCACACACGGCATATCCAAAGGCAAGGTTGTGTGGAAGTAGGTGAACCTCCCTAGGTGCTTAACATCTATGTCCCAATAGTTGGTGATTTCCTGGTGTGGATAAGTAGGATGATGAAGAAACACAATTTTATGTTCGCCAACCATTAGTCCCCTTATCAAACTAACTTCTCAAACCACACAGCCATGTCTATCTACGAAGGAACTCAACACTTCTCGTAATTCAACCTTTACCTTTCACCACATGTACATTTTCCTACCTCAACAACTTCAGAAGATGGCGCTATATAGGGAAAGATTAAAATGTTTGGAGATGGCTATACTCTTGAATACCGGTCGATGTGACAATAGCATGTGTGACACCAGGGTGGGGATCTTCTCCTCTAGTGTTTAATTATCATATCTGATATGGGTAGGATTTTAAGTGTTTTCCCGTGTGGCTGTCCAATTGGTTTAAAGGATGAGGATTTGATCTTCCTTGTCTTTTTGTTCACTCCAATGGTGGCACTAAGCGGATTCAGTTCGTGGCATCTCTTTGCTTCATGTAAATGCCAATTTCGTCACCTCAACAACCCGAACCTCCTTCTTCCCTACTAATTTCTTCTGAGTGGACCACATGCTAGACTAGTGAACTGGGAAAGTTAGTGTCATTAGACATGGCCTTTGCCTTAGGCCTATCACAAATGGCATCGGGGGAATCGACCAATCTGCCGGGAGGAAAATTATGGGTATGAACGTCCCCTCCATTATCATCTTTGCACTAGATGTGACACTTATAGCCCCGAGCCTTCCTCAACCCTCCAATTTGGGGAACCTTTCACGTCCACCATCCACATTTCTTTACTTTTGCCACAAACTTCTCTTCTCTTGATACAATGAGCAGCTTTAGATTGCGGCGTGTTCTTACCCATTGATTTAGATTTACCTTCCCATGCAAGACTTGGATTTACTTCCTGAAAGGAGAATATGAATTTTTTGAATGAATCAAATAATTCAATGCTCTTGTCGAAAACTTATTTGAAAAGAATATCAAGACCTTGAGATCTGACAATGGAGGAGAATTCACTTCCAATGAATTCAAATATTTCTGCAAGGAAGGTGGGATTAATATGGAGCTCACCATACCCTATAATCCTCAACATAATGGAGTAGTAGAAAGAAAGAATGGAACCATTATGCAAGCCGTGAAAGTTGTGATTCATGGCCAAAACTTACTCATGCACCTATGGGATGAAGCAGCTAGAACAACAATATATGTTTAGAACAACATTTCTCATAGTGTTCTTGGGAACAAATCTACAGAAGATATGTTTACCCGAGAGAAGCTTGAAGTTAACCAACTAAATATTTTTTGCTGTCCTTTGTTTATACATGTTCCCAAGGAGAAAATAACAAAATTGGACCCTTCCCGAAAGAAGGGAATATTTGTTTGATGTAGTGGTCAGTAAAAATATTATAGAGTGTACATTCAAGGTTTTCACCAAATCAAAATTAGTAGAGATGTTATATTTAATGAAGATGCAACTTTTAGTAAGTCCAGAAAGAACCATGTCGATGAAGATTAAGAAGAAGAACATGAATCCCCCATAATTCCATTCCGCAACATTGAAGAAGAACCAATACAAGAAGACCATGACATGGTAGAGCCTCAATGGTGTATGGAGATGCCTCAAGAGGTTATCTCTCAGAAAAGAATACCAACTTGGGCTCATGATGTCATTCAAGTTGCAAAACAATATGGAGCTCTAGAAGGAAGCAAGAGATCAAGGATCTATTCTAACTATGTGACCTTGATGTGTAATCTTGTTGATACAAAACCTACGTATTTTGAGGAAGCTACAAATAAGAATGAATGGATGTATGCAATGCTCAAAGAAGAGCAATCTATCATAAAGAATGATGTTTGGGATGTGGTACCAAGACCAAGAAAGAAGTCAATTGCTTCTTCAAAATGGATATTCAATACAAAAGCAAACAGAAGTATCGAGAAGTACAAGGAAATATTTGTAGCTTGAGGATTCTCACAAAAGAAGGAATTGGTTATGAATAGAATTTTTCACAAGTAGCAAGATATACATCAATTAGAATTGTTCTTTCCTTGGAAACCAAGATGAAATGGAGGCTACACCAAATGGATGTAGAGACGACATTTATAAATGGTGTGATAGAATAAGAGGTATACATTGGAAAACCTTCGGGATTTGAAACCCTATGACATAAATTCATGTGTATGTAGATTGAAGAAAGTGTTGGACTCATTTACCCAACATGAACACTTATTTGGTCAATTTTGACCTATTTACCCACTATCCTAAGTTTAATTGACTTACTTGGCATCATATGAGCACATTATGACATCAGCATGAGCACACCCATGCCCTCCTTTAGTCAAGGAGGCCAACTAAGCCTTCTCCTTAATTCGGGGAGGATAACTGAGCTTCCTCCTTCAAACAGGGAGCAATTCTAGGGTGATCTAAGTGTCATAAATGCACCTAATTGCTAACTGGTTGTGGTTTCACCTAAAAATCAGTTAAGCTAAGTTGTGAAGGTGCCTCCATTCATTATTTGATTAGTTTTGGTCATTATTTATGAACTAGAGCTAACACTGTCGCCTATAACCACTTCTAATGACATGTGCCACTTCAGTTAACTCCATCGGAGCTACTTGGAGTTATGGATGCGCTACCTCCTTCAATTGGACATGCAATTACATGTGATGAGTCACTTTTAGTTACACTCAATCATCTATTGCAATCCGATTCAGTTAAGACTTAGTGTGAGAGTCAGTTATTGATTAGTTCTATGGTTAACTAAGTGTGTCAATTGTGGCTGACATTCAGTTAAGCTACACCCATTCATTTAATTCGTATGACCTCCTTGGGAATTCAAATTGTCTTGGTATTCATGCACTCTGCATGACCATTGTATTGTACTATTATTATTTTATTGATTATACAAAGCTGCAACATTCTATTTGCAGCACCATTATGCCATTTTCATGCTTAATTGTCTGAAATCTCTTATGAGACTGTGTTTTAGTCCCTATATTACTATGACAGATTAATAGGAAGCACTATATGGGATAAAGAAAGCACCCATAGTGTGGTATGGCAGAATTGATGGATTCCTAATGAGATTGGGATTTACCAAGAGTAAAGAAGATTCCAACCTATACTATAAGGTTGTCTATGAAGGTCGTATGATTCTATTTTTGTATGTTGATGACTTATTCCTAAGAAGAGAGGAGAAGCTCATTGATGGATACAAGAAGAAGCTTAATGTATAATTCAAAATGAAATATCTTGGCATCTAATGGAGATTTTGTGGTAATAAG
The DNA here is from genome assembly GCA_001517045.1 of Pseudotsuga menziesii. Lineage (NCBI taxonomy): Eukaryota > Viridiplantae > Streptophyta > Pinopsida > Pinales > Pinaceae > Pseudotsuga > Pseudotsuga menziesii. The sequence goes on from LPNX010471096.1 coordinate 269,595, forward strand.
AGTTAATGTCGATGTTGAAGATGCCATGAATCCTTACTGCGGAATCTTAGCTAACCTAATGAAATATCTTGGCATAATGCACTATTTTCTCGGTCTAGTTGAAGTATGGAAGTTCCTAGATGAGATATTCGTAAACCATAGAAAATATGCTGTTGAAATACTAAAGAGATTTGGGATGCCATATTTGCAAGCTATGAACACTTCGATGGTGACTAACTTGAAGCTATTGAATGATGATTCCTTAGATACAGTCGATGTTACATTATACCAATAGATTATTGGCTCTTTCATGTATATAAGGAATACTTGAACAAATATATGTTTTGTTGTAAACACATTGAATCAGTATATGATGGAGCCACGACATGTTCACTTAGTTACAACAAAACATGTGATGAGGTACCTTAAGGGTACACTAGATTGTGGACTCAAATATGCAGTCGATGGTGAGATTAGAATACATGGCTATATATAATCATATTGGGTTGGGATCACCAATGACAAAAGAGGACCCCGGTATGTCGTTTTAGTTTGGGATCAGGTATGATCTCATGGCTTAACAAAAAACAGACTTGTGTTGCTCTCAGTACAGTGGAGGATGAATACATTACCGCATGTTCGGCCTATAGTGAAGTAGTGTGTCTCCACAATATGTTGACAAGATTGTTTGATATAGATATGGATGTGATTGATATCTACTACGATAATAAGAGTTGCATCAAGCTAACAAAAAACCAAATGTTTTACGACAAGTCGAAACACATAGAAATAAAGTTCCATTATATTTGAGACATGGTGTAGAGGGGAATTGTGCAGCTCCAATATGTTCCTACCAAGGAAAAAGTGGCTGATGTATTGATTAAGTCATTGTCTCATGTAAAGTTTGAATACTTTTGATACAATCTTGGTGTAGTATGAAAGGACCTCCCTCGAAAAAGGTAATGATGATGATGACGATGGTGATGATGATGATGATGATGATGATGTAGGTTTCCTGCTACAGTGGTGTGGTAGATCAATCTAGGTAGGGTATGTAAGGGTAGCCTTGTTTGGACCGAAAGGGTTAGTAAGTTAGACAAGGCTTGTTTGATCCTAGGGAGATTAGTATGTATAGCTAGTCTCGTTTGGCCCGAAAGGGTTAGTAAGCTAGATAAGGTTTGTTTGGTCCTCAGGTAGATCCATTTTTCTGGCTAGGATTGCTTGGTCCTCAGGTAGATCCATTTTTATGGCTAGGATTGTTTGGACCAAAAGGGTTACTAAGTCAGACAAATGTACAGTGTATCTATCAGAGTACCCACTGAGATTTTTTTCAAATGTCCTAATGGCATGATGATTTGGTCCCAACACTTTTTGTTAATGATAATGCTCTATGTTGATTATGATGATGTGGTTCCAGTGCTCCATGTTGATGATGATGATGTGGTTTCGGTACTCTGTGTTGATGATGATGACGTGGTTCCATAACTATGTGTTGATGATGATGATGTAACTCCATCATTTCTATTCTAATGATGATGATGTTTCTCCAACATTTCTTTGTTGATGATGATGATGTTTATACAACATTTCTATGCTGAGGATGATGATGTTTCTCCAGCATTTCTATGTTGATAATGATGATGTTGTCTCAACATTCTATGTTGATGGTGATGCTCTGTGATGATGATGTTCCACAATGATGATGTTCTACAATGATGATGTTCCATGATGCTAGTGTTCTGTAATGATGATGTTCCACGATGATGATGTTTCGTGATGATGATGTTCCACAATGATGATGATGTTTTGCGAAGATGATGTTCCATATGATTATGATGTTTTTGTTATAAAAATTCCTATGACATATATATCCACTAGTCAGTTGTACAACTATAGTTGTTGTTTATGATGATGTAGAATACCTTCCTTGTTAAGAGGGAGTGTTCAAATAATGTAACTACAAAATATACTCTATTGTACTTATTATTATATTATTGTTGGCCCTCCCTTCCATAGATGTTATCCTTCGATTAGGGATATCATTGATGTAATTAGTCATGTAAAGTCTTGAGGTAAAACCTTCATTGTAATTCAGGTCAATAGTACTCAAAAATAGTTATTAAAATGTATTTTTATGTCTCCTAGCTCAATTCGGCCATGTTGGGTTATTAGACTTCATAGTTGATGTGTATAAATTGATGATGCACCCTCCTCATTTGCATACACACACAACTCAAGAAGGTTCACTAGAGAGAGAAAGAGGAGTCCATCTAGAAGAGAAGCAGTCTATTTTAGTCTTGTGGTCTTACACTGTACTAGGTTGGATTCTATATGGAGGAATTTTTGCTGGGTTTTCTTCCCCATGAGGGTTTCCCAGGATAAATATTTGTGTCCTGTTTTTCTTATTTTGCTTGTCATTCTTTCAGTGATCTTCTTATTATTGGGCACAAAAAAATTAAAAATCTAACAAGGGGTGATGTAATACCCCAATTGTTAAGCCCTAGACATATGATATTTCAAGTGACCTATGTTATTTTGCATTATGAACTTATGATATTTTATGTGATTGTGGACTTATGTTCCTTTGCATGTTAGTGTGATTAAATACTTATTATCTTTTTTTCATAATGTGATTATGGACTTTGGTATTAATATTAATATTAGTTATTGTTATTGTTGTTAGCATCAATGGTTATTGTTATTAAATAAACAAATGGATTAGTGAAGGAAACTAAAATACTATGGGAGATTATGGATTCTGCAGTGTGAGGGGGAATTGGGACATCCCTAGCACCTTATAACTTGTTTTTGGTTTTATTTTGTCCATCGTAGTTCATATTTACACCTTGGTGGCATGAATAATGTTTGTCACCCAAACCTTGTACAACAGACCCTATTATTGGTCTTTATGGATTATGGAGTTACTATTGCACCTTATGCATACCTTAGTGAGCCCCTCTTTCCTAGTGTGCCCTCCTTGAGTGAAATATTTCCTTTTTTGGATCACATTGCACTAAGGATCCCTCTCCCTAGATTCTAGGAGCTATAAGCTTGAATTTAGCTTCCACCTCCTTGATTTATGCCTCCACCTCCACAAGTGCACCCCACTCTTCCATTCATCAATATTTTTTAGATTCTAGGATATTTATGACCCTATTGGATCCTCTCTGTCACCTAATGCACCCTTCTTCATGTTTTGTAACCCCCCTTATGCAATAGTGTGCCTCCTTGTGCACTTCATGCCTCCACTCCTTAGTTTTTGGTAACTCCTCTTCATGGTGCTAATACAAGAAATGGAATATTCTAACTAAACACAACTCCACTAGCTCAAACTTAGCTCTCTCTAATTCAAGTTGATCCCCTTGGGTTAGAGTTGGCCTCCTTGTGATATAAATTCACATACCCTCTCTTATTGAAGATAATATTGAGCTTTGGACCACGTGACTTGTTCTATCGAACCATCTTGAAAATGTTAATAGTATTGAAAGTGTGTTGATACTTAGAGTGAGCCTAGTTTTCCCATTTTCTTCTGTTATATTTATCTACTAGTCCAATTTCTCACACAGGAAGCCAGGAAATAGGATGGTGATATCCTGAGGGATGATTTAGGTTAAAGGAGTCACGTCCCATTGGCAGTGGAGATAGACATGAAAGTATTAGTGCGAAGTATTGTGGTTCTCGAAAGAGGTAGTTCTGAGAGTTGCTAGACCGAGTGTGCCTCTACCTATGGATATGTGGTATTACATCAGAGGTGAGATGTTCAAGTCAGGAAGGATTGACTGTGTCTATGGATGGGAGTAAATTCGTCCTGCTACAGCTAGTTGTCATTAAAGATAAGTATTTGTTAATATACTTATTTATTTTATTTTATTTTGTTTATGTGCCATGGAGCTTGAAATGAATTTTGTAATTGTTTATGGATGATGTGTCGGGATCTATATACAAGATGGATGGTGCTTGATACTTTTTATTTCCATGGAACTTCTCTTCTTTCTATTCTTTTTCTCCTACTTCATGGTTTATGAATGTATCTCTCATGGTGATGAGAGGGGCACAATCATAGGTTATGGTTCACCCACTTCTGTTCATTTAAGATTTATGAAACCTATTCCATTGCATTTTGAGTGACTCTCCACCTTTGTCTTTCTGCAAACTCCTTTCCGCACTATGAATTGTGAGAGGTGGTTTCACACCATTGATCTTTTATCAAGAATCACCATGAGCATCGATCTCTAGATTGTAGGATGCAGGATGTGGGATGTAACATTTCCTCAAATCGTATCTCTACTTTTTGCAACCTTTTTTCCACAAGATCCTTTCCAGAATATTTCTTCTGCACCGTCAATCTCTTGTGGAGCCTTTCTTGACCTTCGATCTTTCGGATTGCGGGTTGTGGGTTCATAAAATCGTTACTTCCGCAATTCCCTTTTCATGTTTTTCTTCTGCATCGTCAATATCTTTTATCGGAACTAATCTCAACTATCTGATCTTGATCTTTTGCGGAACTTTGTATTTTCTGCCTAACTGTCGAAATTAATCTTTAATTGTTAGATCTAGTGCAAGACTAATATAAGTCATCCAATATTGATTGTTGCAAAACTTCGTCCTTCCGCCTTCTTTTTCAGAGATGATCCTCAGCCACTCGATCTAGGGCGGGACTAACCTATGTCATCCAATATTAGTCCTTCGCAGAACTTTATCACTTCAGACATGTTTAACCTCTGCATTATTTCAGTCAACAAAAACATTGAGCCATCGATTTACTTGGATGATCGATATTAGTCGTTCAAATTGCTACAGGGTTATTCATTTGTTATTCAACCTATAACCTGTAACAGGTTTATTCCTTTGTTATTCTGTTGATTTCATCTTGCCACCATATCTTTAAATTTTGTTAACAACTTTGACATCAATGACAACCATTTTACTCAACAATATCCCCCTTTGGCATTGATGGAAAAATCTTTAATCATTCTCTTTGTCTTACAAATACCCTTATCATCATATCTCCCCTCGAGCTTGTGCTTTCTCCTCTTAGTGATTTTGTAAAGGAATTACTCCCATCTTTTGCCTAAGATGCTCAAATGCTTCCTTAGGTAGTGGTTTGGTGAAAATGTCAACAATGATAAATATGTTCTTTTGTGTCAATGTATTCTAATCTGACAGCTTTTTCAGATACTTGTTCTCTTAGATAGTGATACTTGATTGGTATATGTTTTGTATTAGAATGCATGATAGGATTTTTAGACATATTTATAGTACTAGTGTTATCACAGTTGATCACTATTGGATATTCATATTTTATAAGTAGATATTCTAGGGTTTGTTTCATCCAAATAACCTAAGTGCAACATGAGGCGACAGCAATATATTCTACTTTTGCTATAGAGAGCGAAATGGAGGATCGTTTTGTACTTGACCATGATACTAAACAATTTCCCAGAAAGAATGTTGCTCCACTAGTACTTTTTCTGATCATCAATACTTCCTTCCCAATCTACATCAGTAAATGATTTCAAGGTAAAGTCGTGTCCTTTGGGATACCATAAACCATACTCCATGGTACTTTTTAGATATCTAAGAATCCTTTTTACCATTGTTACATGTGTTTCTTTGGGATATGAGTGGAATATAGACACCAATCCAACAACTTGCATCATATCTGGTATTGTGGTTGTCACAAATAGCAGACTACCAATCATGGATCTAAACATGGTATGATCTACTTCCATAGTTTCATCATCCTTACTTAACTTGCAACTGGTGACCATAGGAGTACCAACAGGTTTGAGATATTCCATTTAAAAAAATTTCAACATATCTTTGATTTACTTAGTTTGAGAGATGGAAATTCCTTCGCATGTTTGGTAGACATGCAATCCCAGGAAGAAATTCAATTCACCCAACATTGACATTTCGAATTCTTTCTTCATTTCAAAGGAAAAATATACACTTAGGATTTGAATATTGATTCCAAATATGATATTATCCACAAATATAACAACAATTATCATATTTATAACTTCGATCTTTAGGTAGATATTACTTTCAGTGGCTCCTCTTTCAAACACTTGTTGTTTCAAGTAACTGTCTAGTCTTGAAAACCATGCTCTTGGAGCTTGTTTGAGACCATAGAGTGCCTTCTTCAGTTTATAGACATAATCTTTGTTATATAACAAAATAAATCCTTCATGTTGTTCAATATATACTTCTTCTTCTATTTTTCCATTCAAAAATGCAGAATTGACATCCATTTGATATACTTTGAAATTTTTATGGCATGATAATGCTAAAAAAATTCTGATTGCTTCAAGTCGTGCTACAGGAGCATAATTTTATTCAAAGTCAATACCTTCCACTTGGGCATACCCCTTACAAACCAATCTTGCTTTGTTCCTTATTATCTGTCCATTTTGATCGAAATTGTTTTTGAAAATCCATTTGGTTCCTACAATGTTCTTATCTTCAGGTCTTGGGACAAGTTCCTATGTCTAATTTTTTCTCAAATTGATCTGGTTATTCATTCATGGCTTTGACCCATTCATCACTTTTGATGGCTTCTGTAAAGTTATTGGGTTCAACTATTGAGAGTAGGGATTGTTCAACACCTGGTATTTTTCTTCTTGTTATGACTCCAGCATGTTTATCACCGATGATATGTGACTCTAGATGATTCTTTTGTATCCTTTTAGAAGGAGTTTTAGTGTCATCTCTAGGAAATTCTTCTTTGTCTTCCTGTGTATCTTGCTTCTCTTTTTAGTATTCTTTGTTATGAATCTATCGTCCTTTTGCAAGTCTTTTACTTCATCATCACATGTATTTTCAATACTGTCAAGATTTTTCTCTTTCCTAGGTTTCATATCATATACTTTTACATCATCACTCTCTATAATTTTATGTAAAATTTTATTGTAACACCTATATGCCCTTTTGGTGTATGAATAACCTAGAAAGATTCCTTCATCGGTCCTAGAGTCGAACTTTCCAAGGTCATCCTCATTTCTTTTGATGTAACAATTACTGCCAAATAGTTTTAAATTTTTAACTTAGTTTGGTCTTCCATGCCACAATTAGTAGGGGGTCTTGTCCTTATTCACTCTAAGTTTCCCTCTGCTAAGTATGTAGATAGTTGTGTATACAGCTTCTCTCCAAAATGAATCTGGCAGTTTTGCTTCATTGAGCATAGTTTTGGAAGCTTCTTGGACTTTTATGTTTTTCCTTTCAACAACCCCATTCTGCTGAGGAGTTTTTCTAGATCAAAATTGTCTCTTAATTCCATGACCTTCATAGAACTCATTGAATTCATTTGAGGTAAATTCTCCCCCATTATCTATCTAAGACACTTGATTTTCACACCTGACTCATTTTCAGCCATTTCCTTGAAGATTTTAAATTTTTCAAAAGCTTCTGATTTTTCTTTGAGGAATGCCACCCATATCATCCTTGTGTAATAATTAATGAGTAACATGAAATAGTGATCTCCTTGCAGTATTTTAGTTCTGGTTGGTCCACAAAGGTCTGTGTGTATTAGTTCTAGAGGGTGTGAGGTCATATGTTCTTTTATTTTAAAACTGGCTCTGGTTTGCTTCCCATGTTGACAATGTTTACATACTGAGTTTAGAGGAACTACAATTTTTGGTAGATCTCTTACAACTTCCTTGTTGCTTATTTTAGCAAGATTGTCAAAACTTATGTCCCAACCTTTTGTGCCATAAGCAAATTTCATCTACCATACTTAAGTAGCTTTGGTTTTCATTTTCCAAGATGTATACATTGTTTGTATTTCTCATAGCAATGCCAATGACCTTTCCTAGTTTCTTATTCTTGATTTCACATTTTTCTGAGTCAAAGATACAAACGTGTCCTTGGTCGCATGTTTGACTTACACTTAGGAGATTAGGTTTGAGGTTTTCAAGTAGCAAAACATTTTCTACTTTGATCTTGTTGTTGACAACAATTGTTCCCTTGTCGATTATTTTGGAGGACATACTGTATCCAAAAGTGACTTTCCCTTATTATCTTTTAGCATTATTAATTTGCTTGGGTCACCGGTCATATGTTTTGAACAACCACTGTTTAAGTGCCATAATTTTTGGTTTTCAGTTGCACATAAAGCAATCATGGAACTTTCCTTTTCTTCCTTTTCTCTCCAATACTTCTTTTGTTCGGTGTTCTGAGGTTTTATTGCAATAGTATTCCTTGTATGAGTCTTCAGTTTACAATATCTTGCCATATTTGCATGGTTATTACATTTATAACATTCTATGTCATATTTTTGATGTAATGTAAAAAGATCCTTATTTACCTTCGACTTATTACTTGATGACTCCTTCTTGTATTCAGAAATCTTTCTTTCAGTTCTACAGTTTAAGGATTTATGACCAAAATTATTACAAGAAAAGAAGTGACCTAAAAATATCTGTAGATATCTATTAGGTCTCTTAGGTGCTAGATTATCTCTATTTTTATCTTGAGATATTAAGCCAATTTTCTTGCTTCTTTCCTTTTTAGCTGGAGTCTTTAGTACATCAGCATAGCTTTTCTTACTTCCTTCTTGATTTGTGACAGGAAAACTCTCTAGCTTCTTTTCTTTAATGAACCCCAAACCAAACCTATCACCTGATGGTCTTGGCTACACAGAATGTCATCTAGAATCCTTGAGCTATTTTCAAAATTTGATTTGATAGATCCTTCATCAAGCTTTCTCTTGAATTGCATGATTTCTTTTGCAATCTTTTCAGACTCATGTAATCTTATTTTGAGTTGTAGGTTGAGGTCCTCCTCAACCTTTTTGGAATCTAAGGGTTGAGCTTCCAACTGACTATTGATAATATTTGACTGTCGGTTCTTTTTCCTACATTTCTCAAGTTTTTCAAGGGCACTAACAAGTTCATCTCTTATATCTACTTCTCCTTCTACGTCAGGGTCACTATTTGAGGCTTGAGTCTCTAGGCCCATAAATAAAAAATTTAGTTTCTTACCATTTTAATATCATCTTGTTCTTCTAAGGTGGATACCTTTGGGTCATATCTCATTGGTAATGTTCTTAGTACCTTGCTTACCACTTTTTTTTCTTTTAATTTTCCTCCAAGGCCTCTGATCGCATTAACAACTTCATCTACTTGAAGAAGGTATTCCCCGACATTCTCTTCTTCTTTCATTTTAAGAATTTTAAATTGACCTTTATATGTTTGAATTTTGGATTATTTGACCTTAGATTCTCCTTCATATATAATTTTCAACTTGTCACAAGCTTGTTTGGAAAATGTGCATTGCATAACTTTAGTAAATACCGAGTCTATTAAACCATTTAATATTGAGTTTAGGGATTTGGAATTACCTTCATATTCGCCTAGTTCAACTGTGTATGTAGGGTATTAGATTCCTATTTTAAGCTCCTTTTATGTTGCTTCCCAAACCTTCCATCCCAGGGACATCAGATGACACCTCATTCTTACACTCCAGTAACCATAATTTTCTTCGGTAAATAGTGGAGGTTTGTTAGTGGCCAATCCTTCTTTTTGATCCATTGTACTTATTGGATGGGATTTTCCTTCTAGTGGTTAAGCTATTGTGAACTTAACCTGCTCTGATACCAATTGTTGGTTTATCCCACAATACTGAGAGGGGGGGGGGTTAATCAATATTGTCATTTTTTACTTTAAAATACACAAAATAAACAATCAAGACACAGATTTTATGGTGGAAACCTCAAAAGAGAAAACCACCAACATAAACTCGTTAATAAGATGAATTTACAAAATTGTTTATCTACTGCAACAGAAAGGAGGTAGATACACCCTATATTTTTCCTGCAACTATAGACAAGGATGCTGCAACACCCCTATGGTTTTCTTCCTACTTCAATAGACAAGGATGCTATGACACCCTCTTCTCCAGCTGCGACTGGAAGGAGGCTTTGACCCCCTGCAGACCTGTGGCCTAACCTAGCACCACCCTGCTACCCTAGACTTATTTTCTCAATCTTTTAGAATAGTTGAAAAACTATCCACTTTGGAATCTATCAAGCTTACAAACATAGACACTTCATTCTTTTCATATTTATTCAATAAATACCCTTTACCTATTTCTTATCAAGAGAAAATCTCTCCACAATTGCACTCTTTCATTTTGGATTGTGATTGTTCACTTACAGACACAACCAATCATCATCCATCCACTCAAATGTTGCATCATTTCAGCGAAGACACCATTTTGTTTCTTCCCACAACTCAGAATTCATTTTCGCAACCCTGTTCATCGTTTTCTGGTGTTTCTATAATCTTCTTCACTAGATATAATCCAGACAGTTGATCTTCTCTACTGATTTCTTTTTAAATTGTGTTTTCACACCAATTTTCTGTTTCAGCGATTTCCCATAGTCGATTTTCACTGAGCTTTTCCTTGAGCATTGATCTCTAAATTGCAGGATGCAGGATGTGAGATATAACATTTGTATCTCAAATCTCCGCCTTTGTCTTTCCACAAACTCCTTTCCGCACTCTGAAATGCGAGAGTTTGTTTCCCACCATTGATCTTTATCGAAAACCACCATGAGCATCGATCTCCAGATTGCGGGATGCAGGATATAACATTCGTATCTCGACTCTCTGCCTTTGTCTTTCCGCACTACAAATTGCGAAATTTGGTTTCCCACCGTTGATGTTTATCGAGAATCACCATGAGTGTCGATCTCCAGATTGTGGGATGTGATATGCAGGATGTAACATTTCCTCAAATCGTATCTTGACTTTCTGCAAGATCCTTTCTGCAAGCTTCTTTTCGAAATGTTTCTTCCGCACTGTCGAACTCTTGCGGAGTCTTTCCTGACCTTTGATCTTCTTGATTGTGGGTTACGGGTTCATAAAATCATTACTTCCGTAATTCCCTTTCCAAATTTTTATTCCACATCGTCGATCTCTTTTAGCGGAACTAATCTCATCTCTCTAATCTTGATCTTTTGTGGAACTTTAAATTTTATGCCTAACTGTCGGAAATAATATTTAATTGTCGGATCTAGTGCAGGACTAATATAATTCATCTGATCTTGATTGTTGTGGAACTTCGTGCTTCCACCTTTATACTGCGGAGCTGATCCTCAGTCGTAGGATCTAGAGCGAGACTAACCTCTATCGTCCAATCTTAGTCCTTCATGGAACTTTATCACTTCGAACGTGTTTAACCTCTCTGTTAGTTCATTCAACAAAAACATTGTGAGTCGTCAATTTACTTGGATGATCAATCTCAGTTGTTCAACTTGCTATAGGGTTATTCATTTGTTATTAAAAATGTAACATGGTTATTCCTTTGTTATTATGTTGATTTTATCCTGCCACCATATCTTTAACTTTCGTTAACAATTTTGACATCAATGACAACCATTTTACTCAACATTATTAATGTCATTTGTTGACTCAAAATAGAAATGATAGATTTATAAGCGTGGTGATTATTAATATTAGTTACTACACAAGGATTTGTATTTCTTATTACATTGGTAAAAGGAAGCACGTTAAGTTTCATTAAATATTCTCGATTTTTCATTCCTCTAGTTCTCAAATACGCCATGCACACTATGAATAAATTTAGGGATTACCTTCCCCTTCAATCGGCGCTCTGCCTATTGTGCACCATCGTTTTAGCATTTTAGTTTTCTACCATTAAGCTTGAGAGACATATAATTTGGTGTCAAGAAGTCAAGAGGCATATCATTTGGTATCAAGAAGCTATTAGGTATGCTTTCTAAATCTGCCCTTTTTTTCTTTTTGTTGGTCTAGTTTTTTTTTGTGTAAATTCAAGAAGGGTATTTTCTTCTAGTTGGCTATGCAATTATATAGCTAGTATTTAATGCATTTTGTTTCCAATTGTTTAACTGGGGGTAAAGTGATTGAGTTAAATGAACTGAAATGCATATAATTTATACATCAATATATAATCATTTATGTTAATTGAATATAATTGTTTCTTCTTAGTCGTGACACAAGTGATTTTGTGGGTGTTTGTAAGGTAGTAGATTCTTTGAGCAATGTGTGTGTGTGTGTGTGTGTGTGTGTATATCTATATACATATATACATATATACATACATACATATACATACATATATATATATACATATATATATANCCTGAATTATTTGGCACAAGAATTTCAGTTTGCAGAGAAGAAGCCTGCAAGGACAAACCTGCTTCACCTAAAATTAGAGAATAAACATCTTGTGAGCCTCAAATTTTCACTTCTGTTGATACCATATGGGTGGCTAATGAAGAGATGGTGGAAGAATTGGAGCCCTTGCAGCATGCTTATTCCAATGCAATGCAATTCGGAATTGAAAACTATTCAAAGGCCATTCTAGATGAAACAATGGATTCACAGCTACAAACAGTTATGATTAGTAACCGGGACCCAAGTGCATTGATGAATTCGACACTTTAAAATCCTCCAGAATTTATTCCAGAAGAGACTCATGATTCAATACCAAAAACAACAATCACCACTAATCAATATCCAAGTGCATTAATGAATTATGAAATCCTTCCACTTGAGTTACTAAACCAGACTGTTTTTGTTCAAGTCTCAAGCAAGTATTTGGAGGCCTCCCTCTCTTCCAAGTTATGAAGATAGTGTTTGACAAGTAGCAATTGAGCTTTGTAGAGAAGGCCCATCTTCCAAAAGTGTAGATTATGCGTCTTTACAATTGAGTTGTACCCAATGTTGCACAAAACCAATGTCCTGATATCAAAATCGACTTTAACTACTTGAATCAACTATCCATGCCGACAATGGTATTCTATGGGGGAAAACAAATGATTGATAGAATACTGAAAGAGAGGGGTGTTGTATATCATTCCATTCATGAGAAAATGGAGGAAGGAAAGTTTAAACCAAGTTTGTACATTGGTATTTTGAAGCAGGTCATAATTGTTTTTATTGGCATCAAGGTAACCATCTCAAAAATGTATCAATAAAACGGGTTTCTTGCAATTTCATACGGTATGTTGTGGATTTGTGTGATGATGTGTTCGTGTGTGTTGAAGAGCTTAACCTTCTTGAAGCTCTGTCTACTTCTATCACCACCATTTCTCATAGATTGAGAACTCAAAGGCTCAAGATAATTCATGTCTGAAATTCTGAAAATCATTTCAAGGTTTCGACTGACTTCAACGTAAACATTGGAAGGTATATCAGTATGGCTCCTCCGACTGAAGGTCTAGAAATACACAAACATACATTGTTCTTTGCTAAAGGATATCATAGATGTGATTTTCTCACTAATAATTATAAACGGTCGATAAATTGTTTTAGTACTAAATTAAAAACGGTTAGTGCCAGTGCACTTAGGTTTGAGTTGGAACAAATGTGCAAAGAATATGATCTTGTTTCCAGGAGGACTAGGAAATGATGGATTTGTTTCTATTTTAAATAATTCTACATTGCCATAGTTCCAAATTTATATAGATTTGCAGAATTCCATCCAAGGTTGCTACATGGAGAGTCTAAAGTGTTCAATCAAAGCTTAATGAATTAGAACATCAGATATTTCAGAATTTTCTCTAGGTTCTACTTGAGTACTACAGTTTTATTCAATATATGCCTGATTCAACATCTGAAGAGAGGGAACATGCTCAAGTTCAAGATATTCTTGGTTATTTCAAGCTTTGTTATCCTAAAATATGCAAGTAGAACCTTAGGAGCACACATTCGAAGTAAAGAGTAGAAAATTTGGTCAGGTACATTCTAATAAAGTATTTCCCAAAGGCTACGTCACAGTGTACATAGGAGAAGAGCAGGAGTGTTTCATTGTTCCCATTAGGCATTTGCACACTTCTGACAAATCCCACTCCGAATCTGAACGGATTAGAATTTACAATTCAATTCCCATAATCATTGAAGGGAGGACAACAAATTTGGATATGGATACAGCACCCCGAGCAGGAAACGGTGACTACAATGATTACCTTGGTCCTGTTGAATATCAAAGGGAGGAAATGGAAAATTGTAGCATCTGTTTTGAGGATGTGAATGTGAATCAGATGCAAGGAATTAGGCCCTACCATCATAGATATTATATTGGATTTGCATGGTTAGCCCTACATTCCCTTGAATTGGCTTCAGTAAATATCTCTATTATTTCACTAACTCCATGGGTTTCTACAGATCTTTGTGCTATGTGTTTAAGCTTGTAATGGTGTGAAGAATGTTCATTCATTTGGAGTGATTGTTTGGTTTGGTTGATGAAATTTCTTTATTCATTCAATTTGTACTCCCATGATTTTGGTTCTTCACTGATATACACATTGATCATGATCACCATGTGTGCTCTAGCTTATGCCTTTCATTACTATCTGTGTTCTGCATTTCATAATATTGTTAAAGTTGTTGAGGCCGAAGCCAGTATAAATATGTATTATTGATAGAAGCACATTATAGTTAATAATATTTATATGGTGGGTTCTTTATATGGTTATCCATTATAGTATGCCATTTAACAGTAACATACACCAATATTTTGGATTTAAGGTGGTAAAATGCACCAATGTATTGGATTTAAGGAGTGGAACTAATGGCTACATCGACAGTAAAATGTGCCATTTTATTGGATTTATGCATTTTCATACATCCTGCAATATTATGTCGATATTTGCATAGGAGAGTGTTGGAGACATTTACCATCATATTCACTCTTTCGGTCAAATTGGCCTAGTTAAACCACTATCCTAAGTTTAATTGACATCATTGGAGCATTAATTACCACCATCCCAGTCATCCTCATGCCTACCTACAGTCAAGGAGGCTAACTTAGCCTTCCCTACAGTCAAGGAGGCTAACTTGAGCACTCCAGGGGTGATCTGTGTGACATTAATGCACCTGCATGCTAACTGGTGGTTACTTTCAGTTCAACCAATCAGTTACAGTCAGTTAAAGCGCCTCCATTCATTAAATATATTATTTAATGATTATTTAATGATTATTTTATTATTATTTAATGAACTGGAGCTAACAAGGCGCCTTCACCAACTTCTGATGGTCAGTTCAGCTTCAGTTAACCTCATCAGGGTTTATTGGAGTCATGCAGTACTGGAACTTGATGGTTGGTTGCTATGACATGTTTTTGATCTCTTTCAGTTGAGATTAAGTCATTAATTGCACTCCAACTTCAGTTAGGGACTGGTGAGTCAATTAGGATTTTTGTCAAGTGGTTAACTGAGTGAGATTGCATGGCAAAGAGTCAGTTAAGCTAGACTCACTTATGGAATTCGAATTGTTCCCTTAGGCATTTGAATTCTTCATGGAGTTAAGCCATTACTCTTGCATGGGAATTGTAACCCTTTATTGTTTATAAAATATACAGAGAGGAAACCTATTCTGGTTCCGATTATTGCCAATTCATGAGTAATTTGTTAATAATTCTTTGATGATTTTGATTCCTAGTTCCTAGATCATGTGCAAGAATTAATAGAGAGGGATTGTTTATCAAGTTGCTTACCTAATTTGGTTCAATGTACGTAATCTACTAACAATCATTTTCGTTTTCCTGTTGGGTTTTATGGGTTTTTTCTATTTCTCTACCAAAATAAGTGAATCTATATTGTCCTCTTCCATGTATGTGTTACATTGTTGCAATTGCCAGTGATGAATACATTCGATGGGCTATGGGAAAAAAAATTGATAATGGAAGCAGTGTTGCAAGGGAGAATATCTGGAAAGATTTGAGATGTTGAAGTTGTTTGGAACATTTTGTTTTGGTGGAAGTTTTTTTGGTGAAGATATGACTGAATAAATTGCTTAACATGTGTATTAGGTGGATTGGGTTGACTATTGTGACCAATTTCACATAAAACATAGGGATATGGGTAGTTGAAAAGTCAATAATATATTAAATAAAGTGAGTGCGATAATTTTCAAGAATCTTGTTTCTATATGAAGCTTCTGTAGTAGCCCCCTAACTTGTAGATTTACTTGGAATTATATATTTCACCTTCTCAAAAAGAGTAACAATGATGATGCTTAGGGTTGGAATTGATGTTCAAAATGTTCAATACAGACCATTTTGCAATGATTTATTTCCCAAATTCCTATCTTACTCCTCTATTTCCAACTACCTATGAATAATATGGCTTAGATTGAATTTTTTTCCACTAGAAAATACTTTGGAATTTCAGAAATTTTCTAAGCATGTGAAGAGTTTTGATAATAAACTTGTAAATTCATAATAAAAAAACAATAATCCATATATATTATTCAACTTTACTTTTAAACTAAAAGCTTGGAAATCATTTTTTATATCATTATATTATCTTTTATATTTATTATATAATATAAAATCTTAATTCATTAACATCAATCAATAAAATCACCAAAAAAAAATACAACAAACCCAAAAACATCTACATAGAGTAAAACACATCCCAAAAATATGTTTCGCATTTTAGTTTCTCAATAAGATAAAGTTAATAAAAATTTTAAACAAAATTTAATGTCAACTCAACTTTATATTTAAATATAATAAAAATTAATAAAATACTAAGGTAGTCCGTAAACCGATCCTCACCATGTACAACAACGTGAAATTTTGAAATTAGAATTTCGAGAAGTCGGATTTAAAGAAACAAATAAAGAACTTTTAATTTTATATTGATGGCAACTTATATGTTTATTAACTTTATCTAAGGATGTAACATACTTCAAAAATCAAATATAAAAAAAAATTCTATATCCACATTTAATCAAATACCCAACTGTTACATTGATAGAAAAAATAAAAATAAAAGACACCTTGGCCATATTAAATGGTCAAATTCATCCTTGTATAAATCATCCTTGGGCGTAAAAAACCCTGTAACAGTCGTTCTACCATTGATAGGTCCATTCTGCAACCATAATAGACATTTCTGCACTAAACTAAGCTTTTCACATTCCACCTTTTGCCTTCCACTATGGACCTCGAAAGTCAAAAAAATTCATGAAACAATCTTTTGGACTTTCTCTTTCTGCCCTTCCATCTTCCGCTTTCTGCCTCCCACTGTGGACCTTGAAAGTTGAAAAAAATTAATGGAATGATCACTTGATCTTTTGGATTTTCCCCTTCCACTTTCCGCTCTTCTGTCTTCCACTTTTCTCCTCCCACTGTGGACCTCGGAGGTCAGGAACTTCATGAGACGATCACTTGCACTTTATTCTTTCTGCCTTCCGCTGCGGAAATCGGAAGTCGGAAACTTAATAAAATGATCAGTTGAACATTCTTCTTCTTTCTAGCTTCCACTTTCCACCCTCTGCTGCAAAACTTGGAAGTCAGAAACTTCATCAAATGATCACTTAAAATTTCTTCTTTCCAGCTTTCGCTTTCCGCCTTCTGCTAGAGAACTCGAAAGTCAAAAACTTCATAAAGAAATCACTTAAAATTTTTGCTTTCCGGTTTCTACTTCCCGCCTTCTGCTGTGGAAATCTGAAGTTAAAAACTTAACCAAATGATCACTTAAACTTTCCGCTTTCTGCCTTTTTCTTCCTGCCTTCCACTGTAGACCTCAGAAGTTGGAAACTTCATAACACGATCACTTAGACTTTTTTTTTTTCCCCTTCCGCTGCGAAACTCGGAAGTCGAAAACTTCATAATATGATCACATAGACTTTATGATTCTACCTCCCACCTTCCTCTTTGGAACTCGAAATTCAAAAACTTTATAAAACAAACACTTGAACTTTCCAATGGACTTTGCGACTAATATCATCCATTGATCTGCCTTGCGGATTAGATCTAGACCGTTGATCTTCTAAACTTGGAAATAAAAATTTAACCCTATGGATTGTTGAAGTCGGGTTTCCTTTCAACTCTTCGGGACTTCCACAGATCCGTCTTCCTTCTTCTGCACTTCTGTGAACCGTCGATCATACTGCAGGTTAGATCTGGACCGTTAAATGTCTATTTTTGTGGATCAAAGTTTAAATGTGCGGATTCAACGAGTTTCTATCTTATTTGGGGTTTAATTTACCATAATTAATTAGATCTGGAAATTTATCCCAGTGTTTGCAACCAACTCTTGCTTTCGCCGACTGATCATGATATCAGAACATTTCACTAACTGTGCTAAAAATATTATAGGATTTGTACAGTTAAGATTACAATTCTTCTCTATGAAAAGCAGTTTCAACTAAAATACTAAAAATAACTCAGATCTAAACTATAAACAAGCATTTCAAATTCATCCGGCAACCTAAATTTGTATTGCAGAATTAAGGTAAATTTTTCTAATCAAATACAGATAGGAAATACACAATAGGAACATCTGATACCATGTAAAACATAGGGTTCAATCCATTATATGCAAAGTCATAAATTCTAAATCACTCCAGTATAATAGATCAGAAGCAGTCAGACCTAACTAATTCAACTCAGAACTAAAATAATTGCTACAGCAGTTCATTACTAACAATCATTGATAAAGGTATGAATGCCCAATCTGGGATACATTGAGAACAATTTGACATTTCACATATACATTCTACTACATCTAAATCGTTCAAAGAAACAGAATAGGAACTTGGCACCAACGCTGGGAAAACATAAGTGGAGAAGTTGTTCCTCCCAACCAACTCCCAGAGAAGCTGAATTACTTGCTCTAGAACCCCCGAGCCTATGCGCTGAAACACAAGAGAAAAATATCTCAATGCGCCATCTCTTGCATGATACAGATGTTAATCCTTGTCCAATGCTAGCCTCCTGCTGCTCATGGACATACTATTAAATAGTATTTTTCCTAGGACTTAGTAATTTATGATCCTCCTTCTCTTCAGAAACTCAACTAGGAGTGCATACCTGATTTTTTGAGATGATTCCCCTTGCATCTTGAGTTCTCACTCGATGGTCTCAACCACTTGTCATTTCCCTCTTGTGGGTCAGCGAACACTCTTTCAACAGCTATTTCCACTTGTGTTCTCCTTCGGCAATTTTTATTAATAAGGAATGTTTTTATTAGAAATCAAAAGTTTTATTCTTGACCTCCTATCAAAGAATAATAAAATAATAAACAAAGTATTTTCCATCATAATTCAAAAATATTAAGTCAGGGGTTATTACATACACATCCCCTTAAAACATAACACCGTCCTCGGTGTTATAAACTTTGTTTTTATTCATCCATGTCAACCTCTTGGAATAAGCATGGATATGCCTCCTCCATATTACTTTCCAACTCCCAAGTAGCTTCTTCTAGACTAAGGTGATTCCATTACAGCTTTACCTGCCCGATGGTACAGTTCTGGAGTAAAAGTTCTCTCCTATCCAGAATGCGCTCCGATCCCACTTGAAACTCTCCCACTGGTTCCACCTGGATCACATTCCATTCAATCACATGAGAAACATCATGAATATAAATTTTTAATATAGAAACTTGAAACACATTATGTACTTTAATACTGGGTGGTAGGGCTAACTGGTATGAAATTGACCCTACTTTAGCTAGAATTTCAAATGGCCTGCAATACCAAGGTGCCAATTTCTTGCAATTTCCCAATCTCAAAGGTACGTTTCTTGGGCTTTACCTTTATGTAGACATGATCACCCACTTGGAACTCTCTAGGAGTTCTTTTTAAGTCAACATAACTTTTCTCCCGATGCTGGGAATTCTTTAAGTTTTACTGTACCTATTTCACGGTTGGTTCCATATCTTCTAATAAATCAGGTTCTAACATTAATCTATCAACAAGAATTCTCCATGAGATTGGAGTATTACACTTATGCCTATATAAAACTTCAAATGGACTCATTCCTGCAAAAACCTAGAAATTATTGTTATAAGCAAATTCAACCAAGTGTAGGTAGTCTTCCCACTTACCTGGTTTGTCATAACATACATTCTTAGCATGTCCTCTAGAACCTAGTTTACTCTTTCAATATTCCCATCTGTTTGTGGATGATATGTAGTACTGAAATTTAGCTAGGTACCGAAGCCTTTAAACAGGGATTTCCATAAATTACCTATAAATTTTGCCTCTCTATCTGAGTCTATCACTTTTGGTATGGCATGTAACCTTAATATTTGTTTCAAGGATATGTCTTCAATATTAACATCTTTGTAGGTATATTTTACAAGTATAAAATGATCCTCTTTGCTTAATTTGTCAACCACAACCATGATGGAATCATGTTGTCTGAAATTCTTGGGCAACCCGGTGATGAAATCCATATGGATGGCCTCCCACTTCCATTCTGGAATGGGTAGTGGCTACAACAATCATGCAAGATGTTGATGCTTTGCTTTAACATGCTGACATCCTAGGCAGCGAGCTAAGTATTCAACCACTTATTTCTTCATGTTTGGCCAAAAGAAGTCCTTTCTGATCATGGTAATCATTTTTTGATACCCTGGGTGCCCCGAGTAGAGTCTTTTATGCAATTCATCCATGACTGTCAATTTAATTCTTTTATGTTAGGTATAAACAACCTGTTTTTATACAACAATAATCTTTGTTGGTTGAGGCGAAAGTATGCTTTTACTTTTTCTTATTCATTTTTCACAGTCTTTTCTTTTAACCTCTGATATTCCCCATCAGAATTTC
The DNA here is from genome assembly GCA_001517045.1 of Pseudotsuga menziesii. Taxonomy (NCBI): domain Eukaryota; kingdom Viridiplantae; phylum Streptophyta; class Pinopsida; order Pinales; family Pinaceae; genus Pseudotsuga; species Pseudotsuga menziesii. The sequence goes on from LPNX010471096.1 coordinate 290,129, forward strand.
CAGTACTTAAAATCTGATCTCCTAGATCATATTCATAGTTGTTTCTTGCACACAGAGAATGTGCATGCCGACTCAAAGCATCTGCTACTTTATTTTCTTTTTCCTTTATGTGCTTTATTTCAAAGTCATACTCACTTAGAAAGGACAACCATATGGCTTGTCTTGAATTCAAATTCTATTGATCAAATAGATATTTAAGGATTATGTTGTCTGACATAAGTAAAAAATTTCTCCCAATTAAGTAATTTCGCCACATTTTTAAGGCATGAATTATAGCAGCGAGTTCTAGTTCATGTGTCACATAATTCTTCTCATGATATTTTAGTTTTCTGGATTCATAAGCTACAACATAATTATCTTGTAGAAATACTCCGCCTAACCGTTCATTGCAAGTGTCAGTATGTACAACAAAATCCTTGAATGGATCGGCAATTTTTAAGATTGGGGCGGTGGTTAACAGGTGATTTAATTTGTTAAAACTTTCCTCGCACTTTTTAGTCCACTCAAACTTTTTTTCTTTCTTTGCAAAGAAGTTATGGGATAGGAAATCTTAGAAAATCCTTCTATGAACTTCCTATAGTATCCAGTAATTCCCATAAATGATCTTATGTTAGATACATTTTTAGGAACCAACCGTTCCATGATGGCCTTTACCTTCTCTAGGTCGACTGATATTTCCTCCTTGGACACTGGGTGAATCCACGGACCTGGGTAACACTTTTTGGCAAGCGCATCTTGCCAAAAACAAAAAAACATACCTCGGTCGAGGGCTTTATCAACCCTCGACCGAGGTTTTATAAAGCCCTCGACCGAGGTATTTTTCAGCCCTTGGTCGAGGTATTTATTAACCCTCAGTTGAGGTATTAAAACCTCGACCGAGGGTTAATAAATACCTCGACCGAGGTCCATACCTCGGTCGAGGTATCTTTTTTTTTTAAAATTATAAAATGGGGCCGCGGAGGCCCCATTTGTCATTTTCAATCGCTCGACCGAGGGACAGAGCTCGACCGAGGGACAGAGAACTCGACCGAGGTACAGGGACCATCGCTCCAAAGCAACCCATCTTCGTCACAATGTCAGAGCAAAGAGGTAACCATTTAAATGGAATTAAAAAAAAATTTATAAATTTATAAAATTTGATAAATATATATTTTTAGAATTTTGTTTTCAAATTTAATAAATGTGTGTTTTTATAGTTTTGTTTTCAAATTTAATAAATG
>LPNX010471097.1:6279-38711 GCA_001517045.1 Pseudotsuga menziesii
GCGGAAAGTAAAGTTTGATGAGGAGAGAGCCTTCAGGAAGTCTAGGGAATTAGAGCAGGGGGAGACACCAGCTCCCACACCTCAGTTGGAACAGGCTTCTTCGATGCAGCTATCAGGTCCACAGGTTTCTGGAGTGACTGGATCATAGGGTACAGACATAGCTTCTACAGGTTCAGTGATTCAGGTCGCTAGCACTTCAGGGACAGGTTCAGGGTTGAGTCCTCAGATCACAGGTTCGTTAGGCACAGGTTCATCAGGTACTGGTCCTCGAGGTGTTGGACCTTCAGGTACTGGGACTTCCTCAGATGAGGAGAGCCCAAGACCAGTTTGGGAGGAGCAATCTTCAAGGAAGAGGAAGCCCAAGTGGCTTCAGGAGACCTTGAAGGATGCAGAGGCATTTGGTAGGCCCCAAGAGCAGATCAGGACAGTGGTTGAGCCAGACAGGTATGGTATGGCCCTTGTTGCGAGTCTTCGTGACTCTGAGCCATCCACATTTGAGGAGGCTTCCCAGCATCAGGTATGGAGAGATGCCATGATGGAAGAGTACCATTCCATCATGAAGAATGATGCTTGGGAGATAGTGCCGAGACCTGAGGGGAAGTCAGTTGTGACTTCCAAGTGGCTTTACAAGATAAAGCATGCTACGGATGGCAGTGTGGAGAAGTACAAGGCTCGGTTTGTGGCGCGGGGGTTCTCACAGGTTGAGGGAGTTGACTATGATGAGACATTTGCTCCAGTTGCTCGATATTCTTCTATCAGGGCAGTTATATCTATAGCAGCAGAGATGGGTTGGAAGATCCACCAGATAGATGTGAAGACTGCATTTCTCAATGGTCTTCTGCAGGAGGAGGTATATTTAGAGCAGCCACAGGGATTTGAGATCCATGGGAGAGATTCTCATGTGTGCAGGCTGAGGAAAGCCTTGTACGAACTGAAGCAAGCTCCTAGAGCTTGGTACTCCAGGATTGATACTTACTTGACATCGATGGGATTCCAGAAGAGTGAGGCTGATCCCAACCTATACTTCATTGTGGTTGGAGGAGATCCGCTCATTCTTCTGCTATATGTTGATGATCTATTTATCACAGGTGATGAGCGTCTCATTGCACATTGCAAGAGAGATCTAGCATCGGAGTACGAGATGACAGACATTGGACTGATGCATTACTATCTGGGGATGGAGGTTTGGCAGGAGCCTGGACATATTTTCCTTGGACAGGAGAAGTATGCAGTTGATATTCTGAAGAGATTTCGGATGTAGGATTGCAGGCCGATGTGTACGCCTATGATCACCAACTGGAAGCAACTTCATGCTTCCGAGGGTAAGTTGGTGGATCCCACTTTATATCGTCAGCTCATTGGGTCATTGATGTATCTGGTCAATACCAGGCCAGACTTGTGTTTTGCGGTTAACACTCTTAGTCAATTCATGGTTGAGCCTAGGAGTGTGCACTGGATTGCCGCAAAGCACATACTGAGATATCTTGCAGGTACGGTGGATTATGGTCTGGACTACAGGGGTTCGGGTAGAGTCAACTTGGTTGGGTTCACAGATTCAGATTGGGCAGGTTGTGTGAGGGATCGGAAGAGCATTTCCGGTTGTTGTTTCAGTTTGGGCTCGGCAGCAGTGTCATGGTTCAGTCAGAAACAGAAGTCCGTTGCACTGAGTTCTGCTGAGGCTGAGTATATGGCAGCCAGTCAGGCTACTTGTGAAGCACTGTGGCTTCGCAAGTTATTGGTAGATTTATTTGATCAGCAGCTTAGGCCTACGGTGATCTATTGTGACAATCAGAGTTGCATTCAGCTCTCTGAGAATCCAGTGTTTCATGACAGGTCGAAGCACATTGAGATCAGGTACCATTTCATCCGTGACTATGTTCAGAGAGGGGCAGTTGAGCTACAGTATATATCCACTGATGAGTAGGTAGCAGACATTCTGACAAAGTCTTTGGGAAGGGGGGAGTTTGTCTTCTTCAGAGATAAGTTGGGAGTGGTGCAGAACACCTTCCTCGGTAAGAGGGAGTGTTAGTTTTGTACCTAGGAATTTGTTCCCTAAGTGACTTTTTGCCTAAGTCACTTAGAAAAGGGAAAAAGGTGACCCTCACATTAAAAGCTACTTAATGAGACTTTATAAAGTTAAAGTCACTTTTTGATAAATTTAAGTGGGTCAGTAAATTTATTTAAGTGATTTAAATAAATGTGATTTTTACTCTCATTGAATCTTAGCCATTGGATTGGATCTTTCTCCACCGTTGGATTAGATTCCCACTTAGGGTTTAGACAAAAAGGGTTGAGGGAGGCAAAACACTTCACTTTTTCATTTTTGGAGAAGGAGAGACTGAGCTGAGAGAGAAGGAGGTGGAGCTAGGGCATTGGCACGATTCCCAAGAAGAGAGACTGCACAGAAATCGAGGGTACGGACTGCATTGATTGCTGGCACAGTTTTCGAGGGTGTACGAACTGCATTTATTTCTGCACAAAAATCGAGGGTGTACAGACTGCATTTAATGCTGCACAAAAATCGAGACAGGGGTACGAACTACATTTAATGCTGCACAGTTTTCGAGGTGTACGGACTGCATTTAATGCTGCACAGTTTTCGAGGTGTACGAATTCCGTACAGTACGGATTTTGGCACAGTTTTCTAGGCAGATTTTTGGCACATAAATCGAGGTAAACTCTGCACAGTTTTCGAGATAAAACATGGCACAGAAATCGAGGCTGTACAGTTGTACGGACTGCTGGTATTTTTCTACACAGTTTTCAAGGCTTTGCTGGGCACGTTCTTCAAGATTTTGAGATGAAATCTTGGGTGGAGATAAGTTAAATTTTCACTGTATTTCTGTTCTGATATTTTGCTGAAGATAATAAAATCTCTCTCTCTCTCTAACTGGTTTTCCCCGTGGGGGTTTTTCCAGGGCTTGATTTTGGCCAAAAATCTTTGAGTCTATCATTTTATGGTGTGATTGTTAAATGTGTTTTTCAGCCTGTTGTATTTTACTGTGTGTTTAATTGTTCAGTAAAATTTCATAAGTAACCTACAGCCAATGCAAAACCGGCTGTATGTGAAAACCACGAAATGTTGACATAAACCAGCAAACAGTAAAATGCAGAATTTCTTCAAAGCATCCTACAGAGGTACAAAGCAAGGTTCACGGTTTCTCTCAGAAAGGAGTCAATTATGACGAGACATTTGCTCCAGTGACCAGACACACTTCTATCAAATCTTCAGTGATGGATACGATAACATAAATGCTTGTAAGTCAGAATCCCAACACTCTTTTGTTTCAATTTTTAATTTCATAGTCAGCTATAAAAGAGATAAAAACAAACCCTCATATTTCAAAACTAAAAATTTAACCGTAGATTTTTATTTTGCTTTAAAACCCAAGTTAGAAATAGTGTTAATACCCTAGGTACCAAGTTTGGCTTCTTTTCGACTTCATTTACACTTCCCAGGCACTGGCTTACCTAGAGGGAAATCGCCCTCCTTGGGAATTTCCACCATTTGTTTGTTTGAAAACTAGGGTATGTTGGTTTTGTGTTTTAATTTGAATATCTATCATCATAACTTGGATCTTAAGTGCTAGAGCTTCATTGTTTTGTCATTTCGTGACTGTCTCGCTCATTGACTCATTTCTCATTCACTCACTATTTGGTCATCTTGTCTGGCACACTGTTTATCCTAGATTTAATCATAAAACTTTGCTACTGGGATAGTATTAGTATTGGGTGAGTATTTTGTAATCTCCATAAGTTTCCTTAGTCGTGCACTTAAGTTGTTTCCATCCCCTAAGCTATCTCTTTGATCTAGGGTTTAAATTCAAGACCACTTGGATCTTCTTCTATCATGATTTTTTTTGTTTGTTTGTGTGTCTTGATTTGCATAAGTAGTCGCCATTGGTTAGCTAGGGTTTCCCCTTTGGCTTAGCTTCGGCTTTTCCTAAAGCAAAGAGAACCTCTTCTGGTGTGACACTTGCACAACTTGAAAGGATTGAGGCATTCTGAGGTCATCTAGTTTAGTTGCCTACCCTCTTCCCATCATGGATAGGATCCTTCAAAGAGGCAACTACAACTTTAGTGATAACAGGACCCGCAAGGCTATCCAGGGCACCTGTCCTTGGAGATTGGCTAATGAAAGGAAAACTATCTTGAAATTTGAAAGTTGTACCAAGTAAGGATATTTGCTAGAATCTAATGAAGATATCTTAAACACTTTAACCCATGTGTGAGATACCCCCATCCCCTATTGTTCTCTATCTTGCATAGGTCTAAGTGGATCCCTATATCCCTTTTCTCTAAGAGATCATGAAGTCAAGGTCAACAAGTCACTTCCCCTAGCCTAGCCTTGTTTCATCAATCTCACCCATCCTAACAATCCGGTTAAGTCTGTAAGTGAGCATATATATGGGGCTTCATAAAGGACATGATGGTTTCTCTAACACGGGTTATATTATTATGTGATCTTTGGTGGCCACTGTTATGTTTAACATGTTTTAGTTTGGTTATTAACATAAACTTGTGCGTATTATTTATCCCTTGTGCATGCAGGATTATTTAGATTATTGCTCAGCCTTCAATTTGAGTATTTTGACTTGGTCAAAACTAGTTTGACCTAGTCAACATGATTCCCGAGGCAGTATGACTACAGTGTTCAAGATTGTACATTTGTCACCCAGATGTGTCCAGTGCACCATTCCCATATTCAGTTGGTGGTTATTGGCCATTATACAACATTACTATAGTTTATTATTATTATTATGGCCATATTTTTATTATTGGATGTGGTATTGGCTCTCAAATGCATATCTAGATGGATATATGTGGTCACTATTGATGGATTTGAGGTCTTTGATTCATTTGGCGCACTTAGATGATGATTTTGGGCAAAGGAAGAAAACTTAATGGGTTGTGCCTTAAAGCTCCTTGTACCTAATCTCAACCACATAATAGGTGGTTAGAGAAGTAGTTCCATCTTTTAGAGTATAAAACTAGGGTAAAAGGACAAATTAGACATCCATCAATGAGGAGAGAGAGAAGAGATTGAGATTGAAGGAGAGAAAGAGAAAACCCTAGGTGGACACAATTCCCAATGCAATGGCATTTGTTGCAGAAGTACACCTACATTAATTACAGCCTATAAAAAATACGTACAGCACGTGTGAGGCACAGGAATCGAGGCATCATCGTACAACAGTCTAACAAGACCATACAACGTTTATTGCAAGCTGGGCACAATTCTTCAGGCAACAAAAAACTCCAGTCCACACGTGTGGCAAATCCGTACTCGCACGTGTGAAGGTACAGCAGGTCGTACAGTACTGCTGGCACAGAATTCGAGGTAATTTGTTGAAAGTAATTTTTGGACATTTTTCCTGTGAAGGTCAGAAGAAAAAAATTTGTGTGTTGTTGGGAAAACTTCTGAGTTTCTCCTTTTAATGATAACTTCTTCTTTCTAGGGTTTTCCCCAGGAGTTGGGGTTTTGCCCGGTCTTTGACCAAAAATCTCTGTGTATTCATGTGTGAAAGATTTGCTTCAGCCTTGTAAAGTTCTTGAGTTGGTGATTTATAATTTAAATTTAAGATGTAAATTTTTAATCATAAATCCTAGTTCTCAAGTGTTTGACAATGTGTAAAAAACAAAGTTTCATATTAGGTCATTGAATTTTTTCATGGTATCAAAGCCAAGTTGAAGTAGTATTCAGGTTTTGAATCACAGAACATAATTGTGTTGTCTTTCAGTTTAGAAGATTTGTTGTGAGATATTTTCTAGATGATGAGCATTCAGTATGAAGATACATTGGATGGCATATCCAACTATCTACCTTGGAAGGTTAGAATAACTACAGTGCTCAAGAAATGGAAGATCTGGAGCTTTGCAAACACCAAGATGACAAAGCCCGTTGACAAGGATAAAATAGAAGAACATGAAGCCCTTGAAGCCAGAGCTCAGAGAGTGATCCTGGATGGGGTAAAGGATCATCTTATCCCGCATTTGGCAGAGAAAAAGACTGCCAATGACATGTGGGATACCCTGAAGCAGTTGTTCGAGGCAAAGAACGAGAACCGGAAGATGGCCTTGAAAGACAAGTTACACAATGTAAAGATGACAAAAGATGAAAGTGTAACCTCCTACCTGAATCGAGCGGCTCAAGTCAAAGACATGTTAGCAGCGGTAGGAGAAACTATCTCAAACTCAGAGTAGGTGAGGATAGCCTTGAAGGGCTTCACCAAGAGATGGGAGGTTTTTGTCAAATGAATTGTTAGCAAAGGAAAACTTTTGGACCGGTCCATGCTATGGGATGATTTTACCCAGGAGGAGATTCGAGAAGGAGCTTTGGGTGGTCAAGCCAACAAGGAGGTGGAGCATAATGTAGCCCTTGCAGCAAAGACAAATAAGAAGAAGAAAGACCTCAGTCAGATAAGGTGCTACCATTGTGGGCAAATGGGACACTATTCTTCAAAATGTCCTGAGAAAAAGACTGTGAAAGAAAACACTGAAAGATATGTGGAAGCCTCTGCAATAGTAGAAGATTATGCCATGAAATTTGAGCAAGAGTTTTCTCTCGCCTCAATTGATTCCAATATAGAAAGTTCATCCTTTGAGAATGTTTGGGTTGTTGACAGTGCTGCAACCAGACATATGACTAGAATATATGACTCCTTTCAGATGATCAAGAATTGGAACTATCAGGTCTCAACTAGATCTCGGAGAGATCCTGGATATACATGGAGTATTGTTTGTACCTAGGATGAGAGTCAACAAACTCTCAGTTTCATCCTTTGAGGATGAAGGCTATGGGATGATGGTTAGGTTTGGACATGTCTTCTTATATCAGAGAGATGAGCAAGTTGGGACCACCATTCTATTGGGTGATCGCAGGGACAGACTATATGTACTCAGAGGGCATATTGTACGACCAGAAGCCAGAGCAAGAGGGTGGCAATCAGAGTCGGAAGATGGCGATGGTGTTGCATTAGATAGATATGGTCCTAAAGAGGAGAGTGACTCTCTCTAGAGCACTGGCAAAAGGCTCATCCAGTCAAGTGATGATTCATACGAGCAATTGGATGAGACTCAAGTCGAGTCTCAGGGTTCAGAGTTTTAATTCGAGGTAGAGCATCTGTTTTCGAGATTGATTCCAGAGTAGGAGGGAGTTGTTGCAGGGGTCAGAGATGGAGATAGTGATGCGTGTTGAGCACTAGTTGTCCTTGATGACCAACCATTAATGACAAAGGTGTAAATGGCATGACATGGCTTGAAGTTGATATGGCTATGTGTAAAGGACATGGCAAAATAGGTTGATTAGGATACCTAATGAGTCAAATGACCCATACTGTGGTCATTTGAAGATGACTTGGACAAGATAAGGTTTATCTACAAGCAAGCATGGACAAAGGAAAATAAGGAATATGAGGGTGCTACAAGCATGTGTATGAGTCCTTGCAGGCATGCATATGGGCATAGACCACACATATGATGAACACATCCCGTGTATCATGAAGCCCTAGTAGTACATGGCTGATGATGCTCTTGGAAGCCTAATGCATTTAAATGGCGATCACTTTGTGGAAGCCCTTGCTTGCGTCCTTTCCTTCAAAAGGACCTTGAAGATACCTTGAAGCTCTAGTAAAAGAAGCCTTGATTATTGGAGTACATGGCACCTATGATGCAAAATTGTAAACCCTTGACAAATGTTTTTGAAGACTAGGCCTATGGAAAGCCCTTGGGTTAAATAAAGAAGCCCTTGCTATGTTGTATGATGATGAAGATCATAACAAGTATGGAGCCCATGGTCTCTTCTTGAAGGTCAAATAAAAACCATGTGAAGTCAGCCAAAATCCAAACAAAAAATTTAATATGCAAACAAAAAAAAACATTTACAAGTCGGCTCCCAAATTTGTGAAAAAATAAAAGATTATTTTGAATAACTTTTGCAATGTCGGCTCAGTAAATTTATTATGAAAAATCACTATAAATAACAGGCTGACGTCTTCAGTTTTTGTGTGAAAAATTTGGGAGTAAAAGAAGGGGTCTGAAATTTGTGACTGTTTTTCTGTGGAAATTTCATGGGTAGTAGACTATGGAAAACGCAAGAGCAATGGCAGCAGTAAGAGGTCTATAGCAGTCCCAAATTTGCAGCATCATCTTTTTTTTATTTCTGGGAAACCAATAGGTGGACTTGGAGTAGATTGGAGTTGTCTTTTTCGGAGCCAAGTAACAGAGATATTTTCAGATAGCTGTTGTTGTCCCAAAATTTTAGTCATATACACAAACCAAGCAGCAAAGAGGGAGTCCACTCGCAAACACAGTCTGAATTGATTGATGGGGACACACACTCAATCCGAGTGTATGCTTGGGGTTTTGATCTTCATGAATGTCTATGAATAAGTGGCATTCGTTGAATTCTGAGTTTGGTGAAGTCTCGATTGGCAGCAACATACTCCTTGACAGTCCCAGCACGCAAGGGAACACAAAGTCCCGAGATGATCCACAGTAACAATTTAAGCAGACATTGTTGATATACTGATTACATAGAGTGAGATGAAGTGTGATTTCAACGAACAAGCAGACTTAGATGATATAAGCAGATCTAGTGGAGGAGCAGACTTTGTTCGTAAGCAGTGAACAAGATAAGTGTTGATGTAAATAGATGCCATCATATGTGATTAAACAACGTTGGTGGGCAAAGGTCAATGGCAGAGCAATCAGATTGGTGATGAGACTGACAATGATGTATGAGATGTAATGTGACAAATAAGTACTTATGATACAAGTTGGGTCTTGTAATTATTTTTCTTAGTAGGATCTAAGAAAACACCAAGCAGAGCCTTGGATAGAAGTAGGTGTTGATTTACCTCACGGTTGCAGCCGTTTTGAAATACTGTTATAAAAGATTACAAAACTATATCTTGTGTCTCTTGCATGGTGTTGTTGATAATGTGTTTTATTTGATGAATGACATATGGTAAATTGATTATTGAAGCATAGTCTATTGATGACTTAAGTTTTAGAGTTTGAAGAAGTTGAAATTCAAGTAAGTCCAAGCTCACCGATTCACCCCCCTCCCCTCTCAGTGAGCCATTGTGTCTAACACTGCGGACCTTCCTTGTTAAGAGGGAGTGTTGAAAAGTTAACTATGAAAATCCTCTTTATAGTTTTGGGTGTTGTGTGATAAAGAGGACATGTAATTTGTTCCTTTGTGAATATCTATGTATAAAAGTGACTTATATATAAATAAATGATGTTTTGTACTTTATTGTATTGGGTCTCACTTAAAAGATATTTAATAATTAAAGTGAGTTATTATTAAATAAGAGTGCATTAAGTGAGAACCCTAGATCTATTAATTCGTCACGGTGGTCTAGGAACTGAAAACACAGTCTCGCAAAGAATTCAGACAAATATGCATAAAATTGGCAAAATGGTGCTGCAATGAAAGTAGCAGCTCTATATAATCAAATGAAAGAATGATGATACAATACAATGATCATGCCAGATGCATGAATGCCAAGACAATTCGAATTCCCAAGGAGGTCATTCGAATTGAATGAGTGAGTCTAGCTTAATTGAATGTAAGCCACTGTAAACACTCAAGTTAACCACTGATCAAAACCCTAATTGACTCAACTGAGTCCTAACTGAAGTCGAAGTGCAATAAATGACTGAGTCTAACTGAAAGTAGCTCAGACACATGTCACTGCAAGCCAACCAACAAGTGGTAGCCCATCAATGACTCCAATGAACACCAATGAGGTTAACTGAAGTGTAATTGACCATCAAAAGTGGTTAGAGGCGCCCCTATTGACTCTAGTTCATTAAATAATCATTAAATAATCAATTTAATGAAGGGAGGCGCCTTCACTGCTCTATTTAACTGATTGTAACCATCAGTTAGCAATAAAGTGTATTTATGACACTTAGATCACCCCCAGAGTGCTCTAGTTAGCCTCCCTGAATGAAGGAGAAGGCTTAGTTAGCCTCCTTGACTGAAGGTAGGCATGGGTGTGCTCATGCTGATGTCATACAGTGCTCCTCTGATGTCAATTAAGTCAATAAAACTTAGGATAGTGGTTTAACTAGGCCAAATTGACCAAAATGAGTGTGTATGGTGGTAAATGTCTCCAACAAGATCTTGTAAATGAATCTCAACCACAGATTAGGTGGTTAGAGAAGTAGTTACATCTTTTAAAGTATAAAACTAGGGTTAAAGGACAAATTAGACATCCATCAATGAGGAGAGAGAGAAGATATTGAAATTGAAGGAGAGAGAGAAAACCCTAGGTGGGCACAATTCTCAATGCAACAACATTAATTGCAGAAGTACAACCGCATTAATTACAGCCTGTAAGAATCCGTACAGCATGTGTGAGGCACAGAAATTAAGGCAGTACCGTAGAGTAGTCTGACAAGACCGTACAGCATTTATTGCAGGCTGGGCATGAGTCCCGAGGAAATAGAAAAGTACAGAAAGTACAGTCTATACAGTCCACACATGTGCAGATTCGTACAGTCCGTACTCACAGATGTGAAGGTACAACAGGCCATACAGTACTGGTGGCACAAAATTCGAGGTAATTTGCTGAAAGTAATTTTTGGATAGTTTGCCTATGAGGGTCACAAGAAAACTTTTTCTGTGTTGTTGAGAAAATTTCTAAGTTTCTCCTTTTAATGATAATTTCTTCTTTCTAGGGTTTTACCCGGTCTTTGACCAAAAATCTCTATGTATTGATGTGTGAAAGATTTGCTTCAGTCTTAAAAAGTCCTTGAGTTAGTGATTTATATTTTAAATTTAAGATGTCAAAATTTTAATCATAAACCCTAGCTCTCAAGTGTTTGACATAATGTGTAAAATACAAAGTTTCATATTAAGTCATTGAATTTCTTCATGTACCACATGTTATATCACTATGCTATGATGTATCTCATTATACTTAGACGTTAGAGGCAAAAGTTTGCCCCCTCTTGTGAGTGATCCATCTGTAATGTAAAAAGTAAACCTCCACCGTTGATGATCTTTTAATCTCAACCATTAGATGGAGTTGGTAAGAATGTGGACATCACTCTCCTATTTAAGTGAGGTGATCCCATCATTATATCCCATCGGGACTTTGGCTCTTGAACAAAATAATTGAAAGCAAATTTTGATCTTCTCTTCGGGTTTCTGATGGTAAATGAGTTTCTCTTTCTTCGGAGTTCTTGTTGCCACTAGATCTAGTATATTTTTTTAGCATATATTTTGTATGATTTTCTTGGAAGGAGGACGTCATCAACATGTGCAATTTGGAGGGGAGACTATCCCATTTCTCTTAGGCATTTTTTCATAGCGGGTTTATCTTCATCTCGGATTATCATTGCTTTTGGATTATTATCTATTGCGATCACTCTCTACTCATCATTTCAATAGCTTATTTCGATCTATGTTGTTGGGAGCGAGGAGCGGGAGCGAAGCGAAAAGCGAGATTTTCAAAAGCTCCCGTTTTGGGAGCGTTTTTTGTATAGGATGTATTTTAATATATTTTTATGTTTTATATCTAAAAAACATGTAAGATGTTGAATTGGCTGTAGAATACATAGATTAAACCATATAACATCAATCATCTAGTACTTATAACATTATCATGAAATGATCAACCATAAAAAAAATTATAGGAGCTTGGCAAAGAAGGGAGGTACCATAACATTGTCATCAAATGATCAACCTAGTATAAGAGCTTTTAGTATAGGAAAGGAAGGAAGCGCCTTGGGAGTGTGCTCCCAAAACGCTCCGAGCTTTGGGAGCTGGAGCGAGGGGGGGGGGGCGCTCCCACGCAACATAGCTTTTGATTACATTCTGATTGTTGTCATTATATTTTGCTTACAATGAGGGTTTGTGATTGATAGGGGCGCCATTGTGGAATTCATTGCTTGTCCAAGATTGAAGGTCGATTTATGTGGCGACTGTTGTGCAAAGGGAAAGGACCTACATTCAACCAAAAGGATTCGAGTAAGATCTTTATCTTGCATCTAGCATTTTCTCGTTCTATTACCAAAATAAATTTAAAACCCTAATTTGTAGTAACTAGGAAAATTTTGTGAGTTATATAACTTAAATTTTCAAAATTCCATAACTGGGGTAGTTGCGGCCATTCCTTAAAAGCTTTAAGATCCCTAGGACTTCATCTTTGGACCCTATCTTCCCATTTGGATTAGGCACTGGATTTTGGATTAATTCACCGCCCTTGTTCTGAGGCTGTTTTTTTGGTTGTGTGGAACGAAAGTTGCTTGTGGCCTTTCTTAGAGTTTCATCCATCATCCAAGCAAACCAAACAAGTGTTAGGCTTTAATTTGCCACCTAGATCGATATTTTGGGCATTCTATAAATCCCTTACATCAAACCCCTCAAGGTATTGGCTTGCTCATACTTCACCTAGCACTTTCCACCTAGATCACTAAAATTAATTAAGGTAGTAAGATAACAATAATTTGGGATCATTTCTAAACATATAAAATCATTATCCCTTTCTTAGGCTTCTCTTACTATCTATTTCTTGATATCTAGGGTTTGAAGACAAGATATGTCTATCTTCATCATCCATCCTTTTAAGTGAGTTCACTATCTTTCAACTAGTCTTCTAGGCTAGGAAGAGTCTCCCCCTTTGCTAACACATAACATAAAGTGACAAGAATCCCTTTCGACATCATAGACATCTTATCTAGTGGTGATTGGTATCCTCAGTGTCACCTGTCTAGTTGTCCTGCCCTCTACCGTCCTGGATAGAATACTTCAAGATGACAACAACAAATTGTGTGATAAAACCTATGTAGAACACTTTTCGAGCTATAAACTCAACACTCCCTCTTAGCCAGGAAGGTGTTATTCACCACCCCTAACTTATCTCTAAATTTAATAAACTTTCCATTCGTCAAATATTTTGTGACGATGTGTGTAACCTGCTCATCTGTAGGAATATAGTAATATACTGAAGCTGCACTGCTACTCTCTGAACATAATCTCAGATGAAGTGGTACCTGATTTCAATGTGTTTAGATAAGTCATGAAATAATGGATTCTCCAAGAGTTTGATACAGCTTTGATTGCCACAATGACTCACGGTAGGATACAACTACGGACCAAATAACCCAAGAAGCATCTTGTGAAGCTAGATGGCCTCACAATCTACCAAATTTGCGGGCATATACTCTACCTTTGCAGAACTTAATGCAACTGACTTCTGCTTCTTGTTGAACCACGACACTGCTACCGAGCCCAAACTAAAGCGACACCCTAAAGAGCTCTCCCTATCAACTACACTACCTACCCAATCTGAGAAACTAAAACGAACTAGTCCGACTCCATCCCCCTGGACATAACTCAACCCAAAATCTACCATGACACGCAAGTAACAAAGAACATGTTTTGCTACCACCCAGTGCACTCTCCTAGGCTCAACCAAAAACTGACTGAAAGTGTTCATAGCAAAACAAATATCTGGTCGAGTGTTGACCAAATACATCAAGGATCCAAACAACTGATGATATAAGGTGGGATCTTCCAACTCATACTCAAAAGCATTCAACTTCGTCTATTTGGTTATCATCAGTGTCGACATAAGTCTAGAATCCTCCATCTGAAATCTCTTCAGAATGTCAATTACATACTTCTATCCCATAAAAAGATTAATGCTTCCTGCAAAACCTCCAATCCCAAAAAAATAGTGCATCAATCCAATATCTTTCATCTCAAAATCTGAAGCAAGATCTTGCTTGCACAACCTTATGAGATTCTTTGACCCCATGCCCCAACGAGGATGTAGTATAGGTTGAATGGATCCTCCCCAACGAGATAATCCACATATAAGATAAGAATGAGTGGATCCTCCCCAACGAGGATGTAGTATAGGTTGAGATCCGCTTCACTCTTTACAAAGCCCAATCGTAGCAAATAACTGCCAATCCTCAAGTACCAAGCTCATGGAGCTTGCTTCAATCCATAAAAGGCTTTCTTCATCCTACACAAATGAGACTCTCCCATGCATCCCAACGTCGAGTGGTTTCTCAATATACACCTCCTCCTTTATGAATCCATTTAGAAATGTTGTCTTCACATCCATCTGATGTATACTCAACCCATCTCTGCTACAATGGATATGATCGCCCAGATAGACATGTATCTCGCAATTGGTGCAAAGGTCTCATCATAGTCAACTCCCTCTACCTATGAGAACCCCCAAGCCACAAACCGAACTTTGTATTTCTCAATGTTGCCATCTGCAACATGCTTGATTATATAGAGCAACTTGGAAGTCACCACTGACTTCCCCTCAGGTCTAGATACAACCTCCCAAACATTGTTCTTCATGATGGAGTTGTATTCTTCCACTTTGGCATCTCTCCAAACCTAATGGTCTACTTCCTCCTCCAAAGCTAAAGGCTCAGATACTTGGATACAACTCATCAAAGCCATATAACTACAAAATCTCTCTGGTTCCTTGCTCTTCCTAACAATCCTCTTAGTACTAGTGGCCTGTGAACTGGTAACCTAAGAACCCGTAACTGTCGAAACCTATGAACCTGATCTATGTGACCCTGTAACCTGTGGTGTGCTCACCTGAACCTAAGGAGCCTACTACCCCTCCTCAGTTGTAGGTGACACATGAGACTTCCTAAAGGCTTTGTCCTCCTCAAAACTTCACATTCCTCCTCACCACTATTTTCTTCAAAGCAGGAATGTATATAAGATAAGCCTTTGAAGTCTCGCAATACCCAACAAATATTCCTTTTTTTGTTGTGGGCTCTAGCTCTTCCCTCTTCTCTGAAAGGACATGTGAATAAGTAATAAGTCAGGCACCCAAAAATGCGAAAGTACCCAACCTTAGGCTTCTTCCCTGTCAAATCCTCCTCAAGAGTTTTATTCCCCAACGCCCTGTGAGGACTCATGTTCTAGATGTAAACATTTATGTTGCATGCCACATCCCAAAGAAACATCGATAGATCTTGATCATGTAACATGGATTTTGCTGCTCCAATAACGGCTTTGTTCTTTTTCTCTACAACCCCATTTTGTTCCGAGTTGTATGTGTTGATTGAAATTGTCATTGATGCCAACATGGACTTGCAATGGCCCCACGGGTAGTTATTGATGCCACCAAGTCTCTCTTGCAATGCACGGGTATGGATGATCCTAGTATCCTCACATTCGGTACCTTGGAGCCCATACGGAGATGGGTTGTGCCTTAAAGTTCCTTGTACCCAGTTGACAAGGTCCCTGTACCCACAAGGTTGGATCTTGGAGCCACCACCTTGTTGACAATGCTGAAGACCCTACTGATGATGTTGAAGACCTTGGAGTTGGTGCTGAAGCCCTTGTAGATGATGGAGAAGCCCTAGATGGGTTGGAGAAGCATTAATGACCCATTATGTGATCATTAATGCTTTGATGGGGTCATGGTACACTAAGAGAAGGTCTGGCAACCCCACAGGAGGTGGCATGATGGATCTTGACCCTTGGAGGATCTCTTGTGTGGTAGAGGTGGTTGAAGAAGTCCATGAAGCCCTCTTGCCATGATCGTGATCTCCTTGAAGGAATGCATGATGGGGCCCTTTTTGTGTTGGTGATGACCTTGCAACCCTTGTTGGGGTCATGGAACCCTTGTATGTGATTCTTGCTACCATTATGATGATGATGACCTTGTATGGTCTTTAACATGTTGTGGAACCCATGAACATGGTATGATGAAGAAGCCCATGAAGCTTCTTGCTTGATGAAGAAGCCTTGAAGAAGTATTTGGACCCACACACTTGATGGTTTAATAGCTCTTGTACCCTTGTAGGAGTGGTGAAAATGATGTGGTTAGATGGCATGATGAAACACACCCTTGCATGTGATGGCTTGGGTCTTGAACCCAAACATATGGAGGAGCTTTTGGACACTCTTGATGGACCTTGAAGATGATGACAACCTTATTGAAGAAGCCCACCTTGAAGATGATGACAACCTTTGAAGAAGCCCTCTTACATATGGAAACAAGGACACCCTTACTTATGCTTATGGAGGACACCCTTGCTTATGGTAAGGATTGATTGTGTGACAAAAAAAAATAATAATAAAAATAAAATAATACAACTCACCTTGAAGTCGGCTTCATAAAAACTTTTAAATCTAAAAATTAAAAATACATGTGTAACAAGTCGGCCTCATAAAAATGTGTATAAATACCCTATCACACTCTCATTTTTGCAAGTGTGAACGAATGGAAGTTGCTCTGAGATTTTTCGTCGACTGAGGTTGCCTCAGTGCTGAGGATTACAGCAGGTGAAGGAAGCAACAGTCCAATATTTCTTTTTGGTTTATGACAGTCCATCATTGTGACATGTCATGGGGTCTACCAAAAGAAACAAACAGTCCTCCGAAATTTTGATCACAGACCTAGCTTGAATAGTCCCAAAATTGCAAAGATCAAACAGTCTGAATCTTTTTGTAGCTCTGGTCTGAGGAAATTCGGGCTTGACTGTAGCAGCTCTACAGTTGCAGCATAACAATCCCGAATTTATTTGCAGCAGTAGCAAAGGAGTGGGGAGTCAAAATTGCAGACCCGATCTTTCATAGAGACAATCTTTGGGGCTTAAAATAGTGTACACCGATTTTTATCAGCCTATAGTGATTTCGTGGGGTAAAATAGTCTAGTTTCCAAGGTCATCCACAGTGGCAGCTTGGTACACAAAGTTTTGACATGTATTGTTTAAGGTATGATCAAATACTCCTAGATGATGATGATGTATACTGGATGACACCACATGATGATGATAATGGTGTATACGCAATGAATACTATGCATGCTTATACTCTATGATGATACACACCTGTTGATATAGTATGATGATGATGAGGTACACAGCCCTAGTTCTATGTTGAACTCTTCGTGCAAACAGTCAGTTCATTCTTGGTTTTTGATTGAACTTATTCATAACACAAATGTATAGTCCTGAACTGTTGAAGTCATCTACAAATAGTGGAGTATGTACTGTGACACAAACAGTGGTGTATGTAAGTATGTACAGTGATGTACATACAGTGGTATATTTGTATGTACAGTGAAGTGTGAACTAAATCCTTTGTGATCTATAATGATGCATACTATGATAAAGATATGACATACTATGATGCTGCCTTATCATGATGATGTTGCATACCTTGTACTATGATGATGATGTTGATGATGATGCATGCTCTCCTATGTACTATGATGAACACTACATAATGATGGTGCATGCTATGATGCACTTCTATACCCTATGATGACCACTTCATGATGTTGATGCATGACTGCCTTAGAAGATGACATATGCAGAACTCGATGACATGTTCAGACCTTGATTGATTTTTTCAGGTATTTCTTGTTTTTGGGGTAGTGGGGTCCATCAAAAGTATGCCGAGTGGGTACTCGTTGGATACGGAATTCAATTCCACATCCAACGAGCTCTCCCGATCGAAATTTGAGTAAAAACAAGGAAAGATATGTCGAAAATACAAGCAAAAAAAGTAGTTTTTTTACGATACCTATCCATAAATTTATATTTAAAAAGTGTTTAAGACCTATACGGTATTTCAAATTTAAAGCAATTTCATTGGCTAACACATGATGACATGGAATTTGAGTTAAAGTTAAAAGGCCCATTTTGAGTTGAAATTTCCTCTAAGGGCAAATCTTGGATTTAATCCGTGGAAGGGAACCTAACAATCACCATCAGGAAACATCTATAGTTGAGCCTTCCATTTGTGGTCCATTATAGAGCCTTTAGTAAAGCAACTCCATAGTCGTTGCCTAATTGACGATAATTCAAGCTATCCGAATCTAGATTCAGACTTTGATTATGTCTCTACAGAAGAAGAAAAGGTTGAAATTAATCAAATTTCTGTTGAGGAGCAATCATGTGGTCATATTGTGGTTGAAGACCAAGTTTGTGAGGATTAAGGAAGTTAGAAATGAACATTTTGATATTTTTCCTTGTCAAATGAATGATGGTGATAATTTATCCTCAGTTGAATGTAATGAACAATCTAAAGAAGAACAACCACATGATGATGATATACTAGTGATCGAACTTGACCTAGAGCATTCTTTGTCACATCTTTCGAGTTGGAATCTATGTCCAAATAGTCATCAAGAGCCTCCAAGGAATTATTCTTGTAATGTTGTTGTTATTCCCCATCAAATTTTTGGTCAAGGTGATTTGGTTGAGGAGATTAATCATAGTGAGATTAGTTCTTGGGAGGTTAGTGCTAATATTGCCAATTTCTTTAACAACTGTCCCATATCGCATACAAGATTGGTGTTAGCACTTTTAGGTGATGCAAATCAAGTTCTAATTTTTCAATCCACCCTCCCATCCCAGGTTTTTAAGTCTTTTTGTATGGTGTCATACGAAATTTTCGGTACAGAGTCTCGAAAGTGTCAAGTGGTCAATGGTAAAACATTTCATCTCCTTTCATCCTTGGCGCATAATGCGTTCAATGTTGCTAATTTCTTTGAATGGGTGATTGAAAAGCTCTATAAAGACCAATTCCATATTTTCTCATTTTTTAAACAACAAATGGGGTTAATCTCAATTTCTAGTTTATTGATCTCTAATTTGTCCCTATTTTGTTTCACCATTAATCATAATGTGAGTATGATTGAGTGTGCTAATCAAAAAGATGAGGGAAACAATGATGGCCTAGGAGGGATGAATCATGTATCATATTCTTTTCTTTCATCAAATTTAAACTTGCATAAATTTTATGATCCTGTCGATCTATGGATGGAAGAAGTTTGCAACAATCAATCTCATCCCTGGCATGATTTCATTTCTCATTATCCGTCTTTGGTTTTCAAACAACAAATTATAATGGCTTCAATTTTCATTCACATTACTTAGAAGCCATCTTTGACTTGTTGTATCATTAACTGTAAAGAAAGTTCAATAGATTCCTTCAGCAAGTGGTTGCATTGGTTTTATGATTTTACTTAACACTTGTCTAAATTGGTTAGAGTAGGTAGGACCTGAATATGCCTCTTTTGGGCAGTAGTTTAGCTTTTTAGTCTAGCACCGCTTGTCTTTTCCCTGAAGCTTCTTTTCAAAGCTCCTAGTGTAGTCTTAAGTTTTAGCCATTTGTACCTGCACAATAAAATCAAACTTTTCTAAAAAGCTATGGTTATAGATTAGATTTGCTTTCTGCTTTTCAGTTTCATGCATTTCAGTTTTAGTACTTTATTTTATCCACAAAGTGTTCTGACAACCGATCTGCGAGTTTGGTATAGCTCTGGACATTTTGCAAGTAGTTGGTGACATTTTGGTAGCGGTTGCGGAGCTGGAATGATGGATCGAGGATGCAAGCAGCAGAGTGCGGGGACCAGAGATTCTAAGGTTCTCAAGCGCTCTATTCAGCAGAGCACTTGTCCCAGCATGAGCCAAATGTTATCACATATATAGTAGTCGGGCTACCATATTCTATTTTTCAGATTTCAGTACACTTTTCAGCGAGTTCCCTTACATATGAGATGTTGAGATGAGCATTTATGATGGATCATTATTTGATAATGGACTATAGTACTCTCCCATGCCATGACTGAGTCTCAGGTCACTCAGATTTAAGTATTGATGTAGTCATTTAGCCATTTGCAAAGCAGTTAGTAGTGCCCAAAGTTGTATCAGTGTTCTCTCATTGGAGAGATGTTGGTTCAGATGGATTATTTACATGTTTATGGCTCAGCTTATATTATCTTGTGTTATGGTTATTATTGCTCTTATACTCCTTCTTGTGATATGCATTAGCATCTAGTGTCATGATTTGGCGGCCATATAAATATGTGGACTTGGATGTATTGATATTATTTATGTATGTCCTTACTCAGACCTGGAAGTTCTTGATCCATACTCATTGGTTTTACCCTCCTTAGGGAGAATAGAGGTAGTCATTCTCACCATACTTTGGCTTGCTCGTGTTGGTTTCATTATTCACTGTCTCCACCCATCCATTACCTTCTAGTTATGTTTCCGAACCGACCTACTACTCGACTTGTGGCATGGAGGACCTTTCCCACTAGAGCCTCTTTGTTGGACAAGCTTCTCTGTTTATTTGTGTCTCGGCTCTGAGTTGCCTAGGTTGTGTTGGCTAAACCTGAAATAAGTAGCGCTGCCATCAATACAATGTATTTGGAAATGAAATGAATATCTTATGAAAAAGCCCATTCATGGAAAGTAATGTTTTTAAACATACATGAATGCAAGGCAAACCTAATAAAATTGGCTTTGAAGTATAATGAAATGAATATCTTAAAACATTCATGAAAAGTAGTGTTTTTAAACATACATGAATGCATGAAGCCTAAAATAATAAAAATCCATGTAGTAAATGCATGGACCAAGGCTATGGAAAATCAAACGCCCAAAAAAGCAATGGTTCCTAAACTTATGTCTAAGGATCGCTGGCCTCACTTGTATTGATTTGAATTGTGAGCATTTGTCAAGGTGAATAAGCACCTCTAAACGTAACTTATCCATTTGTGAGACACTACCACCCCCTATGTTGTTGCTTGTTCGACATATGCTAGAGTGAGTATCCCCTTTCCATATCCAAACTGTCACAGTCTTGAGTTGGTGGTCACCCTTTGGCCTAGCCTTTTGAACTTTAGCCTTCAACCTTCACTAGCAAATTGATTACAACTATGAAGTGAGTATGGTCTTGAAAGTCTGGTCTAAGTTATAATTAATAAATGAAACCCTATATATTTGGTTGATAGACCGCCAGTAAAGTGATTGCTACTTGATATAATTGTTACTTGACTGATTTGTAGAGTATGTTTTAGCCTTTGAACACTTGCAACAGATAGATGTTAGCATGCGTTATATTATTGATTATGTGGTCATTTACAGATTATTATTTTGTCTATCTGGGTATATTGGATATTATAGATGATCATGCAGAGACATATAGGGTGTATGAGTATGCACCTTAGATGGATTTGGACTCCTTGAGTCCAATGAGACAGCTTGCTTTCAGTTCCGGGCAGTTGCAAGGATGATTTGGCTCAGTGTACCATTCTGGTGTAGTTTTGCCATGCTAGATGGCCTGTCTGAGCAGAGAGATGATTTTTTTGGATCTCCTAGGGCGCTATATGAGGAGGGGGTGGTCCAACCACTTGTTTTTACCATATTACCCCCTTCCCAGAGAGCCTAGTGGGCTCAGTTGTATAACGCAGGCACCCTAGGAGGCAGTTTTGGGCATAACACATTTCCCGAGGCAAAATTAAAATAATTAAAATGGCTACTAAAGAATTTGATTTGGGCTACTGAGGCAAGGAAATGGCATGCAATGATATTTGATGATGAAAGTGATGTCTTCCGCTCGTCCAACATTTTCAGCACTTGGATGGACCCACATCCATCTTTCCGGCATGATTTATTATTTTCTGGAGCTTTTGGAGGATCACGATTTCCTCATAAATGAACTATTTTGGCATTTAAAAAATTATATTAGTTTATTGTGCCATGGGGACACACTAGGAGAGTTAGTTAACACTCCCTGGACCCACCATGAGCTTTATTTGTTTTTTATAGAGTGGTATCCCCTCTCCTAGGGTGATTTGGTCCATTTTTATATTATATTATTGTATTGATCCATGTACTCTATGTTGAGCTCATCTCAACCGTTGATTAGAATATTTTAATCTTTTAATCTTAGCCACCCATTTGAAAAGTGGTTATGATTTTGGTTCTCTCATTCCTATTTAAAGGAGAGAGCTTCTCATTTGTAAGGGGTATTTGGCTCTTGGATCTGGATAATAGAAAAACTATTCTTGTGGAAATTTTTTGGACCTCCTTTGCATCTGGTGTTCTACAGGAGGGCAACTTCAACTTGGGCGTTTTTACATCAAGGGGTTCTTCAACTCGCTTGGCTTGGATGTGTTTTGTAACAAGGGGTTTTCATTAGTATCAATGTGATCTATGATTTCATCTTGCTATTTTTCTGTAGCATTTGTTATTTTCTCATGACGCAGCAAATCTGATATGGTTGACGTTTGTTGTGCAGGAGAGAGGGCGTAGTGGCTTCCTTGGGCAAATTGTTGGATATAGAAACTTCATCAAATCTTCTCAAATTGATCAGGACAGCATCGATCATCACCATCAAGGCATCTACAAGGTTTTCCAGGTAAGATCTACAGGTTAGTGTTTCTTTTCTAAATCTCAATCCATTGGCATCTTCATTTTCATCTTAAAACCCTAAAATATTAAAAATCAAAAAATATTATAGATCAAATCGCTTGATCTCGAGGCAAACCATTTCTAGGTTTTGTAGATAAGGCTAAACCCTAAGTGGGTCTTCCTCAGCGTTGGGCTAAAAGTGACTCCATTGACCCAAATCCCAAGGCACTGATCTTCAAACCCTAACGCTACCCCTCTTTTTTCCTTTTCCTCTTGCGATTTGACCTTTTCCTTGTGGCTCGAGTGCTTTGACACTGTCATACCTTCTTTCGAGTCTATCCACCGGTACTAGATAGCCCCAATCCAGTTCCTGCCCTCCCTTCATTGGTTATGTTTCCCGAAGTAGCAGATATCTGCATCTTCTGCTAGTACCTTGATCCCAGATCTAGTATTGGGCTTATAGGTCACTTGTGTCTTGAACTTGGATCAAATCTCACATCTCATAAACCCTGATCTAAGCCCTAGTTCACTTAGTGACATAGATCCAGGGTTCCCTTCACCTTACACCTTACGTACTTCAACTCCTTCTGATTTGATCTAGTGTTTAGGTCTGATATCTATTGTCAGGAGTAGATCTAGGTCTCCCCCATTGTTGTCTTGGGCTAAGATAACATCAAGTGAAGATTGCCTCGATTGGCGTGACAACCATCCATTTGGGAGTCGAGGTGATCCTAGTTCCACCTCTTTAGTTGCTTGTCCCTCTACCGTCCATCCTGGATCCACCTCATAGAGGCAACTACAAGTCTGGTGATAACACACTAAAGAAAAGTGGCACAGAGAAGTTGAAGCCACACTTTTATGATCCCTATAAGTGATTAGGAGAGGGGAGAAGTAGTTTACGAGCTTTGGCTTCCAACTGAGAGGAAGATTCACAAATTTTTTGATGTGTCGTGCCTCAAGAAGGCAGTTGGGTAGCAGGTCACTACTTTAGTAGAGTTACCCCCATTGGATGAGGGTCAATTGGGATTGAATCTATAAGAGATTTTGGTTGTAAGGGAGAGGCATTTGCAGAGCACAGTGACCAAGGACTATCTTATCAGGTGGAGAGACTTACTCGTGGAAGATGCTACTTGAGAGGGAAAGCAGATTTTGCAACTTCCCGGTTTGCAATTGCTTAAGAACAAGCAATCTCGGAAAGGGAGGACTGTAATGTCCCTTTCCGAATGATCACTCTAGGTAGGCAACTTACTAGCCTATTTAATTTCTATAGGCTATAGTCGACGAAGAAAGAGAGTTAATAATTATTTAATATCAATTTGGCGAAAAGTAACATTGAATAATTATTTAATGAGGAAACTTTATAAAAAGTCGCTTTTAATTAATTAAAGGCGAGAAATGGTAAATGTGGCGAAAAAAGATAAAAGTGGCACAAAAGGGTAAATGACCTTAAAAGGGCAAATCGAACCCTCTCATTCATTCATGACATTTCATTTTCGAAAAAGAGATTTGGGGAGCTCTTGTGCCTTTTTGCACTTGGGACAAAAAACCTTAACAAAGGAATTGGTTTTGTTGGTGAAACTATCCACACTAGTTTATCATGACATGGAAGATCACCAGATCTTCACATTGTAATTCATTGTCGTGACAGGGAAATGACTATACTCACAGATTGGTGAAGGTTTGCAAAGTTCTTATCCATTTTGAGCTGGGTGCAATTGCTTGAGTACGGTGCAAAACGCATAAAGGGTTGTGAGCATCATTGTGAGAGTTGAATATTATTGAGAAGGCAGTGAATTGTAGAATTTTCAGCACTCTCCCAACCCGATTTCAAATTACATTGAAAACACTGTTTAATGCCCAACCCAAATTTGTTTTTCAACACAAAGAGAGTTTCTACAACATTTTCATGAACATAAAATAAAGCACATTCAACCATAAATTTCAGACCCAATATTTTTGGTCCAATGACCCAGGAAAAACCCCAACCTTTCGGGAAAACCTTTGAGAGAGAAATTTTTATTATCAAGAAATTTTACAGCAATACACAGAAAAAATTTCAGACCAACTTATCTCAGCCGGATGAAAAAAATTTGCCTCATTTTTCGGGCCAAATAGAAAAATACAAACTCAGAAATTTATGTTGTAGTTGCCTCGAAAAACGTGTTGTTATACGACAATCGTACAGAAATACTGTATGGATTGTCTATACGGCCCTCAAAAAACGTGCCCGCAAGCTACCTTGGGATTTGTGCCCAAAAATCTGCCTCGAAATCTGTGCTTGATTTCTTCCTCGAAAACTGAGCATGTACTTTGCCTCGAGATTCATGCCCTGTAAGGAATCTAGATTGTACGGACAGGCTGCAATAAATGTTGCCTCCTCGAAATTCATGCCCTGCTGCTATACCTTCCTTCCTTGATTTGGGTTCCCAAGAAAAATCGTTGTTGCTGCTATTTTTCTTCTTTCTCAGAAAATGGCTCTCTTTCACTCTCAAAATGCAAAAGTGCCTCTTCACTTGCAAACTTTCCTTTTTGGTGAAAAAATTAGGGTGAATGAAAAGCCATCTAATCCTAGGGCTCAGATTAGTCTAGTTGAGTGGTTGTGATTAAAATCACTTTTCTCTCCAAAATAATTAATTTCACTCACTTTTTAAATATTTCACTTAAAGTGCACTTTTTCTCTAAAGTGCAATTAATGCTCATCTCAAGTCATTAATATAAAGTCCAAGAGACTCAAACCCCTTTTTCCTAGTGACTTAGACAAAAGTCACTTAGGGGAACAATTCCTAGGTAAATTTCAACACTCCCTCTTACCGAGGAAGTTGTTCTTCACCACACCCAACTTGTCTCTGAAGTGAATAGACTTGCCTCTTCCAAGAGACTTTGTCAGGATATATGTAACCTGCTCATCAGTGGAAACGTACTGCAATGCCACTGCTCCTCTCTGAACATAATCACGAATGAAATGATACCTGATCTCAATATGCTTTGACCTATCGTGAAATACAGGATTCTGAGAGAGTTGGATGCAACTCTGATTGTCACAGTAAATCACCATAGGCATCGGCTCCTGATTAAATAAACCAATCAACAACTTGCGAAGCCACAGCGCCTCGCAACTGACCTGACTGCTGCCATATACTCAACCTGTGCAGAACTCAAAGCAACAGGCTTTCGCTTTCGACTGAACCACGACACTGTTGTCGACCCAAACTGAAACAACATCTGGAAGTGCTCTTCCGGTCTGCCACACTACCTGCCCAATCTAAATCTGTGAAGCTAATCAATCTGATCCCATCCGATCTCCTATAGTCCAGACCATACTCCATTGTCCCTGCAAGGTATCTCAACACATGTTTTGCGGCTACCTAGTGCACCCTCCTAGGCTCCACCATGAACTGACTGAGAGTGTTCACCGCAAAACACAAAACTGGCCTGGAGTTAACCAGATACATCAAAGAACCAATGAACTGACGATATAGTGTAGGATCCACCAACTCTCCCTCAGAAGCATGAAGGTTCTTCCAGTTGGTGACAATCGGTGTAGACATAGGCCTGCAATCCTCCATCTAAAATCTCCTCAAAATATCAACTGCATTCTTTCCCTGTCCTAGGAAAATATGGCTAGGCTCCTGCCAAACCTCCAATCCCAGAAAATAGTGCATCAACCAAATGTCCGTCATCTCGTACTCCGAATCAAGATCTTTCTTGCAAGCTGCAATAGGTCTCTCTCCTCCTGTGATAAATAAGTCATCCACATACAACAGAAGAATGAGCGGATCATCTCCAACCATGATGAAATAGAGATTCGGATCTGCCTCACTCTTCTGAAAACCCATCCGCTGCAAGTAAGAATCAATCTTGGAGTACCAAGGTCTAGGAGCTTGCTTCAGCCCATACAAGGCTTTCTTCAGCCTACACACATGAGACTCTCTCCCATGAATCTCAAAGCTCTGAGGATGCTCAACATAAACCTCCTCCTATATTATTCCTTTGAGAAATGTGGTCTTCACATCCATCTGATGGATCTTCCAACCCATTTCCGCAGCAATAAAAATCAAAGCCCTGATAGAGGTTTAACAAGCAACCGAGGCAAAGGTCTCATCATAATCAACTCCCTCAACCTGTGAGAACCCCCGCACCACAAACCGAGCCATGTGCTTCTCCACACTACCATTTGCAGCATGTTTTAGCTTGTAAAGCCAACGAGAAGTCACCACTGACTTCCCTTCATGTCTCGGAACTATCTCCCAAACATCGTTCTTCATGATGGAATGGTACTCTTCCATCATGGCATCTCTCCAAACATGATGCTGAGAGGCCTCCTCAAAAGTAGAAGGCTCTGAATCACGAAGACTAGCCACTAACGCCATACCCAATCTGTCTGGCATCTGAATAGCCCTCACTGGCTCCCTGGGTGTTCCAAGCTCCTTTGCTTCCTTCAGGGTGTCCCAAAGCCACATACGCTTCTTCTTCCCTGAAGACTGCTCCCACACTGGTCTGTCCTCATCTGATGAACTCCCAGAGGTAGAAACCATAGTAACCTGTGAACCAAAAGCTGGTGTACCAACAACTGGTGAACCCTGTGATCCTAAAGCTCTATACAGTGAACGTGTAACTTGTCCCCAAAGATCCTGTTGGCTGAACCACTGAAACTGGAGAACCTGTGCCTATACGGTATGGTACAGTAACCCCGGAAGCCTGTGAACCTGTCTACTGCACTGAAGGTACCTGTGAAGCTACCTGAGGTGTGGGAACCTGCTGCTCTCCCTGCTCTGACTCTCTAGACTTTTTGAAGGCCCACTCCTCCTCAAATCTCACTGCTATCCTCACAACAACCTTCCTCTCAGAAGGAAGATAAATGCGGAAGGCCTTCGAAGTCTCATCATACCCCACAAAGATGCCTCTCTCTGTTGCGGGCTCAAACTTTGTCCTCTTCTCAGAAGGGACATGTGAGTAAGTCGGGCAACCAAATATCCTAAAATGACTCACCTCAGGCTTCTTGCCTGTGAAACTCTCCTCAGATGTCTTGTTCCCCTCGACACAATGGGGACTCCTGCTCTGAAGATAAACAGTTGTACTGCATGCCTCTGCCCAAAGGAAGAAAGGAATCGATTGATCATGTAA
The DNA here is from genome assembly GCA_001517045.1 of Pseudotsuga menziesii. NCBI lineage: Eukaryota > Viridiplantae > Streptophyta > Pinopsida > Pinales > Pinaceae > Pseudotsuga > Pseudotsuga menziesii. The sequence goes on from LPNX010471097.1 coordinate 33,568, forward strand.
CATACCTCTAGTTCCTCCAACAATAGATTTGTTCTTCCTTGTATGGAACTATCAACTGCCTCTGAGTGCCCTCCTGTCTGCAAAACTCATCGATCTCCTTGCAGATATACGCACCCCCATTGTCGGATCTGAGTGCCCGTATCTTCCTCCCTGTCTGGTTCTCCACAAGAGCTTTTAACTCTTGGAAACTCTGCAAGACCTCCTCAGATTTCTTGCTCTTCAAAAAATAGATCCAAGTCTTCCTGGAATGGCCATCGATGAATGTCACATAATACTCGAATCCTCTCAGAAAAACAACCGATATCGGACCACTCAAGTCAGAATGTATCAAGTCAAGAACCCCTGCTGACCTGCTATCACTGCTCGTAAAAACAACCTTGGTGTACTTTCCCAAAGCACACCCCCTGCACACCTCACTGTGCTCTGCGCTGAACTTTGGCAACCCTGTAACCATATACCTCAACATACGCAAAGTTGGATGATGTAGATGGGCCATCCTCCTATTCCACAGCTCACAAAGCTCGCTGCCGCTGCTATGTGCCAAAGCACGCTGAGGCTGAAACAAGAGCTTGTACAGTTTCCCACATCTGACTCCAATGGTGTAGGAAGCAGATGGTACTGCAGTCTTGGGAAACACACACACATGTCCATCCAGGAAGGACACCCGAAGACCCCGATCCTCGATCATGGAAACTGAGATCAAGTTCTTCTTCATCCCAGGTACATATACTACATCTCTCAAAATCATGGGACTCATGGACTCCCTCTGAAAGGTAATGGTACCACGCCCAACTACTCTGACAACTGTGCCATCCCCCAACACTACCTCCACATCAATCTCTGATTGTGAAAGCTCGAAGCTCCACTATCAATATACCACGTGCCGGTGGTGGATGCACTCAAAGAATGATTTGTCAACAAGGAATACTCCCTCTCACTATCAACATCTGCACTAGTGATGATGGATGCTCTCTCTCTATCAACATGTCCACTGCAGAGAGAAAACTCTCTCTCAAATCTCGATGTAAAATCCTCAACCTCTGCAGAATCTGATGTCTGATGATGCTTCTTCTTCTTCTTCTTCTGTGAACACTGCCCATAATAGTGTCCAAACCTCTGACAAGCGAAGCACTTCACAGTGCTCAAATCCTTCCTCTGCCCCTCTTGCTGCTTAGCCCCACCCTTCTTGAACTTCTTCTTCCCCTTTGCAGTCAATGCCACATTCTCCTCATCCTCCCTACTAGTAGAAGCGTTGCCCTGCACAAGACCCCTTCGAGTCTCCTCCTGAACAAAATCATCACAAATCATGTCCCATGTAGGTATCTTCTCCCTAGCCACTAGAGCCTCCACAAACACAGCCCAAGGCTTTAAAACCCCATTCATAGTTGTCCGCACTAGCTCTGCATTAGGAACAACCTCCCCCACTGCTGCAAGCTCATCTCTCACCTGAGAGATCCTAATAAGGTAAGATATCACAACCTCCCCTTTGGCCATCTTGATACTTTTCAACTTCTCCCTCAAAAGCATCTTCCTATTCTCGTTTGAGCTTTGTAACAAGCTGGTCAAAGCATCCCACATCTAATATGCACGTGTCTTACTCGAGATGTGAGGGATCACATGGTCTTTCACTACATCTAGGATAATTCTTCCGGCTTTTATGTCCTTCTTATTGAAGGCAGCCAGTCCAACTCGATCAACGGTAGCATCAGGAACAACAATAGGGTGAGCTGTAGTATTTTTTACTACCTCATCCCATAACTCATTTTCCTCCAACACAAGCAATATCCTAGCTTTCCATGGGACAAAATTCCCGGCCCCATCAAGCCTATCCTCCATCCTAAGTCCAGTTGCCATTATCTCTGCAAAGTTCAAGTTTCAACAAGTTGCTGCCCACTGACAAAAGAAATCACTGAAGTCTCAAATTTATCACTGTGTATAAATTTGCCCTCTCTTTAACAAAGCTATGATACTGCGTAGAATTTTCAGCACTCTCCCAACCCAGTTTCCAACTCTGTTTAATACATTGTTTAATGCCCAACCCAATTTGTTTTTCCGCTGCAAATTAGATTTTACTCGTAAACAATAAGGACTGAAACATAAAGAGAGTTTCTACAACATTTTCATGAACAGAAAAATAAACCACATTCAATCATAAATTTCAGACACAGTATTTTTGGTCCAATGAGCCAGGAAAAACCACAATGTCAAGGGAAAACCTGTGAGAGAATTTTTTATTATCAAGAAATTTTACAACAATACACAGACAAATTTTCAGACCAACTTATCTCAATCGGATGAAAAAATTCTTCCTCGTTTTCTGTGCCAAACAAAAAAATACAAACTCCAAAATTTTTGTTGTAGCTGCTTCGAAAAACGTGTTGGTGTACAGACTGTACGACAGTCGTACGGACAAACTGTACGGACTGTATGTAGTGTCCTCAAAAAACGTGCCTACAAGCCACCTCAGGATTCATGCCCAGAAATCTGCCTCGAAATCTGTGCGTGGTTACTTCCTCGAAAACTGAGCCTATGCATTGCCTCGAGATTTGTGCCCTGTACGGAATCCGTACAGAATGGTGGAGCAACCGAATCCGGTTGATCCCTTAATAATCGAATCCGACTATCATGTTGGATGATGAATAAGAATAATATATAGTAGATGATGAATATTTACAAAGATGTCTTGGCCTTAAATATGGCTTGGACATTCATGATGAGGAGACGCCTCCTTTCATACAACCTAGCTTATACATTATTTAATTATTTAATTATTTTCTTATTTATGTTCGTTACATTGCCACTCCCTTTAAGGGAGCTCTGTCCTCAAAGCTCGAGTATTTCCTAATGTCATATTTTATTCTGGCTCTAAGTCGCACTGAAGACTTGAGAGGTGCGATTTTGATTACAACCATTGTCTCATTTTGATTATTATGTCTTGGTATTTGCAATAAGTATGAACTTGGTGAAGTTTTGTTTACGGTTTTTCTACTTGTGTGATTGCTTCTTTTAACTATGTTTGTCGTCAATTGAACATGCTCAACATACATTACGACCTTGACTATTTTCGTGTTGTTATCCCCAACACATTTTGTGTCAGTTCCCTTGAACGAGCTCCCTGTGCTTATAATGCTCATAAGAACACCGGTCTTATCTTATGTCTGACAGATATTATAGTTGCTTCCCTTGATGTTCTTTATAGCCATCTTTGTGATGATATCTATCCTTCGTGTGTTTGTGATTGTGACATTTTTGTCGCAACAATGATGATCTTTATTATTAGCAACATCGGCTCGTCTCTTATCACAATCTTGGTCAGGATCATCCTTCTCCTTATCAATTATTTCATTGTCAATTCCCTTATTACTAGGGTATGTTATATCTTTGTATTGCATGTTATATTGATTAATGCCATTACTCTCATCAGGGATGACATACTGGCCTACTCTATCTTTTTTTTTTCATCAACTTGGGTGGCTTCTTCTACGTGATTTTCACCTCCATCTACATTTACTTTAAATGTTTCGTCCATAGTTTTCTTTATTTCATCTATGTCCTTAAGGATTTCCTCAAGGAGATCTATGAATTCGTCACTCTTACCCATAGTTTTAAAAATCGTCCAAACCGGAATCAGAACCGGCCGGTTCACCGGTTCGGAACCAAACCGGGTCAAACCGGTTGGTTAACCGGATCGGGGACCGGTTAGTTACCAAACCGGCCGGTTTGGTACCAAACCGGTCCGGTTCGGTAACTAACCGGTCCAACCGGCCAGTTTCGAGCCTGACCAGTTCGGTTTGGAAAATGCCAAGTTTTTTTCATTTTTAACTTTGTTTATTTTATTTTTTTAATTTTAAAAATTTAACTAACCTATTCCCTACCCTAAGTCCTAACCCATCCCTTTCCCTAACCTAACTACCCAACACAGCTACAAAATAAGACTACCGGTCGATATCATTACCTTTGTCTTGTTTTAAACTTGAAACTTGAAAGTCTGAAACGGTGGAGGCTGGAGCAAGGAGTTGGAGACTGGAGTCTGGACGGGGTTTGACTACCGGTCGAGGTGTGCACTGTGGAGTCGTGGACTGTCACCTGTGGAGTTCCAACTTCCAGCACTATAGTCTAGCTGCTAGCACTAACAAGTGAGTATTACAGTCTACTATTTAATATTACATGGTTTTTATTATTTTATGTTTTACAAACTTAGGACCTAGATATTAGATCAATGGCAGCCAATAGCAACTAACCTCCAATTATTTAATATTATCAACATAACAGTCCCCCCTTCAAGCAATAAAGCATTTGCCATTACCACAGTCTTCTAGTTTGAACTTTGCACTATATCACAACATTCAGGCTTGCATTGGACAGTGACATAACCAGCACTTTAAGCCTTAAGGTTTAACAGCATGAGCATAAATCAAATGATGTAAGGTTGTAAGCAGCCATTTCCACAAGACTCCACCCTTCCATTAGATGTCTATGAATGGACAGCATTGAGCTTTAGTCCCTCAAAGCTCTTACCAATATGGGAAGAAAATGTAGGCATGCATTTTATGCCATGTCTCCTCCCCAACCCAGCTAAACTTTCCATTATCTTGACATTTGACAATCAAAGGTAATTCAATAATATACCAGATAAACCATAGGTAAGTGCCTATTAGATAATAATAAAAAATTTCTCTCTCAAAGACTATGGTACACAATGTAAAGCATATGGTGTAGACTTAGTGTGCCTAACCCCATGCGAATCAAACAAGGGACCTGTTACCACTAGCCACATTTTGGACTTTCAGAGGGATTCTAACCAGCCACATTCTACCAGGGGATAGCGATAGAAAGACATTTTTCTTTCAAAGATGAATACATCTTTGGAGCAGATTCAGTGCTTGCATGACCAAAAGAGAGAGCATTTTATTGAGAGAAGCAAATGCAGTAACATACTCAAGATAATTGCACCCATAAAAAGCAGTAAATTCAGCTTATCAATGCAAGCAGGGAACAGCAGTTTAAGGAATAGTTTTCAGGATAAAACTCAGCCTTGTTCAGAGAAGGAAAGTTGTACTAGTTGAAGCGTATTTTTTAGCATGGAAAGTCAGTCTGATTTGCTCCAAGAGGGTGCTGCAACGTATGACCATTTTATGCAAGAA
>LPNX010471106.1:0-81477 GCA_001517045.1 Pseudotsuga menziesii
AGCATATCTTCCTTATTTCAACTGCAGATCCTTGATATGGTGATATCATCATATACTTATAGACTTTGAATGTTACTCCTCACCTCTCATGGGGTGATCATTGGAATTTATGACATAATGCTAAGAACTACCTTATTATGGCTAACACATTGTATCGCCGTGGGGTTGATTCCATTATGCGTCGATGTTTGACTCATGATGAGGTCGATACTATGCTAAATTATTGCCATGGTGGGGCATGTGGTGGTCATTTACGTGATCTTGCTATAGCTCAAAATATCCTTAGAGAGGGTTATTATTGGTTATATATATTTAAATATTGTGTTAATGTGGTCAATAGGTGACACCCTTACCAAGTGTTTGCACGAAATATGCGCTTGCATCCTGCCCTGTTACATCCTATTATCACTATCGGTCCCTTCACAAAGTGAGGGTAGACTTTATGGATTGCAACCCAGCTTCGACAGGGGGAACTATCAAATCATAGTCGTCATGGACTATTTCATGAAATGGGAAGAGGCTATGCCTACTATTAAATCTGACGATGAAATGACCACTCATTTCATATTCAATCAGATCATCACTTGGTTTGGTATCCCGAACGTTCTTGTCACTGACCATGGTATGCACTTTCAAATAAGATGATGGACTAATTATCTTTGAAATTGGGATATAAGAAAATGTAATCCTCTTCTTATTATCCTCATGTGAATGGATAGGTTGAAGCTGTGACCAAATCCCTTAAGTCCATTCTACAAAAATCCGTTAGACAAAGCAAGACCAATTGGCACATTATTCTTTACCCTACTTTGTGGGCATATAGAACCGTAGTTAAGACTGTCGTCATTTTTTATCGATATCAACTAGTACATGGGGTGGAGTCGATTTTACAATTTGAATGTGAAATTTCCTTATCAAAACTAGTAATAGAGCTCTTACTAGAGGCTTCTGAGTTGGAAGAACATTTGGTCCACTTAGATCACCTTGATGAGCAATGTCAGGATGTCGTAGTGTCCCTTGAGATCAATAAACATCATGTGAAGGCTGAGTATGATAAGTCTGTACGTGCCCATATATTTAATGAAGGTTACTTGGTCCTCCTGTATGACCAAGCTAGTGATCCGTTAGCGGCGGGTAAGTTTAATCCCATGTGGCATGGGCCTTATGTAGTAAAATGTCTCTTGGATAAGGGAACCTATGAGCTAGAGGATTATGAAGAGACCGCCTTGGCGGAGCCTAGAAATGGGCTCTATCTCAAAAAATACTATGCCTAATTCTCAATTGAGGTTGATATCTTGGATATTATTGTATAGTTCAATAATTTAATTTTGGTTCCCTTGTAGCAATCTGGTTTGTTGACATGATTCCCCTTATTGTGACATATGTTGACAGAATCTTCAGTATACCTAGGATATGTTGATTGTGCCATCCACCATACCTAAAACTTAGCTTTGTCTACTTCGGTAATTTATACTCCTGAGGGTCATGTAGTGTCTTCAGGAGGTGTGTGTCTTCGTCCATCATCAAATGGTGTTTTTGGATATAGTGTCATGATTGAGTTACTACGTGATTCCATCTCCAATGGTGTTCGATCTCTTGAAGTGTCTCTTGACTCACAGCTGGTTGTGTCACAGTTAAATGGTGTGTATCATATCAGATATCTAACTTTATTGCAAAGGTTCTTATGGGTAATATTGTTAGAATGACTATTTGAATACATAACATACATTCACATTCCTACATTTTACAATCATGTTGTTGATTCTTATGCAAATTACATTTTAGACTGGCATTTTTTACATCAATATTAAAGCATACACATTCCATTCACATTTAAACACACATGTAAATACATCAATCCGATCACTATAAGTTTCTTATTTCTAAATATAGTTCAAAATGGTGTTACAATACAAAATATCATGATACAAAATTGGGGCTTTAAGCCACCAAAAAACTATATGGTCGATACAAAAATTCTATCTAGGCATCTATGCCTACAGGTTAGGGTGATCCTCATGGTAACAAACAACTACATTGACCAACCTCCATAATAGTCTAACCCACAGACAACGTACTCCTACTATGTGTCTCTACATAGGCTCGGGAAAGTCCTCGACTTGCACCATGGGTACCCTATGTGTTAGTGTGAGGAATTTGTCGTGTATTTTCTATAGCGCCTGCTCCACTTCTACACCGATCAGTTCATCCCCTTGTCACCTTCGACGATGTCGAGGGAAACCATTTGGTCATCTCAGGCCCACATCCACATATACATGATCAATGTCAGTACGTGATACTGCCAAAAACATGTTTTTGATTCCATTATATCAAAAATACAAAAAAATAAAATAATTCAAAACACATTTGGGATATTTTACCTATTTCACCCTATGCAACACCCAATAGTAGTGGCATGTCTAGTTCTCTGCGGGAGGTGATCCCTACATAGGGATAGTCGTCCATGATCACATTCTTTCGCCACCACTAGTGGTAGAATTCTGTCAGGAAAGGACTCTATGTCTGACCTCCCCCTAACTGCCGCATGACCTCTGCCCAACAAGTTTGGGCCAGATCTCATAGACTATGTGGAGGAACCTTGACTCTTGGGCTGAGGCCCAGTACCCGCTTGAAAACGAAAGTGCTAAGTATGCTGGTGAACCTGAAGTTCTTTATCCTTCCCAACTTGTATTCTATCAGTTGTTGCTTCATTGCGTTCAACAATGATGTGCTCCAATCATACACTGTAGGTCTCATACACTCTATTGAATAAAACATGAGAGGCTTGGAGGATTGATGGAGTGATTCCAACCCTGCTATTCTAAATAGTACCATAACTATCACCTTGAGACTCATGTTATGGATGGATTTCACCGAAACCTGGTTTTCGATATTCTCAGTATCCGGAAAGAAATAAATGACTATATACTCTTCGATGGTGAGACCTCCTCCCACTCCATCAGCTCGCAAGTTTACTACCTCACCTCAGTGGCATAGTCCACTGATGAAGTAGATATCTTCCACTTCTCATCTCAGGAGCATCCCATCTAGCTGAAAATCCTATGTGCTTGGATCCCAGTAGTAAAGAAAAATATGAAGAAGTCTTGGTTGGGCCCTCAAACCCCAAAGATTCCAAAACTTGTGTAATCCACATATTTTTAGAGCTTGTTGAGTGTTTATGTCTTAGTGGAATTCCCTATCCACATCCTCATGCTCACGCCCCCTCCATTCTAGCACCATCCTATCAAAAAACATTGGATTTTGATGAGAGTTTTCCATTAAATTGGATATTTGTGGCCCTATATGCGACTTTTCTTGGTATCAGTGTCTTATGTATGCAGGCTCTCTGTGATTTTCCTGCATGCATTGGGCCCTATATGTGACCCAATGGATTTTGATTCGCGTGGGCTGGGATACTCATTTATGGTTGCTCCAAGCTAAAAAATACAACGTGGAAAATGAAAATAAATGAATGGAATTGATGAGGAATGAGAGTAGGATTTACCTGGTTCTGATGGCTCGTGATTTCGTTGCTCCTAGATCCTAGAATTGATAGTTGAATTTTGTGGTCCAAATGGCTCCAAATGCACTATTTGTGGTAAAAAACAAAATGGTATGGTGAAAATGTCATTTTTTACTATTTAACAAATTTCTTTTGAAATTTTTACACACTTAGCCTATATTTTGGACCCTTATTAACCTTGCTGAGCTATTTTGGAATAATGTTGTGGTGTAGGGATTTATTTTGGGTGCACTTTTCCTGAGGTCTTGACCCGTTCCTGTATATAATAGGTATACAAATGGCATATAGGATAGGGTCACTTTTTCATTTACATCATGCATTGTCCTATGACCATGTCACCTTAACTATAGGTATGAACCCACTTTGTGATGTTACAGAACCTTCACAAAACTATTAGAAGTGGCATTACATAAGTGGTAGATCCTTCCTACACATGGCTTCCCTAGATAGATCCCGTTTTTCCATTTGGTACCCATGATGAGAGTCCTCACTTAGGCCTAGGAGTCCCTTTTATTTACGCCTTGTCTTTGAGCAAGAAATTCATATTCTTTCTTTAGATTTATGTTGGCCATATTCCACAGGGAATCCCATTTATATCAAGTTGTAATTGCATTTCATGCATCTGCTTGCCCTATTGATCTTTATGACGACTCCCTGCTTCAGTTTTATGAGCCATATATCCTGAGCTTGTCTCAATCCTAGCCAAGTAGAGCCTTCCATATATCTTTTGTAGCATGATTACCCCATACCCAGAGGGTACATCCCCCCGAGTGTACTTATCCTACACATACTTCCTTGCATTGAGCATTGGTATGTCCCACCGCTTGGAACAAGTTTTCTTTCTTGCGACACTCATTTCCTCTTAGTTCTCTACTATAAGATATTTTATTCCTTTTCAATATTTATAATATGAAAATACCAAAAAAATAAAAAAAACATTAACATCTGAATGAGAAATGATATTACTTTGGCAGCTGTCATGTCGTGTCACCTTCAAACAAAGCACTGTATATTCCATCCATTGGTTGGGATATTAGTATGATTTTATGAGTTGTACTTGTTACTCTTAGTATCTCCACTGACTGGTTAAGATTCTAGTCCCTATGGAGACTTCGTCGATACCTCCTATGTTGTAGAGTTGTCCTAGTTTCCATGTTGAGTCTATGCTGCCTATGAGTCTCCATCTTCCTTCTGCTCTTGTTCGAAGGAAGTTTTAGTGTGAGTCAGCCACTCCTTAGTTATCTTGTCTTTACATGTTGGCCATTCCTAATACAATTATTGGTTTCTGCACATATTTTTTGTCTAATTTCTTCCAAATTATCTAGCGTTATTGTGGACTTTGGGTTGGTTGATGGGGCATGCCTTAATTCCCTCCTTCTAACAGATTCCATTCCATCGACTTCATATCATTAAATCTAGAATAGGGATATATAGTCCATTGAGTGCCTTGAGACTTGTAGTCATCAATGGCAATTTCTCTCATCATCGACAGTTGGGAATACATCAATGCCCCCTGATTGATGGACGTTCTCAAGTGTTCGACCTAAACACATATATTCACACTTGTTTGATTACACTTTGTACCTTGATTCCCATTATCATTATCAGTGGGATATCTCATGTCTATTAACAATCTACATCAATGATCGTTAATCAAACAATGGTCCATCATATTCAACCTCGACACCCTTATTCATATGATAGGAGATGTACTAGCGACGATTTGTGTAAAAGACCTCCGAGCTTCGTGGCATCCCATATATGCTACCTCCTCAATCATGCCAGCATCTATGAAGTATCTGTTCTCATGACTAGATTCTAGCGTACCATCAAATGTCTTCATTCAGTATGAAGATCTTATTTCACTGTATATTGTAGGTGGCGATGATCACATGTGACATATGTCTATTATGCCTATTCATGGACATTGTACTATTATGTATCTGGGGACTCGTACACTTCATATTTGCAGTCACATGTTGATACCTATCATTGTATTGTACTGATGAGTGGTCTGTTTTTACACCTGGGTCTTTATTACTCCACTTCTAGGATTGTTATAATGTATTTCAACCATCATGTTACCCCTCTGACCTCACACATTAAGGGGCATCTGTTATAGCTGATTTTACCACACTTGGTGGATCATGTTTTAATGGCCTTCCCTGTCCCTATGCAGATTATTTTGGCCCCCCTTTTCTCAATATAAATTTAATGATCCTAAAAATGCAGTAAAAAGGTATTATTTATGGGTATACATGGGTCACCATCCTACAGACTACGTGTACACACAACTTTCTCCACTATGACCTCCGTACATCGAGAAATGTGCTTAAAAATAAAATATTTGGAGTTTTCCTCATTAAGTCGTGAATAAATTGACTATTGGCCTTCCATATGACTAGAAAATCTCTAACTCGACCATTCACTTCCTATTGAAGGGATATATATTGATCTAGTTGGATGGATTAGAGGAGAACTTGTGAGAGAAAAGGAACTATAGTGTATTTGTGCCCCATTCTTGCATACTTCAATCTGCATCCCTTTATCCTTTGAGCAACCATTAAGGGTATTCCCTAGCTTGCCATCGATATGGAGGATTGAATGGTGGAAGCCCGAGTGGAGGACTTGGTTTCTCGATTTCAACGAGGTGCCAGTATATTTTTTCACTCATATCTATGTTTATACTTAATAGAAATATCCATTTCTCATCCATTATATGTATAACTATGAATATTTTCATCCATGCATGTAGTTTCTTTGATTATATATTGGATTTATATATGCTAGGGCATGTTCTAACACTTAACATCTATCATGCTTGTATGTTTCGTTGTTGTTGAGAATGAAATGTAGGTGCAAGTGTGATTGAAAGCTCAATGGGGATCTACTACAAACGTCCGGAACAAGGCATGCTTCTCATCCCATAGTGTTAGAGTTGTTTATTTCTTTAGAATATTGTGAATTGGATTGATTTTTGGTGTCTGTTGGCAGGCGGATTTGGTGTGAAAGACAAAGAAAGGTGCGTAAAGAAAAGGATGGTGCATAAGGAAAAGGATGGACGCAAGGTGGGAAAGTCGACAAAGAGTCGGCTTGGTCATAGTTTTGTACGTATTGGTCATACTTTTGTAGTTTTTGGTCCAAGTTAGTTAGAGAGTCAGTTAAAGTGGACTATTTTGTAAAGTGGACTATTACCTCCCTATATATAGAAGTAGGAAGGTAATAGGAAAGGGGGATGTTTTTGGAGATATAGGGAGCATGATTGTATGTGTGATTATCTTCTGGATGTGTGAGGAAGATCAATCTGTGTTATGTTTTGTGTCGTAATGGTGAGAATGTTTTCTGGGAACCTATGTTGATGCAAAAAGTAATATGACATGAAAGGGTGTTGATGGAAACTCTTTGTCTTGTGATTTTCTGTTGGTCATCTGAATGATTCAATGCTACAATATGGTTGTTATTCCTGAATGATGCGATGTTTCCACATTCTGAATAATGTCATACTTATTGATTTGTTTATGAGTAAACATAATTCTGCGATATAACTTAAATGGTTATCAATGCGATATAAATGGTTAGGGATATGAATAAGTAATAATAAAACTCCTTCTTGAATATATAGGTAATGTTTCAATAGTTGAACAATAGATGCACAAGATCCTCCTCCTTACTGCAAAAATGTGGTTTCGACAGCTCTCCCTCTAACATATTGAGTGAGACTTCATTTGCTTTGCAGGTGTTGTTGGACAAGGTGAAACCTATCTAGGTCAGTGCTCAGGGAGATCATTGAGGTTAGGGGTGTCGAAAGAGTGCGAACCCCTATCGATAGATCTATGTCAACAAATGGTTCAGTTTTCAGGACCATAGTACAAGGAGAAGGAGGATATGTTGTGGCATCCAATGAGACCATAGATTCAGCATTGGTTCGACCAGAAGGCTTGAGAATTCGCAATGACAGAAGAGTGGCTGTGGAGGCATATATATTCTGATATCCATGAGTATTTCTTCTCCAAGTTTTCGATAATCTTGTATGAGTGGTTGGCTCAGCTGACCTATCGGAAGATAAAATTTCAAGCAGGCAAACCTACTTGTTGGAACCCAGACCTGATCCAAAAGCTGAAGGAAGTAGACAACAGAGCATCAAGGGCTATTGAAGTGTGGCTTGACATCATCTCGGAGGGCTACATCAATGAGTTCACGGTCGACACAGTCAATTCTTATAGCAACGCAGAGAGAGAATTCTTCAAAGGACCAAGAGGTATGTTTCTATTGTCTTTGCAACTGTGGATTAAAATGCTTATCTATGAATAGGGAATGTTGAAGATGAACTCTGAAGAGTAAAATATTTGGTGTGCAAAGGTTGCGGGTACTGTAGAGATGAGGGTTGGATGGAATGATACAAGGTATATGGATGGGAGTCATGATGAACCTGTGAGGGAGGTCGAGGAAAAGTGTCGTTTTCTACGAAGTGGGGTAAGGTTTTGAAAAGAGAAGAGGCAGAGGACTAAGGAGAGTCCTACTAAGAACGTAACAAGAAGCTACAAGAGAAGATCACAATGGAATAAGTGACCCTACATCGATGAAGGAGATGACCATGCTATGCCTGAGCCTGAAGAAGGACCAACCGAGAGCAACAGCATACCTACACCTACGTGCACTACACCGCACTCAGGAAGAAATACCAGCTCAACACCAAATTTCTCGGTGTGTCATCAACACACTAATACTAGCAGATTAATGAATGTAGGAAGAAGGCCCAAGATGGTAGGTGATGATGTAAAGTTACCTCTGTTTCATGGGAATGGGACTGAGGATCCTGAACAATATTGGTTTCTATGCGAAGCAGTCTGTACTGTAAAGCAAGTCCTAGATGAGGATATTAAGAAGGGTCAGTTGGTGACAACATTTCAAGGTCATACACTGGACTGGTACATGAAGTTTATGCAAAGAAATCAAGAAATATCCTAATGAATTAGTCTGGGATTTCGATCAGCGATTTAAGATGTTGATGGTGAAATTCAGTTTTGGAATGAGTGATGTACAACACAAAGAGTGGTTCATCGCGATGTTAGTACCACATATCAAGATGCCATTAATGCAGCATAATATTGTGACAAAGAGTGCGGCTCTGGAGATTGCAATAAAGTTGGAAGCCTCACCAGTCAGGGCAACTGGAGTTGGAATGAATCAGATCCAATCGCAACTGGAAAATCTAACGATCCAATTGCAATATATCAAGGAGGGAAGAGAGATTTCTGAGGAAGTATGATGTACTCGATGTCACACAGAGGGACACCAGAAGGATCAATTCCCATATTTCTAAAATTACTTGTTGTCGGGAGCTCCAAATCTGCTAAGTTAAGGTGGCTTGCCATGGTGTCGGATTTGTCAAGTTCATGGAAATCAATGCGAAGAATGTTTTATCTTCAGAATATGGTATCCAAGCCTATGAATTTGCATTGTACTTTTTTTTGTTCTATTGGTCATGAAGACAAGGATTTTCGAGCATATGATTTGCTCCAGGAAAAGACAATGGATGCATACTACATGAAGGGAGAAGAACACCAATCAGCAGAGAGACCGCCACCACAGTAGCCACATGTGGTGCATCCAAAGCCATAGTTTTCCACAACCGCAGTTTGCTCCGACATAGCCATAGTATAACCAGATGTAGTATGCTCTACAGAACCCACAGTATACTTTGTCGCAGTATACTCAATCGTAGTATGTTCAATCACAACCGAATCCACTGCAACAACAATAGTTTAATGCACCGCATTATCAACATCAAGGAGGCTTTCGCAAAAGATTCTAAGGAGGAAGAAATGGAGGTTTCGATCGAGGAGGAGGCCAAGGATGACAACCTGTGTATTGTTACAATTGTGGAGTATTGGGGCATTATTAGCGGGATTGTCAAAACCTGCAGGAGCAGTGTACCTGTTGTAATGTTGGAGACCATACAGTGGAAGAAAGTCCGCAACTAATTGCAAAATGGCAAGCAAATAATGTTCCTCCACCACATAACTAGAATCATAATGTGAATCAACATGTGAACTAGCCAGTGAATCTACCACCAAAACAGAACCAAGGATCAACGATTGGGAAGATCTCATCGGAACCTAGGGATTAACCTATTGATGTTTTCATCATCACCCATGGAGGTGCGATAACAGAAGATGATGGCCCGACCCCACAAGTTTGATTGGAGGGTTAGAAAAAGGTGCAATTTGATGTTGACACTGAAAGGGATACATTATTGGAAGCACACGACACAGTGAGAAGAGATCCAGGTAAGTTTCCTATTTATGAAATGTCACCTATTTTTTATTCCACACTTGTAGTAGGACCATCGCGGAAGTAGGGTACATTGAAAAATTTATTTGAATGTTTCCTATCGCTGGAGAAAGATCCTGGTGCACTGGTCAAGATCGCAAGTCTGCTGTACCGACCTGAGAAAGGTTGACAGGATTATGCTGTGAATTCCATGCATAAGAAGAAAACGAGAAAGGAGATGGGGATGAATGTCCAAATTGGTGATTACCATGTGGATTCAGTTGTTCTGGATCTGGGATAAAATGCAAACATTTTGATGAATTAGACATGGGAGAAGATGGGAAAACCATAGTTAGTTTGGTCCCCTATGCAACTGTGACCAGCCAATTAGGCCAAGGTGTCTCTAATTGGGAGAGTACCATGCTTAATGGTGTAAGTCCAAGGAATGTAGACATATATGGATTTCTATGTTAACGATATTTTCAATGAGGGAATATCATATCTTGCACTACTGGGGATTGGATTGGCTAACGAAAGTTTGGCAGTGATCAAATTCAAGAAGCGCGTGATGACTTTTGAGAACCGTGATATCAGAGTCACAACCCCAATGGATTCAAGCGAAGGAAGAAGGTGTGTTGAACGAGTAAAGGAAGAAGTTGTAGGAGGATGGAACCATGGATACAACATTTCAGAGGATTATGTCCATCCCACTACAAATGAAGAGTTGGGATGGAAAATCTCTAGCTCTGCATCTTTGGATTTTGATTATGCATTGGAAAATTGGCAGAATCATATGCATGAGGTGTCGATTCAGAAGTGTGGACAAATCACTTAGTTGCTACGTCAAGTTGCGAAAAAGGTTGCTAAGTTACCAAAATACGAAGGATTGCTTGATTTTCCAAAATTTCTTGCTGACTTCGAAGACAGGGTCTCTAAACCATAGAGGATATTGGCATTGGATGAGGTGCTGAAGGCTACTCTAGCACATTGGTGGGCGACACATAAGAAATCGATTAATGGGTGGTCGTTGTGTCGCAGGTTGATGAAAGTTTGTTTCAATGAAGTAGAGCACTATCAAGTCGAGAAGTATGATGGGAGAAATGATCCCAATGATCATTTGATTGCATGTTAGACCGCGTGGGTGTCACGACCGAAGGATGAGTGGGTACATGCTTTTGTACACACATTGGACGAAATGCCACGACGGTGGTATGTATTAGCCAAACTCCAAAGAGAGATCACGACATGGGAGGACCCAATGTCTGTTTTAGTCACATATTCAATTTTACAGACATTGATCCAATGATTCATAGCACACTACAACATATCCACAATGTTGTCTTGGATATATTTCCAGTTGCACACCCTGCAGAATCGCATGAGGTACCAATGATGCAGTCGATGATGGAGTGTTACAACGTAACAGTAGGGCCTGACGATGGAGATGAGGCAAGGAACATCAATATTCCAGAATCTAAGAGAAGTTGGAACATCGCAGCACCAGATATGCCAACATACAAAATTCACCAACCAATGAAGATTCAGAAGGTCAACATTGCAACAAAGGAGGAACCAAAGTTCGACAATATAGGAGATTATTAGGATGAATAAACTATGGCGAAGATCACCGATTTGTTGCATGAGTTTCAATACTTGTTTCCAACTAAATTTTATGAAATGAAAGGGATCTTATGAGATTTGCAGGGAGAAATGAAAATCCCACTGAACCCAGATGCGAAGCCCATGAAGCAGCGTCTGTATCGCCTGAATACTGCGATACAAGGAGAGAGTGAAGGCTAA
Source organism: Pseudotsuga menziesii (assembly GCA_001517045.1). Classification (NCBI taxonomy): domain Eukaryota; kingdom Viridiplantae; phylum Streptophyta; class Pinopsida; order Pinales; family Pinaceae; genus Pseudotsuga; species Pseudotsuga menziesii. The sequence goes on from LPNX010471106.1 coordinate 11,597, forward strand.
ACTTGATAGCATGTTGGACACATGAATCATAGAACCAGTCGAAGAATCGGAGTGGATCAGTCCAATGGTCTTGTAATATATGAAGATAGGAGAGGTCTGGATCTATGTTGATCTCGGGAAGCTTAATGATGCATGCGTTCATGATCTGTTCCCGACGTCGTTTACTGACAAAGTGTTGGAAGGAGTAGGTGGTCAAGAGATCTATTCATTCACGGATGGATTTTCTGTCTATCATCAGATCAAGATTACGAAGGAGGATCTTCATAAGACAACCTTTGTGACTAAATGGAGATGCTTTTAGTACATAGTGATGCCATTTGGACTCAAGAATGCACCTGCGATATTCTCGAGGATCGTAGTCGCTACGTTCAAGGATTTTATTCAAATGTTTTTGGTGGTATACATGGATGATTGGATGGTGTATGGGTTGGTAAAGGATCATCTTGCAAATATGTGACTTATGTTAGAGCATTGTCGAAAACATGAGATCGCACTGAATTCAAAGAAATGCATATTTTGTGCGCCATTCGAGATTTTCTTGGGGCATGTTTTATGTAAGGAAGGCATGCGGGTTGATCCAGCCAAGATTGCACTTATTGTTAAATTTTCCCGTTGAAGAATGTAAAACGGATCAAAGCGACATTAGGACATATGGGATATTATCAAAAGTTCATCAAAGGATATGCTATGATCACAACATCGATGGAAAATTTGCTGAAAAAAGATGTGCAGTTCGAATGGAGTTATGAGTGTCAAGGGAGTCTCGACACTTTCAATAAGAATATGGCCACAACACCAATACTGGTATTTCTAGACTGGATGAGGGAATTCCATGTCCATGTCGATGCATCTTCAATTGCGTTAGGAGTGGTGTTGGTGCAACCAGGTGAAGGGTATATTGATCATCTGATTAGTTTTTCTAGTCAGAAGTTGTCATCTGCGGAAAGGAACTACACAACGAATGAAAGAGAAGAATTGGTGATGGTCTACGCATTGTAGAAGTTTCACCACTACTTATTAGGAAGACATTTCAAGATTTTCACAATTCATTCCGCATTGAAGTATCTGGTGAATAATCCTGTTTTGGGGGGGAATATATGTCGTTGGGTGCTACTCTTCCAAGAGTTTGATTTCAAAATCATTGAAAAGTCGGGTCATCTTAATGTGGGGCCTGATCACTTGTCACAAATTGAAATAGGAGAAGAGCTAATTAACATCGAGGAGAGACTACCTGATGTGCTGCTATTCAAGGTTGGAATGGTTGATGACCATTATGATCCAATAATATTTTTTTAGCAATAGGAAAAACGCCAAGGGATTTAAACACAAATCATAAGAAACAATTGGTCGTTCGGGCTATAGATTTCCAGTTGATTGCTTGACAACTCTATAATATGGGAGCTGATGAGATTCTATGTCGATGTGTCCTACCGCATAAGCAGGAAAGGATATTGGTGGAGTTGAAGGCATTGCAACAGAGTGTAACCAAGGTGAGAGAGCATCAACAATGTCGCACCACTCAGTTGGACGAGTTCTAGGACGTTGGTGAGAAGCTAGCACTTAAAGCAGTAAATGCACTTCAAGCAGCTTAGGATAGTCGGAAGGAGGTCTCTTCTAAGCTTGTTGAACATCCACCTGAGCAAAATGTGGAAGAATGCATGGGGATCAACGAAAAGGAGAGGGTTGCAATTGAGGAAGTCAAGAAATAGTATGAAGAATTTAAGATAAAAACTAATCAATACACAGTTTCCAGTTGACATGGCTCGAGAGAGAGTGACAAGATTGTGTTGGGGGCCTATTGGCAGGAGGTTTAGGTGTGAAAGACAAAGAAAGGTGCACAAGGAAAAGGATGGTGCACAAGGAAAAGGACGGTGCATAAGGAGGAAAAGTAGACAAAGAGTTGGCTTGGTCATAGTTTTGTACTTATTGGTCATACTTTTGTAGTTTTGGTCCTAGTCAGTTAGAGATTTGGTTAAAGTGGACCATTTTGTAAAAGGCGCAAGCCTATATATAGAAGTAGGAATGTAGTAGGAAAGGGGGATGCTTTTGGAGATATAGAGAGCATGATTGTATGTGTGATGATCTTCTGTATGTCTATAGAAGATCAATATGTGTTTTGTTATGTGTCGTAATGGTGAGAATGTTTTCTGGGAACCTGTGTTGATGCGCACAGTAATATGACATGAACGGGTGTTGATGGAAACTATTTGTCTTGTGCTTTTCTAATTTTCCCGTTTAATGATGTGATCTGAATGATTCAATGCTGCAATATGTTTGTTATTCCTAAATGATGTGATGTTTTCGCGTTCTAATTAATGTCATACTTATCGATCTATTTATGAGTAAACATAATTCTACGATCTAACTTTAATGGTTATCAATGCGATATAAATGGTTAGTGATATGAATAAGTAATAATAAAAATTCCTTCCCGATCTCTTAGTAATGTTGCGATAGCTAAATAGTTGATGCGCAAGATCATCCTCCTTACTGTGGAAACGTAGTTCTGACAGTTCTCCCTTGAACATCTTGGGTGAGACTTCATCTTCTTCACAGGTGTTGCTAGACATGGTAAAACCTACCTGGGTCGGTGCTCAGGGAGATCGTTGAGGTTAGGGGTGTCGACAGAGTGTGAACCCCTGTCGATAGATCTATGTCAACAGTTTCATACTGAAGTTTGTGGTCCACCCCAAGACATAGGAAGTTTTCTCCATAACAAAATTGGTGACTCCACTGGGGTCTTTCCTTTTTTGTTGGTGTTTGGTTGCATGATGTACTCGATTTTCTCTCTGCTTCTCTGTGTTTCTATGTTGTGTTCAGGAGTGTGTTATCACATTGGTATTCCTTTGAAGTAATCTAAGTCTTATCTTACCTTTTTACCACCTTTCTCTTGTTGTACACAAGTCATAGAGGTAACAGTCACATATACATGTTGGCTATCATACTTACTGTCGCGTATACAAGTGGGTTTTCTATGAACAGTCATGCATATCCCTCTTGGTGAGTCAGATCTTGATGTTTGAGAGATTCTTGTTGGGTTGTGAGTGTTTATAAGTCTTATTAGGTGCTTGTGATGCTTGTTTACTGCTTCTGTATTGACTAAAGGCTTTTTTTTCTTTTAGTTAAAATTTGTTCTTGTCATTCTTCTCCTTTTTGTTTTGGTATTAGTGCACTAGACCTCTTAGTCTTAGTGTCTTGCTTGGCTTGTGTCTGATACTTGTTGCGGGGTCTGGGAGTTTATAGAGTCTTTTTATTTCATTTTCATATCATCTATAATCAAAATGCAAAAATATTTTGTTTTTGACATGTTTTTGCATTATGCATTTTCATGGAAATGGTACTTGCATTAGGTTTTCTTATATGAAGCAGTGTTTGAGATTTCATATGGGAATGATTGCATTGGCATTTGAAGAGAAATTTATGCATTTCATGTAGTGGCATACCCCTTTTTCATATGCAAAGACAAAATGCACTTGGCATCATTTGTTAGGTGTGCATATTTATTTCACTGTTGAGTCATAATATCGCTAGTTGCACAGTCATTACTGTTGAGTAATCACAACCCTTAAAATTAACGGTTATCTTAAAATTGATTACACATTTTTATTTGATAGAGGTGCACCAACAAGCTTAGGTTGTAGAGTCTTGGAATAGGGTGTCGTGAGTAAATTTTTCCAAGACTATGAAACAAACCAATTAGGTGTTTGTCTAGGTGAGAAGATAAATCCTTGATATAATTAGTGTTTTCTGTTGCTAAATTTCTGTGGTAGTTGGTTTCAGATGATGTCGGAGAAACCACAATAGCGGGTCGACTCAGTCGACGTTTCGAATCAATATCAGGACCCATCATCAGGGCTAATTGTCAAATATGGAGAGTAAGAGGATTAAGGTATTAATACAAGAGGCATGGAGATATAAAATTAGAGTCGGCTTGTGAGTGGAAATTAGGTTTTTAAAAGGTAAGGAGAATAGGGTTCTTAGTTTTAAGTTTTGATGGGTTTACAATAATAATATATATTATTTTTATATTTATTATTATTTTATATTATTTTATTTTTATTTTTCGTTACAAAGTTACGTAATAGTGTTAAATTTTTTTCAATTTAATTAGTTTTAATATTAGTTTCAAGTTGATTTTAGCGAAACAATTTCATATAATCTTAATTTTTTTAAATGATTAGTTTTAGTTTTAAAGTTATAATAATTTTAATTTATGGAACTATGAATTTTAATATTTAGTTTTAATTTTTTAATTATTGATTTTGTTAAAAACATATTAACATATTTTTAAAAATATTTTAAAACTTTTTATAAAATTTTTATTTAAATTTTTTTTAATTAAAATTTTATAATATTATTATAAAAATTCTATCGAAATTTTTTTGAAAATTTTTATTTAGATTGTTAAAATTATTTAAAATTTTAAAACTTTTTATTATTATTAAGAGGTTATAAGTAATTATTTGGTTATAAAAAAATTTTCTTTTAATTATAATTTTAAGGTTTTATTTAAAAAGTTTTTAAATTTTTAATTTTTTTTTTAAGTTTTGAGGGTTTTATTTCAAAGGAAGGGTGCCTAAGTGTCTAAACAATAGAAGAAGAGCTAGGTTTTCTAGGACTTGGGTTGGGGAGCAGTTAACGTTTTAATGAGGGGGTTTTTTCTATGATTGAGAATCGAGGGAAGCCAACTTGTGCTAACTTCCATGCCTCCATCTCTGTTCAGATTATTTGAAAATTTTATTATTTCTAAGGCTTCTCTGAATTTTATTTTGAAATAATGGTCTTCTTTTGCGATGGTTTTGGTGTCTTCTAGGAAAACATGGTGTTTTGTCTTAACGACATGTTTTGCAAGAGCTGAGGTACATGTACGTCCATTTCTAATGTTAGCTCCATGTTCCTTTATTCGTGTGTTTAAGGAATGTCCCGTCTCACCTATGTAAATTATTTTGCAAGAGCAAGGGATCTTATAGACACCTCTAAATTGAGTATGATCAATAGGATCCTTTACGGATCTCATTTTCTTCCTAATTGTTTCAAGGGGTTTGAAGGAGGTTGTAATATTATTTTTGTTGAGGATTCTGGAGATCTTATTTGTTACCCCTTGAATGTAAAGTAAGTAAGCTCTAGGGTTGGTGGTCTCATAGATAGATGTTTTTTGTTTAGTGTGGCTCTTGTTGTGGGTTTTGTCTAGGGTTTTCTTGATATCCTTAGGCTAGTAACCTATGTTGGTGAAAACTTCTTTGAGGTGGTCTTTTTCTTTCTTCAGATGATCTGTATCTCAGATCCTAGAGGCTCTAACTGCTAAGGTGTTAAGAACTCCTATTTTTTTAGAAGGGTGGCAATGGGAATCTGTGTGGAGGTAGCTATCTATATGAGTCTTTTTTCTAAAGACTTCGTGTCCCAAAGTACCATCTTCCTTTCTTATTAGAAGGACATTAAGAAAGGGGATGCTCCCATTTTCCTCCAATTCCATTGTAAACTTAATGTTGGTGGAGATACTGTTAAGATGTGTAAGGAATTTACTGAGTTCTATAACACCATGTGGCCAGATCACATTGGTGTTCTCAGTAGGCTCCTCTTACACAAGAGTTAAGAATGAGGAAACACACATGTTTGTGGTGGGGATATCCCCTTGCCACTATCTATTCAGAACCGAAGATATTTACAGAATATTATTCATATCTGGGGGATTTTGAGGTACCTTTTGTGCTTTCATGCTTCGGGCTTTGTTACTCTTCCCATATGGTAGATACTACCTGTGACAGTATTCCTGGGCATTGGTTATGTTGGGATGACCTTAGTTTCCTTACCTAGGTATCGTAGGGGATACTTGAAAATGTTATTCTATGAGTGCCCTAGCTAGCTAGAATTCGAAAATCATAGTCGCTATATGCGTTGAAGCTGAGGGCCACTATAATTGGTTAGAAACCTCTGCTTGTAGTGTATGAGAGTCTCAAGCCTCTCCTAGTCATGACATACATGTTACATTCAGGAGCTCATATATCCTCCCTCTTGGCTTGTTTGCATTTGACTTACATTTTATTAGGGGTTTTCTCTTTGAGTCTTGTTATTTTTGCAGAGTCATCATGGATTGAGTTCTGACACTCACTGATATTGAAGTTTAGTAGGGATTTCTCCTTAATGATCTCCTCCTCCTCCTCGGAAGAGGAATATACATTCTAGGTGAAATTTTACACACTACGATTCACACACCGTTCTCATCATGAGTACTACATTTGAGAATGCGGAGATCACTCCTTCTCCATCATCTAGAATGGGGAATATGATCGTTGTGAGACCTAGGAATCTAGTTGAAACTGACCCTCATGAGGTTGGTACTTCCTAAAATTCACGACCCTAGCTGTTGGATTTTGCAGCTGCTTATCGGAGGTCTTCCTCAGGAAGGTCAAGTGGTGAGACTCATTATGTTCCCTCTAGCATAGGTCCCTTTAGGTTTGGCATGCCATACTTTACTGATACTTTTGTGTCATCTATTTTTTATCATGGTATTGATGTTGGTGTTGTGCCTAGGGGCACTGCCATCCCTTTCCATGCTGATAGATTTGTTAGTGGTCATACTACACCTTCCACTCCATTTGTGGGAGTATTTTCATACCCTTCATCCGGGAATAACACTAGTGTTCACTGTCACTGAGGTGACCCTATACATGTGAATGTTGGAGGCACGACTTACATTCCATCCTATGCTCCATCATCCACCACACATGTTCCATCAAATGCATTTCTTATGACACATCCTTCTCATAACCCGCACGGTCCTTTTTGACGTGATGTTGCCTCTAACCATGGTGTTCCCTCGCCATTCAGTGTTATTGTCTTGGGAGGTTATGTTCCTCCTTATGTATTCATGGGTCAACCTATTTATTAATCCTATAATTCTGGTTATGTAGCACCTCATTCTCAAAGTATACCAAACTATAATATTCCCATGTATCCTTTTATGGGTCATGCAGGAGGGTGTTATTTTCTGACTGGCCAAGGCCATGGTCTTTACTCTAATCAGCCTTATATGAACTAACCTTTTATGGGAGTCTGGAACCAGATGGAACAACCTAGTCTCCCTTTCTTGTCTACATTGAATTTTCTCGACCTTTCGAAGTTGACCAATGATTTGGTATCTTGCGATCCGATGTGGCCGGTTGTCCCTGCCAAGATTCCTTTGGACATTCTAAATTTTGAAGGTAAGAGTAGTGAGGACCCTCGAGAGCATCTGATTACTTTCCATTGGTGGTGATATTTGATCTCATTGAACCATGAATCTATTTTCCTATGACTATTTCAATGCACCGTTAGGGTTCCTACTGGGAAATCGTATATATAGTTGCTTGGGGGCACATATAGGACATTTAATGACCTATCCATGACCTTTCTTATCCACTTTCAATTACCGGTACATTATGATGCTGACATCGATCTCTTGTCAACATTTTCACAAGATAAAGCCACGCATAATTCTGACCATATTCAAGAGTGGCATAAATGAAAGAGGTTTATGAAGGCCAACATTCCACCTCAGTTTTTGTTGGAATGGTTCCTCAAATATTTATTGCCTTATATTGCAAAGGATGTTTCAACATCCAAAGTTATGAATGAGGAGCAAGATATATTCTGAGCTTAGCAGTTAGATTTGATTTATGCTTATTTTGGGATCCTTTATGAGATTATCCTGAATGCATCATGATAAAACTTCGAACCTAAGTTTAAACTTGAGCCACATGCCAATTGTATTGTTGGCTTTGCGAGTACCAAGGTCGCAAACCAAGTTACGAAACAAATGTGAAATTTGTCTATTAATCATCCTATGACCGGATAAGCTATGGCTTAGTCTAATCACACCTAATAAGAGGATGCACTCTTGGTACATTTGTCAGACCAGAAGGGTAACCAGCAACCCAGCCGTAATAGAAAGAAGGGAAGAAATAATAGAATGGGTGGGAATAGGAAGGAGAACTCAAAAGATCACAAGAACAGAAATGATGCTGGGGGGGAAAAGAAGCCTAAACGAAAGGTTAAATTCCCTTGTAAACTTTGTGGGGGCCGAGACCATATCACATACTTGTTCCCCCGTATTGATGAGGCCTCGAAGTTCATCACACAAATCCCCGATGTGTTGACTGATCCTTTACCTCATAATCAAAATATGAATTCGAGGAGCGTGGACACTGGAAGCCCTTATGGTGGGCATAAAAACCCACAGAATGCATAAGGTGGCCATAGTTGTATCAACATGATGTCTGTCACTAATGTTGCGACTCACCAAAAAAAATACGGTCTGTCACAACCCCACTTGGGTAAAGAGCCTACACCTCCTGAGAAATATTTGCATATCAACAAGCCTTAAGATATACCTTGTATACCTAAGGGAGTCCTAAAGTGCCCGGGACACAATCCTAATGCTCAATTTGCCCAAAATTATTCTATTGTTGAGGATTTGGGTCAGACTCCCTATGAGATGTCAGCTCTTGAAGTCCTTCAGACTTGTCTTGCACAGACGAGACCATTGTTGAAATTCATCGGGATGATTGATTCTAATCCTTCCACTACAGTTATATTTGAAACCCACGAGGTCCAACATTTCTTTCCTTACCATGTGGATTTCTTATTCCATGTGGAGTGTATGAATAAAATGATCAAACACACAGTAGTTGATGAATGCGTTGCAGCCTCTATGACGTCTCTAGATTGTTGGAAATGCCTTGAATCACCCACGTTGTCGAAATCCATGACCATGTTGATTGCATTTGATGGACATTATTTTCGACCGCATGGTATTATTGCCTCTCTCCAAGTCCAGTTGGGAGTGAATACTATGTTGATCGAGGTTGAGGTGGTTGATGCACCCCTTGACTACAATATTTTACTGGGCAGGAATTGGATCTACGCTATGAAAGTGATCGTGTTTTTTGTTTTATATGTCATTTGATTTCCTTTTGAGGATTGAATTGTCATGATTGACCAAATGTCATTTGATAGTTCCAGTTTGGTTGCATCTTTGGGATCTACCATCCCAACCATTGACAATTATCATCCAACAACTGAGAATATTGGTGTTTGAATGTATCCATCAATGGTGGGATCCTTTAATATTGCAACACCGTTCCTAGATATTGGTTCCACTCTTGGTGGTGATTCGTCATTATTGATTTTCGTCTCATTTCACACTATGTATCTGTATGAACCTTGGACTCTCCCTTCTTTGATCACTTTGGATGAGGACCCTGTACCTACCAAGATGGAGATGTCGTTGTCTACAACGAAGGTTTCTCATCAAGCTCTTTTTGATCCTGTTGTAGACCCCGGTCCTTCCTCTTCAGAGATGGAAGAGGAGGATCTCTTTGCACTGTCTGCTTGGGAAGTTACGTTGTCACGCTCACATGATTTCCTTGATGATGTTTTTCCTTAATACGAAGCAATTCTTGAGGCCATGAATGGTATGGAACAACCTTGGGGGGATTTGCACCATCGGATCTCTTACTTCCTCGAGGAGCTCAAACGGATCAAGCATGGTGACTTTAGGTCGACCTTTAGCAAGAATGATGGCTGTCCCCTTGTCCCACTAGGCACTCATGGTGTATATGATGAAGGGAACATGGAAAAATTATCACCTTCAATTCCTATTAACATTTCTTGGATTCCTCACAAGATAGAAAATGTTTACATTGGTGCAGATTGTTCTCCCGATGAATTTAAGGCATACACTGATCTTTTTAAATATTTTCATGATGTTTTTGCTTGGTCGTATGACAAGATGCCAAGAATAAAACCTTGTATTGTCGATCATGAAATTAAAACTTATCCTAATGCTAAGCCTATATGATATCATTTACGTGCGATGAGCCCTCATAAGGCACCTGCTATTAAGGTTGGGATAGAAAAGTTACCCAAAGAAAGATTTAGCTATGTGATTCCCTTAACTGAATGGGTGTCCAATCCCATTCTGATAGATAAGAAGCAGGGAACTATCTGTGTGTTCACTAACTTTAGAGACCTGAATAAGGCCCGTCCAAAAGATAATTTCCCCACACCATTCATAGATCATATTTTGGATGAGTGTGCCAAGAGAGAAGTATTCTCGTCTATGAACGGTTTTTCAGGGTATAACCAAATACAAATCAAACCCGAGGATAAACACAAGAATACTTTCATTTGTCCTTGGGGTATGTTTTCATACCAGAAGATTCCTTTTGGCCTTAAAAATGTCAGAGCTACATTTCAGCGGGTGATGACATTTTCTTTTCATGACCTTAAGCATATTATCGAAGTCTATATGGATGACTTAGCTGCTCACTCTCATTTGAGAATGGATCGTCTAGACAATTTGCGGTTGGTTTTCGAAAGATGTCGTGATCAAATCCGATTAAACTCTCAAAAGTGTATATTTTGTGTGAGAGTGGGTCGGTTGTTAAGGTTTATCATTTCTAAGGATGGTATTAGGGATGATCACATGAAGGTTGAGGAATCACTTCAATTATCTTCCCCATGCATGATTAGACATCTTCAAAGCCTCCAAGGGATGGCTAATGTCTTATGGAGTTTTGTCGTCAATTTCACCAATTTGATCAAGGGTTTCATGTGCCTCTTGAAGAAGAATATTCCATTCATATGGGATGAGTGAGCCCAGGATTCCTTCAATGAACTTAATAAAGCCTTGTAATCAACCCCCGTGCTTAGTCCAGTTGACTACAACCATGATTTTCTATTATACCTAGTCATGTATCAAGAGATGATTGGGATGGTTTTGGTTCAAGAGGACGATGAGCTCCAAGAGCACATTATCTACTATCTTAGCCAAAATCTCATTGATGTTGAACTTTGATATAGTCACAAAGAGAAGCCATCCTTAGCAAATATTCATGTAGTACAAGGATTGAGACATTATATACTACTTCTCCAGTCTATGGCCATAATTCATATCAATCCATTTCAGTTTGTCTTGACTAGATGACTAATAGGGGAAAGTACAATACATGGATTGTTATTTTGCAAGAATTTGATCTCAAGTTTGTTTCGGCAAAGTCAAAGAAATTGTTAGTTTTTGCGGAGCTCATGGCAGATCTCCCTAGTTTGGATGAAGATGAAATTCATGAATATTTCTTTGTGGATGAGCATATATTCCTTATTTTGACCACGAATCCTTGGTATGGTGATATCATCATATACTTACAGACTTTGAAGGTTCCTCCTCACCTCTCACGGTATGAATGTTGACGTTTATGACATAATGCTAAGAACTACCTTATTATCGGTGACACATTTTATCATCATGGATTGGATTCTATTTTGTGTCGATGTTTGACTCATGATGAGGTTGAGACTGTGTTGAATGATTGTCATGATGGGGCGTGTGGTGGTCATTTAGCTAGGCTTGATACAACTCAAAAGATCCTTAGAGTAGGTTATTACTGCTCTTCTATCTTTAAATATTGTGTTAATGTGGTCAATAGGTGCCACCCTTGCCAGGTGTTTGCATGGAATATGCGCTCGCATCCCACCCCGTTACATCCTTTATCATTGTTGGTACCTTCATGAAGTGGGGGGTATACTTTATGCATTGCAACCCAGCTTCGGTTGGGGGGCACCATCACATTATAGTGGTAATGGACTATTTCATGAAATGGGCAGAGGCTATAACTACTATTAAATCCAATGGTGAGACAGCTGCTCATTTCATATTCAATCAGATCATCACTCAGTTTGGTATCCTGAAAGAACTTGTCACTCAACATGGCAAGCACTTTCAAAATAAGATGATGGATGAATTATCTTTGAAATTAGGATATAAGAAAGAGTACTCCTCTTCTTATTATCCTTAAGTGAATGGATAGGTTGAAGCTGTGAAAAAATATCTTAATTCCATTCTACAAAAAACCATTAGACAAAGAAAGACCAATTGGCACATTATGCTTTACCCTTCTTTGTGAGCATACTGAACTGCAGTTAAGACTGCCACTGGTTTTTCTCCACATCAACTAGTACATGGGGTGGATTCAGTTTTACCGGTTGAATGTGAAATTCCCTCATTAAAACTAGTCATAGATATCTTACTAGAGACTTTTGAGTTCGAAGAACATTTGGTCCACTTAGAGCACCTTAACGAGAAGCGTCGAGATGTCGTAGTCGCTCTTGAGATCCATAAGAATCGTGTGAAGGATTAGTATGATAATTTTGTTCGTCCCTGTAGATTTAATGAAGGTGACTTGGTCCTCCTGTATGACCAAGCTAGTGAACCGTAAAGGCCGGGTACGTTTAATCCCATGTGGCATGGGCCTTATGTAGTAAAATGTGTCTAAGCTAAGGGTGCCTATGAGCTAGAGGATTATGAAGGGAAAACCTTAGCAAAGCCTAGAAATGGGCTCTATCCCAAAAAATATGATGCCTAATTCTTAGTTGAGGATTAAATATTGTATATTATTGTATAGTTTCATAGTTTACTTTTGGTCCCCTTGTAGAGATTCGGTTTGTTGACATGATTTCCCTTGTTTTGACACATGTCGTCAAAATATTCGGTATACCTAGGATATGCTCATGGTGCCAGCCACCATACCCAATCTTGAGTTACTACGCGATGCCATCTCCAATGGTGTTCGATCTCTTGAAGTCTATCTTGACTCACAACTGGTTGTGTCACAGTTAAATGGTGTGTACCGTATCAGAGATATGAATTTATTGCGAAGGTTCTTACGAGTAATATTGTTAGAATGACAATTTCACATTCCTAGGATTTACAATCATGTTGCTAATTCTTATGTAAATTACATTTTAGACTGGAATTTGTTACATTAACAATGAAGCATACAAATTCAATTCACATTTAAACACATCAATTCTATCACTATACTTTTTTTTAAATCTGAATATAGTTCAAAATGGTGTTACAGTAAAACATTTAATGATACTAAATTGGCGATTTAAACCACCAAAAAACTATATGGTCGATACAAAAAGACAATCTAGGCACTACTCTTGCGGGAGAGGGTGATGGTCATGGTAACAAACAAATACATTATCCAACCATTGGAATAGTCTAACCAATCTATGGAGTACTCCTACTACGTGTCTCTTCATCGCTTCGGGCAATTCCTTGACTTGCACCATGGGTACCCTATGTGTCAGTCTGGAAAAGTATTCGTGTATGTTCTGGAGTGTCTGCTCCACATCTAGACTGATCATGTCATCCCCTCGCCCCATCCAACGATGTCGGGGGAAACCATATGGTCGTATCGGACCCACATATGCATATACATGATCAATGTTAGTACGTGATACCGCCAAAAACAAGTTTTTGATTCCATTTTATCAAAAATAAAAATGAAATAATTCAAAATACATTCGGGATTTTTTACCTATGTTATCCTATGTGGCACTCAATGGTAGTGGCATGTCTAGTTCTCCATGAAAGCTGATCTCTGCATAGGGATAGTTGTCCACAACCATGATTTGTCGCCTCCACTAGTGGTAAAAGTGTGGTGGGAAATGACTCGTTGTCTAAAATCCCCCTAACCACCACATCATCTCCGACCAATAGGTTTGGGCTAGATCCCGTAGACTATGTGGAGGAACCTCGACACTTGGGATAAGGACCGGTATCCGCTTGAAAAAGAAAGTGCTAAGTATGTTGGAAAACCCTAAGTTCTTTATCCTTCCTAGCTTGTAGTTTGTCAACTGTTGTTTCATGGCGTTCAGTACTAATGTGAAACAGAAAAATTATGTTCTTACGAGATAAACCAATGTAAATAAGATAAATAGTCTATGTATGGATAAAATATGTTTGATAATATAAGTGATGATATACATTTACAATGATGGGTTTTTCATAATACCATCGTGCCTTTACTAAGAGGCTTGTCTCTTGATTTAATTAATTAATTAATCATTAGTATTAATAATAATGATATTATATATATATATATATATATATATATATATATATATTATGTTATATTTTTATTTTTTTATATAACATGATGTGCTCCAATCATACACTATAGGTCTCATACATTCTAATGAATAAAACATGAGAGGTCTGGAGGCCTAATGGAGTGATGCCAACCCTACTATTCTAGCTAGTACTAGAACTATCATGTTGAGACTCGGGATCTGGACGGAGTTCACCGGAACCTGGCTTCCGATATTCTTAGTATCCAAAAGGAAATAAATGGCTATACACTCTTCGATGGTGAGCCCTACTCCCACCCTAAGAGCCCGCAAGTTTACTACCTCGCCTCGGTGGGATAGTCTGGTAATGAAGTAGATATCTTCAACTTCTAGTCTCAGGGGCATGCCATCTAGCTGAAAAGCCTCTGTGTCTGGGTCCCAATAGTAAAAAAACATATGAAGAAGTCTTGGTTGGCCCCTCAAACCCACAAGCTTCCAAAACTTGTAAAATATACATTTCTTCTATATCTTGTTGATCATTTATGTCTCGGTGGACTTCCCTACCCACATCCTCATGCTCACACTCCCTCAATTCAAGCACCATCCTATAAAAAAACATTGGATTTTGATGAGATTTTGCCATTAAATTGGGTGTACGTGGCCCTATACATGACTTTTCTTGGTAACAGTGGCTTATGTATGTGGGTTGTATGTGCTTTGTCTGCATACATTAGGTCCTATATGTGACCCAATGTCTTGTGACCCGCATGGGTTGGGATACCCATTTATGGTTGCTCCAAGTTAAAAAAATATACCGTGGAAAATGAAAATAAGTGCATGGAATTGATGAGGAATGAGAGTAGAATTTACCTGGTCCCGACGGCTCGTGATTTCATTGCTCCTAGCTCTTGGAATCGACAATTGAAGTTTGTGGTCCAAATGGATCAAAATGCACTATTTGTGGTAAAAAAATGGTATGGTGAAAATGTCAATTTTTACTATTTAACAAATTTCTTTTGAAATTTTTACCCACTTAGCCTATAGTTTGGACCCTTATTAACCTTTTTGAGTTGTTTTGGCCTAATGTTGTGGTGTAGGGATTCATTTGGGTGCACTTTTGCTGAGGTCTTGACCCATTCATGTCTATAACAGGTATACATTCGAACTAGCATATATGATAGGGTCACTTTTCATATGCATAATGCATTGTCCTATGACCATGTCTCCTTAACTATAGGTACAAACCCACTTCATGATATTACAGAACCTTCACACTGCTATTAGAAGTGGCATTAAGTAAGTGCTAGAATCTTCCTACACATGGGTGCCCTATATATATCCCTTTTTTCCATTTGGTACCCATGCTAATATTCCTCCCTTAGGTCTAGGAGTCCCTTGTAGTTACTCCATGTCTTTGAGCAAGAACATCATATTCTTTCTTGAAATTTATGCTAGCCATCTCCCACAGGGACTCCCATTTATATCAAGTTGTAATTGCATGTCATGCATCCACTTTTTGTATTGAGCCTTATGTCGGCTCCCTGCTTCAGTTTTATGAGCCATATAGCCCGAGCTTGTATCAATCCTATCCAAATATAGCCTTCCATATATCTTTTGCATCTTTATTACCCCATACCCGGAGGAGACATCACCCTCAAGTGTCCTTATCCTGCACATGTGTCCCTTCATTTAGCATAGGTATGTTCCACTGCTTGGAACTAGTTTTCTTTCCCGCGACACTTGTTTCCTCCTAGTTCCATACTATAAGAAATTTTATTCTTTTTCAAGCTTTCCAGTATGAAAAATACTAAAAAAATAAAAAAGCATTAAAAACCAGACGGGAAATGATATTACTTTGGCATTTGTCGTGTCGTGTCACCTTTGAACAGAGAACTATATATTACATCCATTGGTTGGGTTATTAGTTTGAATTTAGTAGTTGTACTCATTACTCTTAGTTTCTCCACCAACTGGTTATGCTTCCAGTCCCTATGGAGCCTTTACCGATGCCTCCTATGTCGCAAATTTGTCCCAGTTACCATGTTGATTCTATGCTGCTTATGAGTCTACATCTACCTTATGCTCTTGTTCGAAGGAATTTCTAGCCTGAGTCAGCCATTCCTCAAATATCTTGTCTTTACATGTCGGCCATTCCTTATGCAGTTACTGGTTTGTGCACATCTTGTTTTTCCGAGTTCTTCCAATTTATCCAGTGTTGTTGTGTACCTCTTGCTGGTTGATGCGGGATTCCTTAATTCCCTCCTTCCAACAGATTCCATTCTATCGAATTTAGATCATTTATTATGGAATATAGATCTAGAGTCCATTGAGATCCTTGAGACTTGTAGCCATTAGCGGCAGGTTCTCTCACCATTGATAGTTTTTGGAATACATTAATATCCCCTGATCGATGGACTTTCTCAATTGTTCGACCTCAACACATATATTCACAGTTGTTTGATTGCACTATGTGCCTTGATTTCCATTATAATTATCGGCGGGATATCTCACGTCTGTTTACGGTATACATCAATGGTCGATAATTAGACGATGGTCCATCATGTTCGACCTCGACACCCTTATTTGTGTGATGAGACATGTACTATCAATGATTTGGGTAGAATACCTCTGAGCTTGGTTGCATTCCATATATGCTACCTCCTTGATCATGATAGTATCTATGAGATCTCATTTCTCATGACCATATTCCAGTGTACCATCATATGTCTTCATTCAGTATGAAGATCTTATTTCACTGTATATTATACATGGTGATCACCACATGTGACATATTTCTATTATTCCTATTCATGGCCATTTTACTATTATGTATCCGAGGATTGCTACACTTTATATTTGCAGTCACATGTTGAGACCTATAATTTTATTGTACTGATGAGCGATCGATTTTTCCACATGGGTCTTCATTACTCCACTTCTAGGATTGTTATAATGTTCAACCATCACATTACCCGTCTGACCTCACACATTAGGGGGCATCTGTTATATCTGATTTTACCACACTTGGTGGATCATGCTTTTATGGCCTTCCATGTCCCTATGCAGACTCTTTGGAGCCCCCTTTTCTCAATATAACTTTGATGATCCAAAAAATCCCTTAAAAAAGTCTTATTTATGGGTATACGATGGTCACCATCCTACAAATCGCGTGTACATGTAGCTTGCTCCACTATGATCAGCGTACATCGGGAAATGTGCTCAAAAATAAAATATTTGGAGTTTTCCTCATCAAGTCACAAATAACTTGACTATTCTTCGTCCATATGCTTGGAAACGCTCCAACTCGACCCTTCACTTCCTATTGAAGGGATATATATTGAGCTACTTGGATGCATTAGAGAAGGAGAAATTCTGAGAGCAAGGGAACTATAGTGGATTTGTGCCCCATTCTTTCATACTTTAGTCTGCATCCCCTTATCCTTTAAGAAAACATTGAGGCTCGTCCCAAGCTTGTCATTTTCTTGTGAGATTTCCATCGATACAGAGGATTGAAGTGGTGGAGGACTCGGTTTCTTGATTTTGACGAGGTGCCGACAAAGTTTGTCACTCATATCTCTGTTTATACTTAAATAGAAATATCCATTTCTCATCCATTATATATGTAACTATGAATAGTTTTCATCCATGGATGTAGTTTCTATGATTATATATTGGATTTATATATGCTAGAGTAGGTTCTAACACTTAACATATATCATGCTTGTATCTTTTTTTATTGTTGAGAGTGACTATGTAGGTGCAAGTGTGATTGAAATCTCAATAGGGGTCTACTACAAACATCCGGAATAAGGTACGCTTATCATCCCTTATTGTTAGACTTGTTTATTTATTTAGCATATTGTGAAGTGGATTGATTTTTGGTGTCATACTGTCTGTTGTGGTCCACCCCAAGCCATAGGAAGTTTTCTCCGTAATAGTGGTTATTATTTGTTTGGATAGAGATCATAGACATTAATGGTTAAAAAACCTACATAGCCATCTGTTGTTTTTCCCCTATTAATTCCAACTTCTATAATAAAAACCAATTTGGATAATAATAAAAATGTCCTTATAATGGTTTAGAACGTGATATTTCTAGAAGGACAAAAATATCTGTTTGATGGGTGACTTCAATGCTTGAACTTCCAGTAACTAGGCTATTCTTTTAAGCAATTATTCAAACCCTAATCCTATTTGGTTTGATGAAGACCTTGAGCTAGTTAACAGGTACCAAAGAAGTTCTAAAGATCTAGGTGAAAATTTATTCAGTTCTGAGCTGGTCAAATTTTTTAGTGCTCAAGATCTTATCATTTGCAACGGTCTAAACAAAATGAACAAACTCTAGCTGGATGACTTGTATCCATGGACTTGTCAGTAGTGTCGTATATTATGTTATATTTGATATCCACTATACAACGAATTAATATATTTCAACATCTTCAACGACCATGAGCCTAACTCTGATCATAGACATTTAATTATAACTCTCAATATTGTTATGAATAGCGATCCCAAGGAGGAAAACTATCATTGCCAAAAGCACCTAATCTTCGATAAAAATAAAGCTGACATTTTGCTCCATGATCTAAAAAGTGAATTGTTTCCTTTGTCTAGTATGGAGAATATAGAAAATCTCTATCATAATTTTGATACAACCCTCTCATCCTCCATTAACAATTTCTCTATTGAAGTCTCTACTAAAATGAGCAAAAGTAGAACCAAACCTTGGTATGATCAAGAGTGTCAAGATACAAGTAAATAAATTAAGCAAACTACAGCAGATTTGATAAAAATGGATAAGATAAATCACTACAAATACTTAATTAAAAGAAAAAAGGCATTATCTAAGTAAAAGGAAGGAAAACCTCCTACACCTCTCCAAGGTGGCGACTAAGAAATTTTGGAGGCAAATTCTAACTCGCAAAACAAAAGAAGACAATAAAATTTCTTTAAATACTGGAATCCCTTTCTTAAATAGGTTTATGAATCCCCAGATATCAGACATAACATTCAAAACCTTTTTACAACGAATTAATTTTTCTCATTAGAAGACATAGATTTCGGGGTTAAGCGCTAAGCAAATGGAAAATCCAAAGACATTGAAGGCTACCAAGTGGAAATATTAAAAATTGGAGGACATGTCCTCATCCCGCACATCCACAAACTCTTTAATCTAGCAGTCAAGAAAGGGTTTCCTACAACTTGGAATCAAAGCCTCATTATTCCCATTTCCAAAAGTGGTGATAAAAATGACCCCTCTAATTATAGGACTATTAAGATTATCCCTCTCTTAGCTAAGTTATATGGTATTATCTTAGAAAAGAAGATCAATGAATGGATAGAAATGGAAGGTAAGCAGGCTAAAGGACAAGCAAGTTTTAGAAGGAATCATTCAACCACGGACCACCTTGTTACGCTTATGATCATTGTAGAGGAATGTCGTAATAATAAGTCTAGACTATTTTGTTGCTTTGTGCATTTTAGAAAATCTTTTGATAAAATTACTAGAAATAACATGTGGAATAGGCTAGAGGAGCTAAGGTTTGTTTTGAGTTGAGATATGCCGCAATAAGGTTATACAAAAAGGTCATTGCCAAGTTTAAGAATAATGAGTGTGGACAACATATATAAATTTTAATATTGGAGTTAAAAATGGTTTCCCCCTATCCCCTACCATTTTTGGCATTTACGTTGTTGAGTTAGAAAGTGTTCAGAAGAAGCAGGCCATGTCAATACAATCTTAGTTGGGATAGTTATCATCCTCCTACTTTATGCTGATGATATTATTATTATGGCAAGGTGTCCTTCTGATTTTGATAAGCAATTATTAATTCTTAAATATTTTTGCTCTAACATGGGTATCACTGTTAACACCAACAAGACAAAAATCATGATTATAAAATATAAGCAAGACACCTATGCAAATTTTATTTATTATAATAAAAATGTGGAGGAAGTGACTTCTTACAACTATCTCAGAATTGATATTCATCACAAGATCAATTGGACCTATAACATTGAGAAAATGATTAATGAAGGGTGGAAATATTATTTTGGTGTTAAAAATAACTGTAAATCAGCCAATCTGGTCATGTGGGATAATAAAAAAATTCCTCTTTAAAAATCTTGTCATCCATGTTATCTTATATGGTTGTGAAGTCTGGGGGTGCAGCATTTCTAGAAAATCTTGGAGGAAGATTGAGAAAATCTAGAAGTGGTTTATAACTTATAACCTCAAAATTAAAAGCAATACGCCTTATTCTATTCTCCTCAGAAAAGTGGATCTTCCCCCCATCGAGAGCATGGCTATGACTACGTACTTGATGTACAAGCATGAAATAAATAACATGGGAAACAAGAGACTTCCTAAAATTGATTTAAACTTAAGTCAAAACCAACTACACCTCAAGCGGTGTTGGTGTAAAGATACCATGGCTTGGTCAAACCATTGCGGCATTGATGGAAATGACATTTTGCATAATATTGATAATGTCAAAAATATTATTACTTCTAAATTTAAAGAGAAATTGTGGTGTGAGGAAAATTTAGCGGTAAAGAGAAAATTAAGATACTATAAGAAGGTCATTAATCCTAACTTTGAAGATTAGAAGTATCTCTCAGTAGTAACTAGCTCATGGAAGAAAATTAATATAGCCAAGATTAGAATGAACTCTCATGAACTCCATAGCAAAAAAGGGGGTTGGTATGTTCCTAAAACTCCATGGGCGAAAAGGGTTTTCCATCTGTGTGAGTCTATGAGCATTGAAGATGAAAATCACTTTCTCTTAGAGTGCCTTGCTTACACCCACATTAGATCTGAGTTTCATAGTATTTTCTACAATACAAACCTTTAGAACCTCCTAAATTTCCAAACTATAGTGAGCTTGGAAAGCTTCTTGGCAAGTTTTATGAACATAGGAACATGATTTTAAAGTAAACCAAGTATTATCCTTCTTAAGGTCCGATAGACCAAACTTGGTCTCACTAGACGTTAATCATCATCATCATCATCATCATTAACATCCACTGTCACCAACTTTGACTTATTAGACCTTAAAAAAGTAAGGACTCACATGGTTTTCTTTAATTTTTTATCAAGATCGAGTCTAGAGATTAGATAATTTGGACCTCTTTTATAGTTTGTTTTCCAACCATTTTCCCCGAAATTTGACTAAAATTGTTGGAATCATAGATATAAGGTATTGATATTTCGATAGCTGGGGTGGAACAAGAGTTTTTTAGGGTGGAAAAGTTCATTTTGGCAATAAAAAATGAATTATGAACAATAAAAATTTATGATTTGGCCAAACATTAAAGCATTGGATTCTATCAGCAATGGTCGAAAAAGTCAAAATTGTCTAACGTTTAGGCAACTCCTTTTTTTTTGCTTGGAAATCTTTAAAGAGAAGCATTCCTAAATCACTATAGTTATGATGAGTTAAAATGTTAGGAAGTTTAATATTGTAGCAAATATTTTTAAATTGTTCTATAATGTGGGTGTATGCAAGACATTCTATGAAAAACGATTTTCATCTTTCTACCCTCTTATTATCACAAAGATGAAAATTTTGTTCATCAAATTATGTTTTAGGAATTGTCCAGAGTCCTGTTTTACTATGGAGCTTGTGAGAGTTAGTTCTTATCTTAGAAATGTTGATTTTCTTCATTATGCTAGTTAAAGCATAGAGGTAATTTTTGATAAAGGAATTTTCGAGGGCTGAACAAAAAAATGAAGATGCAGGGATTTCTGAGGGTCATAAATTTTGACTGAGTTATTTGTTTGGGATTAAATTTAAGAGGAAATTGTATTTCGATGATTTCGTTATGTGACCGATAAGGTCTTTCTAAATGGACTTATTTTCAACACTTTTCTCGGGCCAAATTCCTTCATATAAGGCCTCAAATTGGGGTTTTAGTGTTTTGGGGGGATTCTTAAAATTTGTAATTATCAGTTATCTCTTGTTTTATGCACCTAATAAAAAATCAAGTTGAAAACACATGTACCACAATTTATTTTTTTGTTTGTGGTCAGTTTTAAAGTCATGCAAGAATTGCCAAAAAACACTAAAACCTCAATTTGAGGCCTTATATGAAGGAATTTGTCCCTGAAAAAGTGTCGAAAAAAGGTTTGATCAGAAGGATTTGATTAGTCAATGCAATGAACTCTTCGAAATACAACTTCCTCTTAAATTTCATCCCAAATGAATAACTGAGTCAAAAGTTATGACCCTCGAAAATCCTTGCATCATCATTTTTTTTTAGCCCTCGAAAATACCTGCATCATTCTTCTCTAGTTGAAAAGAACATAGCTCTTGCAAGTTAGTGCCTTCAAATTGCTGCCACTTAACAAGATCTAGATTAAACAAGCCCCCTATGTAATCCATGTACTCTTTGTTGGTGCTAAGTCTTCCAACTCGATCACATATAAGTTGTGTTGGCCTTGTTGAGTATGAAGGATATCCTTATCTAAAATCAGCACAATCTTTTCCTTTTTCTTTTGTGAAATGGGCTATTACCAATCCGGATCTACCTCACTGCCATCACCCATATCATACCCATGGAATATATATAAATAAGAAACATTAAACAAAAAGGAAATATTGATATTAGTTGATAAATCGACCGTATAAGCATTACCATTAATTTTCTTGAGAATCTTGCAAGGACCAATTTTCTTATACTTTAATTTATGGAAGGCTCCTCTAGGAAACCACTCTTTCTGTAAATAAAGTGTCACCAAATAACCTTCATTGAATACTTGATGTCATTGGTGAGAATAGTTTATAATTTTGTTCTGCTTATTACTAGCCTACAACTTTTGTCTCACTTGTCACTGCAACTATTGAATGTGCTTTGCAAATTCTTCCCCATCACCATTGATTCTATCGCCAAACGGTAGCTGCACCAAATCTAGGACACCCATAGGATTTCTATCGTAAACAAATTGAAATGGATACTTAGTTATAGATCTATTCACTGAACTATTGTAGGAAAATTCTACTTGAGGTAAAGTCAGATACCACTGCTAAGTATTCTATCTGACAATGCTTCACAATAGGTTTCCCAAACTCCAATTTGCTACCTCTATTTTCCCATCTGTTTGGGGTGATAGAAACTGTTGAACTGTAATTGAGTCCCCATTTTATTGCATAAATTCCTTAAAAAATTACCCAAGATCTGAGTATCTCTATCATAGGTAATAGTTTTTGGAACACCATGGAATCTAACCATTTAAAAAAAAAAATTATGCCACCCTTGATGCATCACTAGTTTTCTTGCAAGCAATGGAATGATCCATTTTAGAGAACCTACCAACAACCATAAAAATAGAGTCATTGCCTCATTGTCTATTTGGGATCCCCAACACAAAGTCCATGCTTAGATTTTCCATGGGTCTTTGGGAAATGGTAATGGCATGTACAATCCTATATTCTGTGAGTGTCCTTTACCCATTTGACAAATACTACATCATTCCACATACCTGGTTATATCCCTTTTCATCTTCTTCCAATAATACTTATCTTCGATTAAGGCTACTGTCTTATCCTTTCCAAAATTTATTTCCAAGTCTCTACTGCGAAGTTCTTTGATAACATTTTCAGTTATAGAACACATTGGAATGCATAGTTTTTTTCCTTTGAAGAGGTAGCCATCTTGCATAAAATATTCACCTTGAATAAAATCCATGTTCTCGGAGACTAGATTCTTCAATTGTTCCACAATCTCCCAAAAATTGTTATTTGACACATACAGATACTTCAATACAACAAACCCATTTACTTCATTTTCCATTGTCAAAATAATAGTGCTCCGACTCAAAGCATGTACAACTTGATTCTACCTTCTTGATTTGTGCTTTAGAAGAAAGGTGTAACCTGGTAATAAAGAGACCCGTTTTGCATATCTACCGTTCAATTCCTTTTGGGTGTTCACATATTTTAATGCAATGTGATCGATAAATAACACAAAATATTTTGGCACTAGATAATGCCTCCAATTTCACAATGCTTGCACAATTGCATAAAATTCTACATCATATGTGGAGTAGTTATTTCTTACCTCATTCAACTTTTCACCAAAAAATGAAATTGGTCTACTTGCTTGGATAAGTACATCTCCAATTCCCCCTTGTGAGGCATCACAATCTACTTCAAAACTTTATCAAAATATGCTAAGGATAATATAGGTTCCTCAGTTACCTTCTTCTTTAGAAACTTGAAACTTTCCTTAGCTTCATGGTCCACTTGAATATCGTGCCTTTGGTTCAATCTATTATGGGTGCTACAGTATTGATAAAATTTCAAATAAATTTTCAGTAATAGGTATCCAACCCATGAAAATTTCTTACTCTATTATACTCCTAGCACTAAGCTACTCCAAAATTTCTTTGACCTTCTCTAAATCCATCTTGACTCCTGTTGAGATGACAAAACCCAAAAATACCAAACATTCTTGCATGAATCTACATTTATTCGGGTTTTCATAAAGATGATGTTTTAGCAACGTATCCAATATAACCTTTAAATGTTGCAAGTGATCTTCTTTATTGTTACTAAAAACTAGAATGTCATCAAAATAAATGACAACAAACTTACCAAAACTGATAAGATAACAAACTTACCTCTATTCTACAAAGTGATATCTTCCTCAACTCTTCAATGATTTAGCCAAGACATGGCATCTTTATGCCAGCCTTGCTTAAGCCATAGGTGGTTTTGAGTAGAGTATGAAGCAATCTTAGGAAGCTTGTTGTCTCCAATATGTTTCTTATCATTCTTGTACATTAATAATGCAAGGTTGGGCTTGTATTAGAATCCCACAATAGAAACTCACAACATAAACAACACAAATTTATAAAGAGCTTACACACAAAAATAAACAACACAAAACTCAATATATTTTCCTCCAATGAGAATACATCAATTCTCAACCTCATACAATAAAAAAAACCTTAATTTCTATACATTCTAGCAATATCACTCTCCATGCCAATCTATGAGAGACCAAAGGCCCATCTGTGAGAGGCCAAAGGACTTAGACCAAAGTCTCCAATCACATGAAGGCTTAGGATATTTATTCTAGTGTGATTGACTGTTCATCTCCCAATACTTTTCAATTTACTAGGTAGCTCTAACATTGCATATTTCAAATATTACAAGGCAAATATGGTCTCTTGACCTTCCATATACAATCCTCAATTCAAAGTTTGAATAGTCAACACTAAAATTAGAAAAATATGCCCGCACTTAAATTTTGGACTACTCCTATCATGCTCTGTGCTATATTTATTCGACCCACTTCAACTCAATATTTTGTCATGAAATTTTGAGGGAAGGTATATGAATATGTCCTCTAAATTTTGTAAAATATAATACTCTAATTCCAAATATAGATTGCACACACAAAAAAACACTAAACCCATGCTTTTGAAAATTATCTACCCACAATCTTTGAACATTTTGGAGCTAGTCTGAGGTACATAAAATCAACTTAATTTTGAGAAAATTTGGTGAGAGTATGCATAATTGTGTCTTCTACAACATATGAAAATTTCAGACCTTAACTCCAAATTATGAGGCTATGTCAATCAAAATACTGATCACCTGTCTGTGCAAAAATATTGTCTTGATCACACTACATGTGGGGTTTGGAAGGTTATAAAGTATCAAAAATTTCTAGAAATTTGTGATAACATAAAAATAGTCTTCCTTGACATATTGTAAAATTTTTAGTATGTTATTCCAAAAATTGAGCGCATGTTGATTAAAATTCTAAGTAACTATCTATGCAAAAATTTCATTTCCGTGTTGATTTTGGGGTTGCGCACAAGGTTTAAACTCCACATATTCTTTTGAAAATCAGTGTGAAGGTATAAATATGTATCTTATATAACATAACCAAAATTCATCATTTGATCCCAAGGTTTGTTCGTGCACCAATGGAAATACGGGAACTTTATCTTGTGCATGGGAAATATGAAAAACTTGAGGCAAACTAAAAATATTAATTGGGTGATGCCAGATTTCCAAAATCCTAAGGATGCTCCTACATAAATCTCCCTTAGTTAAAAATTTGGAGCATATTTGTCAAGAGGTAGGATAACAACAAGTGCAACCTAAATATCCTCCTTATTTTGCATCCTCACCACTAATGTTTGCTAATGAAGCATTTCCTAATTTTTTTTCTTGGACTAAAACCACTCCTCTACCAAAATTACTCATTGTTTAAACATCATCTTTGCAATATCCTATTGCAATTTTTTTAACACTTCATTCCCACAATCTCTACCTAATTTTTGTTAAGAATAGAATTGTAACTCCTCTTACAACATCTACCTAATCCAACCACTAGAGGTGTGCTTCACTACACAACCTGTATCCAATTCCCTTCAATATTGGATTTTTATTTCGTCTTCCAAGATTTACCCACTCCAACCACCATAGGTTTTCTTCGCTACACTATCTCTACATAATGCTCTTCAAGATTGGAGTTGTATATCCTCTTACAACATCTACCTAATCTAATCAGTAGTCGCATGCTGCACTACTTGTTCAGAAACTTCTAACCAATATTATTCCTTTGCTAGAGTCATCTACTCTTTTACTCTTTCTATCCTACTTTGTTGTACCACTATTTTGGATCTCCACCTCATCATCTTTCCTAATTGGATAACATTCTTGGTACATTTTGTTTTCAATCAATTACTACTTTCTTCACCTGTAAACACATCAAAACTCAATAATTGTGGGATTCCACATTTCCTATCTGCATTTCTTCTACTGTTACCTATTTTGCAATGTCACAGCCTTACAAATCCACTACCTCTAGACCATTATTTGCAATACATTTTTATGCATGCAATCTACCTCCCTCAATATTTTGTCTGCATCATTCCCTCTCTCATGTAACCTATCTCGCATAGCTTTCTATTTGCATATATCCTCATCCAACAAAAAAAATTCTCAAAAACATACCTTCAACAATATCCCTCATCCCCATTCAGGTTTGCACCACATTCAATGGTAAATTTATTATCTTAATTGATAGATTTGTAATGTCCTCCTCCCCCCTTCAATCAATTTCCTCTTTTCCTTCTTTAATTTTACTTGTTCTTGTACAACTACCATGAACAATTGCACTTCTTAGAATTCACAAAAATCATTCCTTATATAGTTCTACCCAGCATTCCTCTCTTCACCGGTACTTTCCCAATTCACTAGGATTTAATCTCTTTAAACCACTTGATGCATCACTAGGATATGATCATAATCACACAGTGGAAACTCACAACATAATCAAGACAAATTTATATATAACTTACACACAAGAATCAAGAATACATGACTCAATGTTTATTCATCCAAAGGGGATACACCAATTATCAACCTCATATAATCACAAAACCCTCAAGGCATTTGGATTCTACATAGACTCACTCTACAAGGGAATCTATGAGAGACCAAAGGCCCTAATCACATCAAGGTTTAATATATTGATGCTAGAGTAATTGCATGCTCATATCCCTCAACTTTTGAATTCATTGGGTATATCAAACATTACCCATTTCATATTACAATCCAATTATGGTGTCTTGACCTTCCATATACAATCCATAATTCAAATTTTGAATAGTCAAGGCAGAAATTAGAAAAATATGCTTGTGTGGAAATTTTGGACTCCTCATGTCGGGCTCTATGTTTTAGTTATTTGACCCATTTAAACTCAATAATTTTTTATGAAATTTTGAGGAAATGTAGAGTTATATGTCCTTTTCATCATGTAAATATTTTAGATTATGAATCCAAATGTGGACCGTGTGCACGGAAAAACACTAAACCCATGTTTTATAAAATTTCAACATGCATTCTATGAACACATTGTGGCTTTTGAGAGGATGCATAATTGTGTACTAGATACAACATATCCATATTTCAAAACTTAACTCCAAATTATGAGAGTGTGCCAATCAAAATACTGGTCATTTGTATGCACATAAACAGTGTCTTGAGAACACTTTGTGTGGGGTTTGGAAGGTTGTGCAATGTCTAATTTTTCTTAAAGTTTGTGAGAGCATAGAAATATTTTTCCTTGACATGCTCTAAAAATTTCATACCTTTACTCCAAAAATTGAGCATGCCCTCATCAAAATGCTAAGTAATTGTATGCACATAAATTTCACTGCCATGTTGGTTCTAGGTGCCTAAACTCCATATATTCTTGTGAAATTTGGCCTGAAGGTGAAAAATTGTGTCTTATATAATATAACCAAAATCCAACTTCTAATCCCAAGGTTTGTGTGTTTTCTAATGAAAATATGGGAACACTATACCATGGACAATAAATCTAAAAATATTGAAACAAAAATTGAAACTCAACCGAAAATATTTTTGGGTGATGGAGGATATCCATAACGATAGAGATACTCCTACATCAATTATATACCTAGTCATAGCCATTCTATAAATTGAGGAGAGACTTGATTCTATGAGGATGATAGGATAATGTGTATTTCCTTTAATTTTGAGATTATAATTTATAAAGGAATTTTGGATTTTATCTATCCTTCTCTGAGATTCTCTAGAGATGTTGCAACCCTAAACTTCACCTCCATATAAGATATTAGGGGTGAGGATATTTTCAAAGAGGAGATTCTTCTTATCCCAAATTCAAAGGTTGCTAATTTTCAACTATTTTCAATCCCATGATAAGATTTCCACCCTCCATTAATCCCTTTCTCAATGCTATAGTTTTAGTTTAAGTTTGTGGAGAAGATCAATTTTGAGATATTTGTATGAAGACACTTCCTCCAAGTTGTTTTTGTAATACATGAAATTAGAATAAGTGATTTTTTGGAATTTGATTATCATAATCTTTGGTTTGTCATTGTTAATAGTCATTTTCATACTAGAGAAAAAATCCATAACATTTCTTTGACTTCTGTCATCCTATTAATAGAGTTTGTTATATTTTGTGCTTTACTTGTCATATGGGAAAGTGCTATAGGTTTTCATTGTTGTAGGTCCATGAACCAAATTTTCACATATTCTATAGATTTACAAATTATAGTTTCCATATTAGCATATGCTTCGGATCCAAAACTTTAGTTGCCACCATTCCATTGTTGTGAATCCATTTGTTACTAGTGTTGGAACTTATTGCTATAGAACCAGGGGCTATAAGATGTAGTAGATTCAAGGATTTTACAAAGAAAAAGGAAATCACTACAAATCCTATACCTTCCACATATGCATTCCATATATGTTGCAATTAAAGGTTCCATTTCTAGTTATGACAAGCATCTTTCAATTTTGAAATATTAATCCTTAGATTATGCTTCTTATATGGGATATAATCAAGCATATTGTTAGACTGTTATCGCTCCATTTAAAGAACAATGAATCTATTCATTATGTCTACATCAATGGATTTAAGTTCAAGTTGTTCGAACTGAGTTTCTATAAAAGGGTGTGCCTCCCTCCAACAAAGTACATAAGAATTGTATACTTTATTTTTGGCAGACTGAATGGTAAAGTCGTGTTATCTTAAATATAAGTTTTGTTGTTTATGCAAAATTGTGCATTGAAAATGGTGTCTTGAACCAAGCTTAATGTTTGGAAGGTTATGCATAATAATTTTTTTCTTAAAAATTTTTGATATCATAATAATAGGGTTCATTGACATCTTGTAAAAATTTTAGACCTTTATTCCAAAAATTGAGTGTGCCCTAATCAAAATATTGAGTAACTATCTATGCAGAAATTTCATTGCCATGTTGGTTTTGGGTAGTGCACAAGGATTAAACTACATATATTCTTATAAAAATTGGTGTGAAGATGTGGGTGCTCGTTGGATGCAGAATTAAATTCCTCATCCAATGAGCTCTCCCGCTTGAACTTTGAGTAAAAACACAGGGAGATATGTCGAAAATACAAACAAAAAAAGTAGTTTTATTTTATGACAAATATGTCAATTAAACCATTATGGTTGACTCATTTTATTGAAATTCTATTGGTTCTTGAATTCCAAATCACAAAATTTATTGTTGGCGCGTTTTCTTATAAGGCCCATTTTAGACCCCAAATTTCCTCTAATGAGTCACTTCCCCCCCTTTTCAAACATGATATCGGTTTCAATTTTTTTGGTCTAATACTGAACCAATTTTTTTTTACTTTAACCTAGAGTGTCTCTTTTGGAGACGACAGAGATCAATTTTCAACTTCTGAATTTATTTTGCTGAGTTGGATTTCTCTTCAAGCAATGCATTCACATGTCTTTGATTCAATACTATTATTGTTTGGTTCAATCTCACATTTTCACAATAAGAAACCATATATCACTAATTGAGATTATGTAATTTGACACTAAGATCTTGTATTTTCTGTTCAAGGGAAATGCGATTACCTTCTAAATTTTTACAATATCCTAGAAGACCGCTTTTTCCATGGCATACAAATCGGCATATTCATGTTATTGTATTGAAATCGGGATGGGAGTTGGATACAAGGTCAACTGGATAGAGTTCACCCTTTACCCAAAGATCCAAATTTTTAGCTCCATGTTCCCTTAATGCACCGTAGTCAATGTTAGGAGCCACTTCCTGATTTTTTTATGGATCGATGCCATATCCAGACTTAAATCTATGTGGGAAACATTGTGCTTCTTTCTTACACCATCTATTTTTGTTTGAGAGTCCTACAAACAACCAAGATTATGAAAATTAAAACATACTATAAAATCCCAAAAAGATAAAATCAACTTGCAGAAGGAATAGTTAGGGAGATATTCTAAGGAAAAGATAACTTTTTAGATATTGAGGCATACCTCAAAGCTATCAGGCATCTTGTAGAATATTTTAAATCCAGTTACATTTCTATGTTTCCATCTGAAAACAACATAAATTAAAAACCAATGAGTAGAATATAGAAAAACAATCTTACAAAAACAAAAGGTCTAAATGAATAAATGGGATGTATCCCACTTGCTTAGGTTTATAAACCCTCAAATATGACCATATTCTAATTAGTTTCAAATATTTATCCACAACAATCAACAAACTTCTAAATTTTTTCTAGCACATGGAATATGTCACCTTGTAAAATAAATTGGCCTCCTTGGACTACCGCATAACAGGGAAATTATTTATAAGAAATTTACAAATTTATATTAATATTAATTTATATAATTTTAATTTTAATTTATTTTTTAAATTTCTATATTAAACCACAATTAATAGGACTAGCCACTTTGTGGCATTGTTTGAAAAGCAATGAACTGTACTCTCTTTTGTTGACATTAACAAGGCAAAATGTTATTATATTCAATTTGTTATCAATAGCTATGATAATCAACTTGTCGACAGCTTTTCAACAAATGCAGAAAATGATAATCAGTACATGGAACTTCATGAAATTTATTTGATATGGAGACTGGAATCCTTAATACTTAATTCCGTGTGGCAAGATTCTTGACTACTGCAAGAACTGAAGGGTGAAAAATGTTAATGTTACTGTGAAGTCTGCCGAAGGAATAAGAAGATGAGGCTTATAATTAAAAGATTCAATGAGCCAACACTTGGACAGACTTCATGGACCATAAAGAAAGAATTTAAAAAAAGCTTATTCATACCTTGCAGAAGTTAAATGGTGATCTTCTTCAGATTTCAGACAGTCTAGTTGCATAATCTACAATTGAAACACTTTCATCACAAACCAGTGTTTTTACTTGCTTGAAATAGATTAGCAAATAAGTTCAGGTGTATAGATAAGTAATTATGCAAAACAGAGTGGTTGTAGGGTACTTTGCTCTATTAAAATATTATTGGCATTGACTAATGCAATTTTTAGAGAATGATGTAATGACAATATAAGGAATACGGATTACTATAGGTTTCTTGTTACAAATTTCAATCATTAACACCAGAAGAGTTCAATAAAAGAAAGAAGAGGGATCGTCAGAAGCTAGAGAAGGCTAGGGACGAAGAAGGGAAGGATTATGAGAAAGGGAACCCAATCTCCATATATTGGGGCTGGAAGGACGAATGATCCAGAGAAAAGATTAAAACCTCATTTTGTATCAGGATGTATGGGGTATGGCCACATTTGTTTTTAAGTACAACTCACAAGAATTATTGTAAAATGAAACATAAATGAAAAGTTCAAAAGAGAATCTGAAGTAGCAATGAATATTGACAACATTTACCTTTGGGTTGCCAGGTACATCCATTAAAATGCTTGAAAATATTTTGTAAAACTGCATGGAAAATGAAACAGGAAATGTTCTCACAAAGTTTATGAAAAATAAGAATTAAACTTTGGTTAAAATGAGCTTAATGTTTACCTTTATATACTCTACTATATCGCCTACTGATTTCCATATCTCCACCACAGAGAAAGATGGTGCAACTTCAGTAACCTGCAGACATTTTCATAGCTTCAATTTTCCTGCTTTAACTTTTAGGGAGAGTTTTGTAATTTCTAAAAATAGTTTATTCTGCTTTATTTTTATTTTTTTGAATTGGAATTATGGATGTGGTGCCATGTACATGTTGTATTTTTATATATCTAATATAAATTAAGTTCCTAAAGGAATTCAATAATCTACATACTCCTGTTGATGAAGCACAAGGTCATATATAATATTTTAAAGAAACTGCCATTAAAATCTGACCTCTGTTGACACAGATAAATATGAACTCCTCCTCCCAGTATCTTTGGCTCTGTGTATCTTTATCTATCAAAAAATGCAACAATATCAGCATTTCAAAAGGGATTCCATTTCTTGTTTCAATTGTGGAAGGAATATGCATTTAGATTTCCTAAAGTTGAAACAAAGAAGAGGAAAATAAAAGCCAAATCTCAACTATTTAAATTATTGGAGAGAATAAACCATATACACCAAACTAATGTTAGTATCAATAAGATTCTAAGGATAAAGGTTGTAGTTAAAAATTCTTACACGTCTATTACTGAACCATTTACTCATGGATTGGGTCCAATCATGATACCAGAGAGGGTAGCTAGAACTCTGGAATAAGCATAGTTTCCAACTAGGGAGACAACAGGGCTATCTCCTAATATCTTTTTATTTCAATACAGGTATATGTATAAAACTAATATAAAGCATCCAAAAAGTTCCCTTGAACTTTCTCCCAAAAATGATTTCAATCATATGAATTTCATATATACATAAACATATTTCCTAATATATTCCTTTATGCCACGGTGGTCTCTGAATATTTTTTGAAATAGATGCATCTGATACTATTGAAAAACATCAAAAATATTCTAGAAGACCATTTTACTCAATTTTTTTCATTCAACGCATTTATTTGTACATTTTTGTAATATGTGTGCCTTGATAATTTATCCATAAACTGTATGCCAACCTTGCAAGTATTTACTCTTTCTACTGACAAGCCCAGACTCTTGGTAGCATCATCGATTTTCTCTATTTCCTTCTAGGCCAAAACTCTCAAACCAAACCTCTTCTTGCTTTTACCATCATTCTGCAATCCAAAGTTGGCCTTAATTATTTGAATACATTAAGGAAATGAGCAGAGTTATAAACTAGGAATACTTTGCAAAACTGAATACCTCAATTTGGACCAAAGAAATAGAACATATACCTCAACAAATCCTGCCCAAGTCTCAAGCGATGAAGTTCAAGGGTTGTCTGAAAGGTGAAATGATTGTTCAGCTCCGTAATGCGTAGTTTTGAAGGCTATGTGAGCTATTGTTGATACCTTTGGACTTCCCATAGTTACTTCAACTTGGAAGAGATGATATTTCATCATGAAAAGAGCTCATAAAGTTTCCCAGAATGAATTAAATCACACTCAGATTTGGTTTTTGGGATCTAAAATTAACTCAGGTCTTTTTACTCTTTTTGTAGAGGAAAAACATCCAAAGTTCATAATACTATTGTAAAATGTTGATTGGGTTCCTTGGCCAGGCCTTGTGTTTATTAATTTATGGATCTTTCTGGATTCTTGGAGGTTTAGGATTTTCATTTTTCTGTGAACCTTTATGGGAACATCTTATTTGGCGGCACATGTGCTTAAATGAAATCTCACTTCCTTGGAATATCTTACTATTTCTAGTGAGCCAACCCCCATATTAGTTATAAGAAACTTTGGCAAAGACTTATCAGCTTCCACTGCCTTATGCTTATACTAGTTTTCAAATTGCTCTGAGATATATTCCCCTTTCCATTCATTCTTCCTATTTGAAAATTCAATAATTCTTTGGAAGCTTTCTATTCTTCTCTGGACTACAATTTCTACAAGCGACCATAGAGCGTAAAACTCAGCTCTATTATCTGTGCCTAAGCCTGCTGAAAATTTTTAAAGAAATGAATGATTTTCCCATTTGAATAAAATGCCTCAAGCTCCAAAAATACCTAGGGTTCTTTGACATGCACCGTCGAAGAAACCCCAGGACTTGTTTTTTATTTCTTTATGGTTCCTTCGGGATTTTTGGAGGTTTAGGATTTTTAGGTTTCCATGAACCTTCAAAAGCATATCTTATTTGGTGGCACATGTGTACAAGAGAAATATCACTTCCTTGCAATATCATAATATTTCTGGTGAGCCCAACCCCCATATTAGTTGTTACAAAGCTTGGCAAAGCCTTATGAGCTTCCACTGTGTTATCCTTGTACCATTTTTCAAACCATGTTATAGAGATTCCCTTTTCCTTTTTCATTCTTCCCATTTAACAAATTTAGTGCTGCTATCCAGATTCTAAACCCCTCCTTAGAATTTTTTTTTCATAAAATGTATCTTGCTGCAGGACCATGCCAATTTTTCTTATGCCCATTATCCCAGATTAGAATTATGTTTGACAGTTCCAACCAAAGGAAAATTCTAGTTTTGTTAGTGTTACCCATCAAAATTCCTCTGATTTTGATATTTCCAACTGTATGGACACTCCTAGGACTTATACTTAGGATTTCAAACAACATATTTTGAATATTCCTCCTGCAGACATTTTCGGTGGGGTTGAGGGTGTATAGGTTTTCTAAAAATGATCAGCTAAAGGATCTGAGTTTAAGGAGTGAATCTGAAATAGATTTTTATTCTATGGACTGCCATCCCATTAGAAAGGTATGGAAGGATCATTTCTATGGCAAGTAAATCATTCTAGACTGAGAGGATTGTGCTTATTTTGTAGCTGAAACAAAGGGGGAAATGAAATTTTTTGAAGTTATTGAATGTGGATGTTCTAAAGAGGTTTAATTTTGTTGTCAAAGTTATCCAAACAATCAATCATGAAAGAGCTAGTTCAAGTAAGGGTTGAGAGTGCCTCTTCCAATAGTTAGGGACTGCGTACAACAACCTATCAGTGCTGAGGGCCCAGAGACATTGGCTTACAATTTGAGTTCAATATTGTACATGAAGTCAAGATATGCCCATTCCAAGATACTTCCAATTGGGCCTTCCTATATATTTGTCAAAGGTAGTTTGTTTCAAGTTTGGTCCTTCTAGGTGATCAATTGAGCTTACCTATCAAATGGTTGATATGATTATGCTAAGTGATTGAAATGAAGATTATGGATTATGCCAATTGATTGAGACGAAGATTATGTTTGAGCATAAGTATTACCTAATTTCATGACACAACAGGAGTATAGATTACAAAAAATGAAACTTCCAAGTCCAGTTTTGTACATTGGGGGAGTATTGCATATTGAACTGTTGGGTAGAGTTTAAGAGGAGTGCCATGGACGGTGTAAGAATTTGGAAAAAAAATTGAGAAGCATGAAGTTGAGGGTGTGTTACTCTAGAATATTTCCATTTATTTTGGCTCCAAGTTAGTCATTGTAAGGAAATTCTTTTCTTGAATTCCCTGTAAGAAGGCTTATAATCATTGTGCTTCTGAAAACAACACATACAATATGCAGAACACAGGATTTATAACTATTAGTAAGGGGAATATTATTGAGTTGTGTAATGGGTCATCCAAACATTGTAGCACCATTCTAAGGTAGCTTGTAGGGTAGCCTGTATGATTTCCCAGTTCATTACTAGCTTTTAATGCACTAAGATATGCCACCTATATTTTACAGTGTATGTACAACAAGTCTAGTCAAGGCATGTTAAGGAATTCCCTACTGAAAATAATGATGAATGAGTCAAACATTCAATATTTGAAGATCCCTCCACCTATTTGGTCTTTAATACTTGTTTGAAAACAACATAAGGAAGAGCATTGCCTTATGAAGTGCCATTCAAAACATATTTGTGAACCATGTCACAGGATTTATTGAGAAGGGTCCTAGCTTGAAGAGATGGAAACCTATCTTGATGAGCGATAGGATGAATTAATGAACCCTTACCTAGATATCAATGAGATCCAATTTGTGGGAGGTTGTTGTGACAACTCTTTGAACCACTTTTGCATATTGTTCTATGGATATCCCCCTAAGTTGCACTAAAGTGGTTATGGAAATAGATATAGACATGTGGGTGGATACAAAAAATTGTCCATGATGGACTTACAAAAAGCTCCTAGAGCCCTACATATTTTCCTTGGATAGGCCATAATTACATCTATTGCTGCAAAAGCACCATTCTTTCCAAGAAATATATCCATCAAAACATATAGACCAATTATGACTGCAAACCTTACATCACAATATATTATGAGAGGCTTAAGTTAACATAACAAAGTCTCTAACTTGTGTGTCCCTAATCTCCTGAAGCTCAATCAATATAGGTTCCAAATCTAGAGCGAGTTTTGAGAGCCCATCAAATTTCGAGTTCAGCTCTTGATAAACATGTGCAAATGAAGTGAACTTGAATTACTGCAGTATAACTTGAACAATAGAGAGAAAGATGCTGCAAATGATAAGCAAAAGTTTGAATTTTGTTGGTCATCCAATCTATTACCATTTTTTAATCCCCGAAAATTTGCAGCAAAGTGACATTCTTGTTAAGGGAAACCTTTAACAATGCCCACAAAGCCGCACACTCCTCTTTGCTATTGGAGCGATGTCTTGGTGCGAATGTAATACAATATTTGAAGGTGTCTAAAATGAATAGAACCACCCCACACCACCAAGAGGCATCTCCCCTTGGCTTGCTTTTAGGAAGAAGTAACAAAAGACACAAAAAATCCTAATCCTTGGCATGGAAGTCACTTTAGTGAGTGCTTTATTCTTATGTTTTAGTGATTTTCTTCTTTATCTTCTCTAGGTTAACTTATTCACTTCTTGATTTCAAGACTTTTCACTACCTTACATCTCAACCTTTGTATACAAGGTCATCTCTACCGTGACTGTCTAGGTAGGGTGATTTGATTTTCTCCTTTCTTGATGGAAAGTTAAAGCTATTGAGGATATCCCTTTTGATGCTAGTACCCATTTCTTCTCCAGCTGGCTGTCACACGGGGTATCATCACAAAATCTATGTCTCAAATCAGCAAATCAAACTCTCTTTCAAATACCCTTGCATGCACCGAAGTACCATGCACGTAAAAAAACATAATAGCAAAGAGATCTTCCCATTTGTAAACATTGTTACCTGAGATTTATAGCTTCCATGATTATGCCAAGATTGATTAGCTCATTCATGCTATGATTGTCAAGGTGTGGTAATTTTATTTTCTCCCTTCTTAAATGTGCAAGGTAAAGATTTAAAGGATTTTTCTTTCGATGCTAGTCTTCTTTTCTTCTCCAGCTGTCTGTCACATGGGTTTCATCACAAAATTTATCTCTTTAATCAGCAAATCGAACTCTCTTTCAAATACCCTTCCATGCATTGAAATACCATGCATGTAAAATGATATACTAGCAAAGAGATCCTCTCATTGTTAAGCATTGTTACCCTAGATTTATATCTTCTATGGTTATGTCCAGATTGATTTTTAGTTGTAATAGGACCTGCTAACTTTTATACGAAACAAATCAATGCCAGTCTTCTCAATGATTATCAAACATTATTTACTTTAGAAATTGCCATTGTATGAATTTCTGTAGCATGCCCTTATTGCTTGAATTTTTTGTTGACAAATTGTTGTCAAAATCAGCGAATTTTGGAACTGATTTGGTTTTGAATAAACGGTTACTGCATGACTTATAATATTTGTCATACAATTGTTCTTGTACAATAAATGTAATGAATTTCCCTATCTACTTGCATTCTCCATGGAAATCTATGTTTTTGTGTCAATTTCAACACCTTTTTCAATTAAACTAGGACTGTGTTGTCCACTAGGCTGATTTGTTTAGATGTTAATTTATGTGCTCAATACGCTCCATGAATTTTGTTGAAATCTTGAAAGTTTAAACCATTATGCATACTACCCGTCTGAGTTAGAGTTCATTTGGGTGGCGATGTTGAGGTCTATACTTTGTTAATCTCTATTGCTATCTCAAAAACAAAATACCTCTTTTTCACTTTCTTTTATTGGATAAAAAATAATGGTTGTTGTTGCCTTCAATTTTATGCACACTTGATCTAGTTGTATTTTCCAAACCTCCAAGGGTATAACACCTATGGTATCAGTCCTCCTTGATAGCGAGGATCAGAGTTTTACTCAGTGCACTTAGTGTTGGAAAGGGTGTCTCATCAACTTTCACACTAGATATCTTGCAAACTTGTTATGCAAGGGTGTTTAACTTACTCCCTTGCATTTCTTATGAATAGAAATAACACAATTCTGGAATGCTCACACAATAGTGCCAACAAACTTGTTATGAAGGAAAATATATGCCATACCTTTCAACCCAACCTTGAAATACAAATCCTAGTCAACAAGTCAAGTCATATTGGAAAACATGGAATACCTTTGTGACCCAACCTTAAAATCCAAGGTGAAATAAGCCTAGTCAACAAGTCAAGACATACTTGGCACTATCTTGAGGCGAAATTGGGATTTGGTCGATTTGAAGCTTTTCCAAACAAATGAGAAAGGTAAAATAAAGCATTAAGGGTGAAATAAAGCTTTAAGGGGCTCTTACAGTGGCATAAAATGTTCCCTTGCATTTCTTCTTATGAACAGAAATAACACAATTTTTGACCACTCACACGATAGTTCCAACGAACCTGTTAGGAAGGAAAAGATGGTATACCTTTCAACCCAACCTTAAAATCCAAGGGAAACATACTTTCAGAAGATAATAACCTGGTGCATAATATTTAATTACCTCCCATTGAGGAATTTCTGTAGAACTGTCTTTTAATCCTTGCTCTATAAGTTTGATCCTCTCCTAAAGTCAGATCTCTACATACTCCAGCTTTGCACACAATTCCCATATGTTAGAAACCTATAACAAGTTAAAGAAAACATAATTACAAACACAAATTATCGAGTTGAACCAAATTTGCAAATCTTGCACATAAAAATAGAACATCAAAAACCATAATACAACAGCAAGTACCAAGAAGCATTAAAAGTGCCGCTAGGAAAATCCAACCATGTGCTTTTCTTCTTCTTCCAGAATGATGCCATCCCATTTACCCTTTGATAAGAAATCTCTTGTAGGACCAGCTTGTCGGGTACATAGTGTGGTAGGATATGTGGAGCCTTCTTCAATTTGTACAATTGATTGTAGACACCTTGCTTGGTGACACACCAATCCTGTATGCCAGCTACAACTCTCCTGGCCAGTTACTACAGACGAAGGATCTATTCCATATTCACAAAGTGCATAGCAGCTTAATCTCAGATCCTGCCATGGTGATCAAGCATCAGTCAAACAAATTCACACTTCAATGTAAACTTCTCTAAGAGGGCAAACAAAAGTTTAAATAAAATAATTTGGAAAAAAACTGAACATCTACCTATGGAATCCGAGGGTTTCCATCCGATTCACGCCAAGCAACCTCTAAAATCAAAGGATTTCCATTTGTTATTCACACCAAGCATCTAGCTGAGGGTTTCCATTTTTTATTCGTGCCCATTCTTGCTCTCAATGGCCAAGGATCCAACAAAGATATCCAGTGGAGCCTGCAAGTTTCTGGCAACCGCCAGGGTTAGACGAAGATTGAATGAATTTCCAATAACTTCCAGATGAAGAACCGTTCATTAAACTTTACAAAGTTTTTACATTTTTCCAATATATATTTTAGCATCAAATTTAGCATAACACCATTTTTTTGAAAGCTCTTATGGTGGATGTCGGACAGGGTCTCGAGGAATATTGAATGCATTTCCTACCAGAGAAACTTGCTAGCCAGATGAACTGGACGAACGGTTCATTAAACTTTACAATATTTACAATCTTTTTACATTTGGCTAACATCAAATTTAATAAAATTTTTAAATTTAGTAATAATATGAATATAATATATAATAAATTTTGTAATATAATATATTATAAATTTTTTAAATTGTGTTTTAATATATATATATATATATATATATATATGTAATATTTATTTTTATTGTTTTGGTGAAAATTTAAATACAATTTTAATAATTTAGATTAAATTTATAAATCAAATTTAAATAATAATGTTGAATTAATAAACTTGTATTTTTAAAATTATTATTATATAATATTGTATATTTTTTTAAATAATATGATGAACTTAATAAAATATAAATTTAGGCATATATAATATATAGCATTTTCTAATAATATGATTGTGTAATATTGTATAAATTTTTTAATAATAAGATAGATTTAATATTATAATAGTAATTTTTGGGTTATATATAATACTATATATTGTTTTTTAATCATTTTTTTTATATTTCTATAAGTTTAATAAAATAACTAAATAACTACTTTTTAGATATTAAATTTCTATCATTGTTTTATGCAATTTCGATTATTATTTTGGGGTCAAACAATTTATTAACCTTGGTCCTTAAAATAAATAATTTTAGATGCAATTATGTATTACATCTCTTTCCTTATTTTCTATATTTCTATAATTACTTCTGGGTCAAACATTTCATCGAAGTTCGTTTTCATAAATTTTATTTTAATCTGAAATAAATATTTTGGGCAGCTTTGATAAAAGTGAATTAATTCTGGGCAGTTTCGATAAAAGTGAAAAGTAGAATTAATATATTAAAAAATTGTCTACATGGCATTATTTTATATATTTTTTGATTTATTTTTAGAAGTCCCATTTTAGGTTGAAATTTCCTCTAATGATTAATGGTTGTGTGATATGCGGTATAAGCGCTGCAATGAACCGCTCCTTGTGTTGAACATCACTTATCTGAAAACTAACCCAAGCCATCAATGTTTTAAACCGCTAATAAAAATCCCAAATCGTCGCATTAGGGAACTGTTTGATCTCTTTCAATTCAGTAATGTATTGAGCCTCAGACTTCAGCTTCTTGAATTCTTCAAATAACCCCGTTTGGATCTCATCCAATGTTTTCGCGGTACCTCCCTAAGGAATCCACGTGAATCTCATGAACCATTCCAACGCATGGCCTCTAAGAGTAGTTTCCAGCTGGCTTTTCTTGACATCATCATCCATGGTTTGTCAGGCGGTCCAGATTGCTTCACGCAAGAACCAGTATTTCTCTGGGTCGTCAGTGCCATTTCCATGAAATATTGGTAGCTTCATTTCATCGCCCACCATTCTGGGCCTCCTTCCTCCTACTGGCGCTTTATTACTAGATTGTTGCTGACACGTCGGGCAAGTCGATGCAGAATGCAAGTTTCTTCCTTGTGGTGGAGTAGTGCGCAAAGGTGTGGGCACGTTACTACTGGGGTTTTATCCTATCGTCCTTATGGGTGTAACCTGGGCTTGGTTGTATTCGTCGTCACAAAAAGGTCGCTTTGTCCCGTGTGGTTGTTCCTCATGACATCGCACTTCGATCACAGCAGGACCTTCTCGTGTCCTCTTCCTCTTCTCTCGAAACCTTGCTCCTTCCCTTTTGCAACCAATTGTTTCCTTGGCGACCTTCACATTCTCACCAGAACTCATGCCCATCTACCCCTTACCTTTCCATGTGTCTCCCCCCTTTCGTCGTGGTACCTACATCCTCCACACAACAGAGTTCCACTACTCTTGGTCCATCTTTAGAATACCTTTTTCACAGACCAGTTTCTTAATTGATAGCTATAGTGATAGCAAGAATCTTCCTCGTGGTCCACTGAAGAACTCCCTTTCTGATTCACTAAATGGCTTATTGGTGTCGACTGAAAATGCAGTAATGTAGGCTTCCAGGATACTTTCCAACCATGCTTTAATGGCCCATAATGCCTTATTGTCTGTTTCTTGTAATTCCTGGATCAGCTCCGGGGTCTAGAATGTCGAATCTCCTCCTTGGAAGTTCATTTTCTTAGAAGTGAAACTTCTCAGCCACTCATGCAAGAGGACAGGAAACTCACAAAAGAACCATTCGTGAGGACTGTCATGGATATATCTATCCGACCAATGGCCCGTCGACATATTTGGATTCTAAATTTTAGCTTCAACAAACTCCTGTAACTATAGATGAAACCATCCTTCGATCTCCGATCGAGTTGGATGCCAAAACATATCCTCCTCTTAATCGCAACTCAGTCCCAGCAATGGAACCATTTGTTGGTAAAACCCACCAACAAAGCCTCGTCGATAAGGGTTCTCACTATGTCGAAGCCCAATCAACGCGATCTCCCTAAGCACTAACCCAGGCAGGTTTTACCCTGCCTAGCAACATCCGCAGAGCGGACGAATTCTTACCCAAGATGTTCAAGGGAGAGCTGTCGAAACCGCATTTTCGGCAGTGAGGACAGAGGATATGGGGATCTGACGGGGAGACAACATGACTATTGGATCCAGAACTATGCAGTCGACACTAACTCATTTCCATAACTATAGATTGCATCATACATTAGTCACAGCAACATCATTCATAAAACATTTCAACTCATAATGCAACAGAAATGTAACTGACTTAAAACAGATCACATCAACATCAATATAGCGGAAATGGAATAAACCACGGTGACATATTTACATATCATAGCATCATGATAAAACATATCACAGCATCACAACAGATCAGACCACAGCAGGAATAAAAGACAATATTGGTGCAACAACTATCATATCATATTAATCTTGTGCAAAAGGATCCAAAATACACAATTCTTCTCCAAAATCGGAGGCTGAATACA
Organism: Pseudotsuga menziesii; assembly: GCA_001517045.1. Lineage (NCBI taxonomy): Eukaryota > Viridiplantae > Streptophyta > Pinopsida > Pinales > Pinaceae > Pseudotsuga > Pseudotsuga menziesii. The sequence continues at coordinate 54,566 of LPNX010471106.1, forward strand.
TCAGGAATAACCCATATAGATCACAGATACAACAGGAAATTCTCAAAAACCATAAATTGATTGTATTAGACCTCATGCAACAATAATGCTCCAGATAATGCCAATTCTCATATCATGCTCATGCTACCCTCTATATCTATTCAATTGCAAAACTAGTTCTATAAATAGGCTTGCGCCTTTACATTGAGGGTCCACTTCTAACTAACTTATAACCGCTAATGACCTATTGTGACGAAACTTGATCAAATAATATATAAAATATTCAAAATGGTTATTCTTCACCCCATCACGCTAATCTGGCCTTGCGCGGTATGGCGTGAGCTTGTGCAGCTACCGCGACACTACGCAACTCACTTACCAAAACCCCTTCCAACAGGTCCCCGCAAGCATAGTTCTTTTTTTTTTCAAGCTTGTGTAAAAATGAACTAGGTATTGTGAGCAGATTTCCCTTTTCATGTCAATATCGTTAAAAAATGAAACAAATTCTTCCATTGTGTCAAGTATTGTATCTTGAACCTTCATTTCAGCTACCTGTATCACTTGATCCTCTTTATTCCTCTGTCCCTAGTGGACCTTTTACTAGGACTAACCCCCTAATTTAGTTGGATGAAGAATAGAGTAAGCAGATGAAATGAAGCTTGGGGGCATGTCTTCAACCCCTTTATATTATGTTGGAGTTAAGATAATTTATAGTTATACTGGGGGCAAGTACCAACCATTAAACATCATGTTGGGAAAACACATGTCAATGGGACTCAATTTGAGTGTACTTTCTTTTTAGTTTCGAGCTCACTAAACCATGAAACAATATATTGAGCATAGTTCCTATTCTATTTCAAGCTCGTTAAAAAATGAAGCAAATACCATGATCATTCTTTCAACCGGTCTTCGAACCCGTTAAAAACAGTAAGATGGTGTTGAGCTTACTTTTCATTTTTCGTGCTCTAGTTAAAACATGAAAAGTGGCTCTAGTTTCTTTTGTCTTTTTCACACTCTAATTTAAGTTGAAAAAGTACTAAGCACTTTTTATACCTTCGGTGTGCTCAATAAAAACCCATTGAAGAGGTATTGAGTGTGTTTTTTTTGTTTTTTTCGTACTCATTAAAATGGATTATGAAAAAAAGGAACCCCTTGCGGAGTCACCTTTAAGCTCTTTTCTAGGATTCGTAAACACGAAAAGATCGCCAAGTGACCTTGATACTTTCATTCTTGTAAAAGTATTTGAAATATTGTCTAGTTGGTGATATTTTACCCCTTTTCGGTATTATTGGACTCATTTATGAAAAAGGTACACTCTAGTTTATCGCAACTAGAACAGTTCTCATCGGCACTAGTTTATGCTTTTTCAATCCTTAGAGACTAAATCTACGAAAAAATCCACCCTGGAGTCTTCTTAGTCATTTCAGACTCTCTAAACATGAAACGACAACTAAGTTTACCTTCTTCAATCACATAAAATTAAATAGTGAAGGACCCTTTCTGGGAATGAACCCCTCCTTTCTCAAGTTCATAAAACGTATGAGAATGGACTCATCACTTGGTGAGCTACATCGAGTGTTTGTTACCCTTTTCAAGCTCGTTAAAATGCAAAGAGGTACTCATCCTTCACAATGGGAATATTAATGGAATGTGAAACGTCTTTCATTTGTATCAATGGAAGCTCATAGTCCACCCTTGAACATGGCACATGTCTGCATTTTCATTCCAAACAGTTGGGTATTCAGCTTGTCCTCGAATCGATCTACTTTCATGAGTCATTTAACTTTTTTGAGTCAATTCAAAGAATGCACCATCATGTCCTTGCATTACATATGGTCTTTTCCGTTTTGATTCAATGCTTCCAAGTTATTTTCCATGCCATCTAAGTGTTCAAGGGAAGTATCCACTACATTCTACCTTTACAGTTTCCTTACCTTCCTTTGAGTCGGTCACATACAAATCAGTACTATGGTTGTTTTCATCTCTTAGACATCATATTTTTTTTTTTTTTTTGTCAATGATGGGGGAATCATCATGGCCCTCGTTTGAANTTGAAAATTATATTCTTGTCTACACCAACACACCATCTGGTAATTGGAATTAGAAACCAAGTTAAGTATCTTGAAGCCTGCATCCCTCAATGACAGGTTTCCTTGCTTTCAACAGTGGGCTCTCCTCATTGACCTCTGATTGAAATATTCTGCCAAGTGTTGACTTCAATACCTCTATTCACATTTGGAGGAATGTATTGATATACCTTGTTAATCATTGACATCATGGTGATTTCCCTCGTGCTTGTCAACGATATACATCAATTACTGGTAATCAAGTGGTTTCTACCAGGCTCGACATTAAGACATCTATTCACATGGATAGAATCATATTGTTTAGTATTTTAATGAAGACCTTGAGTGGTTAGGTATTCACTTGAATATGTTCCCATCCTCAGGTTGCGATGGAATATTGTTGAGAGTCTTGACATGGATCCACATTGTATGTATGGTGGCTATGTACAAATTTTAAGTCAGGATAACATGGATCTACTTTGTATGTCTCGTAGCCATGTTTTAATTTGAGTCTTATTAGTCATGGATATATAGTGTATTGTTCATAGCCATGACATAGTCATCATACATGGATCTGCAGTGTATTGGTCTACAGCCATATTTGAGTCGGATAGTTGGTGACTGGTCACGTGTTAAGTCTACTCACCTCTATTTTTCCTTTGATACTAGTACAATATCTAGCAAAGCATTTCACCTATCACATTCCTTTAGAGTCAAACTTGGGGGTGCATTCTATTCCACCCAAAAACTATCCCAATGCTCCAATCCCTTGAATTCCCTAACCAAAATACTCTTTTGGTGCCTTAATTCTCATTCCTAGGTAATCTGACGCACCTTGCTGCTTAGAATAGGGAGTCAAATAGGAATGACCCATATAGTCCACTAGCATAATGTGTCGGTGGCACCTGTCACATGACCACAAGGTGCATCGGCACACTTACCCCTTTCAAAAGGAGCATGAGCAGTCCAAAAGGAAAAAAAAAAGAGAAGATTTGAGAAGCTTCCAAGCAAAATCTCTCGTGGAGGATGATCCTAACTACTTGGGAGAGATGGAACTCGACCCCCTAACCCTTATGGATCATTCTCTACCTTCCTCCAAAAATATCTCAACCCATTTGGGATTCATTTGGCCTATAAAAGCAAGCTACATTGACCATGCGAAGGAGAGACCAAGAGAGAATCCTTATGCTAGTGGATTCAAGTATGGTATAGGAGGCAAAGAGAGAGTGGTTGTGAGTAAGAGGTTGCATACTTTATAGTGTATGTGTGAGTGAGTCAAAGATCTTATAAAAGAACAGCTTCGACATCAAGGATTTGGTTGTAGCTTTCTTTTCTCATCTTTAATACAAAAGTGTTTCCCTTTCCCATAAATCATCCATGTCCATATTGATTATTTATTACTAGTTTCCTTGATCATTAGTATAGGTTATTGATTTATCGTGTTTCTCTCATCTCTTGTATTGTTTTTTTTGTTCTTTACAGGTACAATTGATCGCACAAGGATCTACAAAACAATGACAACCTTCCAGATTCAATGTAAGTAACTCAGCCATCTAGGGAGAGGATATACTGAAGTGTCTTTTTGTTCTAAACGTGCACCATGCAGGCTAGGGGAACAAACTCTATCTGCACTAATTAAAATATTCACAGTAACAAGGTTATATTTTAGTTATTAGATAAATCAAATATATACAGTATGAGGAGGCATGTATGTGAACAAATGATTATGTTAGGAGATGGGCCTCATGTATGTATGCTAGAACTTCATATATAAGATTTCATCTAAGAAATTTGTTAGAACGTCATTTCTATACAAAAAGTATGTGTTTGAATATTGCCTTTGATATTTTATGCACTATGATATGTGGAAGAATGAAGTATTTCCTACAAATTTATATGAGGTAATCCTCACATAACACATGTGATAAAAGGATTGTTGTTGTGTTTATTGCTAATGCTTTTAACTTAGTATAGGTTTTAGAATATGAGAGAAAATTATGAGTATGCACATATTACATTAGTTTGATATAATGCTTTTAACTTAGTATATGTTTTAGAATATGAGAGAAAATTATGAGTATGCACATATTACATTAGTTTGATATGATTACTTATGTTGTGAATCAAAGTGGAAATGATTGAAGGTTTTTGAGAAAAATTACTACCATACCATAAGTATGGATGTAAAAAGTTGAATGTAGCAAAGTTATGTGCCATGAGATAAAAACGCATAAATGATTATGTCTTAAACTATGAGTTTTATATATGTCATGTATGAATGACAAATGTTATTGGTACATATTTGAAGGTAAAGATAATCTTTAAAGAGTTATCATGAAAAGTCACAACATTATGTTTCAAAAGAAATCAATGCTTATGCTTCTTTTGATTTGAAAAAACATGTTTATGCACATGTTTTATAATAAAGATTGGAAATATTATGTAATGATTATGTAAATAACATGATATGAAAGTTATGAAGTATTGAGGACATTCCAAAGAAGATACAAAGCAAGAAAAGATAGATGAAGCTTGATAATTGCAAGGGAAAATGTATGTTGAAGAAAAAATATTTGAAAGATACCAACATTGAGGACGGTGTACCTTGATGCAGGGGCATATAGGCCCAACTAAAATAGTCGAAGGTAGACAGTTGAATTCTTTGAGGACAGTTGACAACCTCTAGCAAATGGGTAGACACTTGAGATGAGGAGAAGTATATCGGTTGATAAGACACCGATCAATAGAAGGAGTAGTTAAAGGTTCTAACCATGAAGTAGGCCGATGATCGATAGAAGGACCAATGGATGAAAATAGCCATAATACCAACTAGGGAGTAGTGGAGGACTGATGGAAAGTGATGGAAAGATTCAGGAAACAAATTGACACCAACGATTTACAAACTAACCAAACAACCAGAAACTCGAGGAATAGAGCAGTGGGGTAGTTGGAGTAGTTACAGAAGAGTTATGACGGTTGTTGAAGGACATCAAGTGGAAAAACCTGCGGGATTGAACTAGAGGATGTATTTAATGCATCCATTGAGGTGTCTAGGAGTATGTGAAATTCCAAAAGGAGAGAACTCGTTACTATGCATCCAAACGTAGCTATAAATACTAGTGTGTATTCTGAAAACCGAGACTTTTTTGTGAGACCAAGAAGGAGAGAACAAGAGCCAAAGTGAGAAGAAGTCATAGGATGTGTGTCGAATACGCATGTGATTCAAAAGGGAACATGTGTGAATAGAGTACTTAGTATCCCCTCATGTGTATGTATTTTTTAAAGGTTGATGTCAATTTAGACTAGTTTCTTAAATACTTTCTAAACCTCTTGTATAGAGATTTATTCATTTAATAGAAATCCATACTTCTTGGCAAGTCTGTATTATGTTGTGTGTTTCGTTATGTGAATTTGATTTGTAGGCGATCAACTAACCCAACTTATATCAATTTGGTATAAGAGCAGGAATTTATCCTATGTGAAGTTCCAATTGCGATTAGACGGGAGGAATATGACTCTAACTGTGGTTGGGTAGAGTCATATAGGTGGTGATTTAGTCATCGGAGTAGATAAATGGATCATAGAGGTGTTAATGTCCATGGTAGAAGACAACGTGGAGTTGCATGGGTCACTATTGATCGTGATACATTTGATGAATGCATCCAGATGATGAGGACATTGAAAAATGAGCTAGCGGTAGTGAAGGAGGACCAACAACGAGGATATGTTGCAAAGACCTTCGACCACAGTGTTGAGGAAGTCAAGAATGGAGGGTTCAAGAAGAAGAAGAGTTATATGAGTGAGAAGATAGATTATTGAAATAGTTGTCAAAGATGATAGGTAAGGCTAAGATGGGTGTGGCTACTTACGCAAAGAGTCTGAACCTAGAAGAGTTGATAGACTCGATCATAGAAATGGAGAAATAATATGACATGGAGAATATCAAGGACCCCAAAAGGGTAAAATATGTATGTCTAAAGTTAAAATTTCATGCTTTGTTGTAGTGGGACAACATACATGCTAAAATATTGAAGAAGAGGAAAGATAAGGTAAAATCATGGGACAAAATGGTCACCAAGTTGAAGGATAAGTTTCTTCCGTTCGACAACATGTTATTGTTGTTCATGAAGTTGTGAAACCCGAGACGAAAGGAGTTTATTGTAAAGGAATTCATGGAGGAATTCTATTAGATTTCGATCAAATATAGACACACTGAAAAAGGGGAAGAAGTAGTTGCTAGATATGTAAACATATTGAAATTTTCCATACATGACGAGCTGAGCTTGTCAAAGTTCAGAACTGTATGTTGAGCTTACCTGGTAGCTCTATGGGAAGATGATCAATTATTGAGGAATACTTCGACGACAAGGGATGTCGACTACTCAAAGTCAGATATATTCAGTTTCCAAAGGACATACTAGTGGGGCGAGGATAGAAAAATTTTAGATGATTGACGATAAGAAAGCATGACCATATGTGATACGTTCAACAACCAATGGAGAATTGAAAACCCCATAGGTCAAGGAGACAATGGTAATATAGGATATTTAACAGGATTACGTGCATACCATTCAAATATCATCTACTACAAGTGTTGAGAACTAGGACATAAGGCATATGAATGCCCAGAAAATTTTCATACCGCAAGTCGACAAGAAACTAAAGGTGGAGGAGACAACAAAACTTGTTTGACTATGAAGGAAAATTTGGAAGAAGTAGGCATTAGAAAGAGGTTGAAACTTGACGACCCAGCAAACACTATTGCAGTAAATGCAACATGAAGTGGAATAGATGACGAAAAGGAAAGTGATTTTCTAAATGATGGTAAAAATTTGGTACAAATGTTGTATGACCATCATTGATGAGGGAAACATAGAAAATATGGTTTCGACAGAGGTTATCGACAAGTTGGAGATGAATTTCCAACCACACCCAAATTCATATCAGGTATTGTCGTAGCATAAGGGTCATCATGTCATGATGACACAACAGTTCCATATCGACTTCAAGGTTGGAGGATTACACAACAACGTGTTATGTGATGTGATTATGATGTATGCATGTCACCTATTCTTGGGTCAACCATGTAAATACGACTCAAAAATGTTATATGATGGTTGACGAAATATAGTATCAATCAAGAAGGATACCAAGAGATTCTGACTGTTTTTGAGCTAAACAAAGTTCGCTCACTAATAAAACTTATCTAAAATATATGGAATATTAAATAATCCATAATATTTAGAACATAATATATAAAATATAAATATTGAATAATATATGAATATGATTTTTACAATACAATTGGGACCCAAATAAATAGGTCTACTTGTGCGATTTCACATGAAAGGATATGTATTTTACTTAACTTAGATCATTATTCATTTCTAATTATTAGTTATATTTTTTTATTATTCAGTATTTGTATATTTTATTTATTACCTTTCCTTCCTCCTACGGATGCTTTGTCCTCAAAGAATACCTTATCAATCTTATTTATAATTTAATATTGTAAGTAAAATCATGTGCGACCTCATAAAACCATGTGCAGTTTTATGAATTCTCTTTAATTGTTTTTCCTTCTCTTGCAGATAGTTCTTTTTACCACTCCTTGTAATATTTTTTTTCATACTTCTTGTTCCCTTATTCTTATTTGCAGTTGAAATAATTTATTATTTTCTCCTTTTTTATTTTTTAAATTAACTTTGACTTTTGTTTTAGCTAGAGGCCTACTTTAAAAATAATGTCCAAGGGACAAGTTTCAAATAAGCTCTAAGAAGGGTTTGTGGCCAAATGACAAAATTTGGACAAGGTCCTAGATTATGAATAAAAGCCAAGTTTTGGAGAAGCTTCGAGAAGGGTTTGTGGCCAAAGGCTAGATTCAAGCCCAAGAAGGGGCTCTGATACCACATGAGTCAAACAATATTCGCTCACACATAAAACTTATCTAAGAATACGGAATATTAAATAATCCATAAAATTTAGAACATAATGTATAAAATATGAATATTGAAAAATATAGGAATATGATTTCTACAATACAATCGAGACCCAAATAAATAGGTGTACTTGTGTCATTTCACATGAAAGGATATTTCTTTTACTTAACTTAGATAATTAATAATTTCTAATTATTAATTATCTTTTTATTATTATTTAGTATTTAGTATTTGTATATTTTATTATGCCTTTTTCCCACAAACCCTTATAGGGGCTTCTTTGAAACTTGGCATTGGCCATTATTTTTAATGTAGGTCTTTGTCCAAAAAATTATTCAGTCAAAGTAAATCTAAATATAAAAATGGACAAAATAATAAATTATTTCGGTTGCAAATAAGAAGAAGAGAAAAATAAGTAAGAAATAAATATTGCAAAGAGTGGGAAAAAGAATTAGCCACAAGAGAAGGGAAAAAATGGAAAAAAAAAGTTAGAGGAGAGAATTCATAAAACCACACATGGTTTTGTGAGGTCACACATAGTTTTACTTACAATATTAAATTATAAGAAGTTTGATAAGGTATGCTTTGAGAAAAAAGCATCCTAATGAGGAATGCAATGTAACAAATAAAATATACAAATACTAAATAATAATAAAAATAATAAAAAAGATAACTAATAATTAGAAACTATCAATTATCTAAGTTAAGTAAAAGGCATGTCCTTTCATGTGAAACAACACAAGTAGGCCTATTTATTTGGGTCTAGATTGTATTGTAAAAAATATATTTGTATCTTATTCAATATTCATATTTTATACATTATGATCTAAATATTATGGATTATTTAATATTTCAAATATTTTAGATAAGTTTTATGTGTGAGTGAACTTTGTTTGACTTAGATTCCCTTGGTTGAAGAGTCAAATAACCAAGGAAAAGAGAGTGGTTATTGGGAGAAGAGAGTGTCGATGTGATGTGTTTAGTGAAGGAGTTAATGGGGGAGGAAGAGAAGCAACAATATTGCTTTTCAGTTATTATGACGGGTCCAAGTGATGGTTGGTGGGGATTCATAGACAAAAAAAATTACCCTCATATTTTCAAATTGAATTTCCAATCATCCCAAGAGAGAAAATTGTTTTCCACCTACACACCTTCTAATCAATCAGATCTAGCACAAATGAAAACGTTAATTTTTCAGGTTGAATGGAGATGTAGGGTATCGAACCTCATACCTCATGCATGCAAAGTGAGCGCTCTACCATGTGATATACATTCCCAACCCTTGTTTTCTCACTTGGGTTTCCATATCCTTTGTATATTAATGATTATTAAATCATGAGAGAGACATGTGACTTGGCTCCAGCCCAATGCTTTCAAATGTTATATGGAAATATTAAATGAAATAAAGCTAAAATTAAAACATATTTGGAATTTCTAGATAAAAACTTGCATTGGTTGAAACTTTTCAATGTTGCTTGAATTGTCAATTAATTTTTTGTTTCTAACAAAATGACATATTCATTGACGATTTTGAATGTTTCCAACAATAGGTATGGGCAGCTTCAAGTTGTTGGTAGAAGGAGGTATGGGAGGCTTCAGGATGCTGATAGAAGTATCAAATCAATTACTTCACCATTTGTTTGTTACAAATCCTTTCGTTTGAAAAATATGGTAAGCCTATTGGTTGTTTTCAGATTAGGTTTTTCACAGAATTATCTGAAATTTAAAGACAACCATTACAGAGCACGTTAAAACATATTGAAGTGAAACTTGATTTTTCCATAGTTGTAATGTGGAGCCCTACACAAGTACGTAAAAGTGTCCCACATAGTTTAGATAACAGTGCCAAATTACGGCCTCTACGTAAGTTGCATTCTAACAATTCACAATTAAAAACAAATTACCTTTGCAAAGTTATGCATGCATAAAGAAGCTTTATTTTATATGAATATATCATTTGAGCACAAATAAACACTCGATGCCACCTCAAGCCATGACATGGTATGAATTAAAGGTCATTGTCTAAAAATAATTGTATCAATGTCATTTGTTTTCATAAGGAGTTTGATATGATGTTGTAAAGAAAAATTAGAAGTAGGTAGATAGTATTAGCTGTCACTTGTGATAGATATGCTTTGGAAATTGATTTACATGAAATCAATTGAATGCCCTAACGGGGACAAGGTGAAAAACAAATAGAGAGCGAATCCATGGGGACATGGTTTGTGAAGCATAAAAAATACCATTACAAGATATGGAATCACCAAGAAGCCATTAAATAAGATTTCACAATAATAAACTCAAGTCTGTATTGTTTAAGAAAGGACAAATTATTTTGAAGAAGAAGTAGAATAATAGACTCAACTCCATATCTTCTAAAGAAGGACAAGGTATGGTGAAGAGGAAGTGGAATACCCCTTTGTACAAGAATTGCAAGCAGAGGGAATATTTGAAAGATGATTGTTGGAGACTAAATCTAGAGAAATACGAAAGTATACCATAGCAAAGAAGTGAGAGAAAGAATTAAAATAAGTGGATCCACAACAAAGGGAAATTTATTGATAATAATTGTCTAACATATGTAGACAATGTAAGATATTTTTCTCCATTAAGTCCCGATTAAAGGGGGGTGTGATTATAGATATCAATAAAAGTAATAAACGATATCTTGTCTCAAATCCAATAGTCATAGAAGAAGACTTGTTTGTTATTCCTCATCATGAAGCGTACTCCATGGGTTGGGATAACAAGATAAAGTATTTGTGCATCTAGTGTAAAATTTGTAATCTTAACTAATTATATTGACGCTATAGAGTCCCACATTTTTCATTAGATTTGTGTGGTGCCACTTCTCGTAATCCATACTTGTGGGTTTCAGATGTTATATTAAATTATGAAAGATCCAACATTCACTTTCCAAGGATGATTAATCATAATTACCAGTCATCACCCAAAAAGGTCCATCACCATATACTTGTTTCTTTCATTGAAGGTAAAAAATTGATGAAAGCCACAAACAAATTTTCTTCGCGCGTATTTTCATTCAAGAAGTAAGAGAGAGCAACACTTTCTAATAGAAAATCGGACAGTAAGGACTCATTATGTACCAATTCAATGTCACTAGTGAAGTTAAAAGGATAGAAGGGGTTGGATCAATTGATTCAAGACTATTCCAATTTGCTTCAAGAATACACAGAATTCATTCAAGCCACACACACAATTCATTGATGAACAATAAAGTGTTGTTCCTCAAAACAAGGCATTGCATAATACTTCATTATTGTAAAAACAAGTAGTAAAGAGGTAGAGTCAAGGGTTGTGAGTTGTTACCACTAAAGTGAGGAGGAATATTATCATATTTGATCTTAAGGCTTGCACTCAAAACCAACCTATATATTACTAAAATATTTAAAGAGTAATGTCTTGTAAACCACATGGCTTCACAATGATTTAATAAATATTTAAAGTGAGTAATGTCTTTTAGACCATATATGCCTTGCAATGATTTTAAGCATTAGATTAAATATTTATATCAATATAGATTAGTAGTGTGAAAATAATTGTGATTCATAAATGACTTAATCCATTCAGAGGTTGCGTATTCACATGACTCTAATGATGCCAGTTGTTGTTGGATATTGCATGCCAACAAACTCAGTTGCCTATTGATTTCATCCCCTTATTCATAGGAATTAGTTAATGCATATGTTATGAGGCTTGTATCCAATGTCATCTTCCAACAATTGTGATCATAGAGAATGAATCCAGTGGCTTCTTACACAAGCGTTCATGGTTGGATAGATTTTGAAGCATGCCTTATCAAGTAAATCAAGGGCATACTGAATGAAAAAGTTCACTGGAATGGGTCATTCTAAGAGATTGTTGAGGAGTAGTTGTAGGGATCGCAAATATTTCAAGATATTTTCGATAACCAAATCCTTCTTCTTTTCAACCATGATTTCATTCTTGATAATTCGACTGCAGTGGAGTCTCTAAGAATCCAAATAACATGAGTATCTTTGAATCCAAAGAGAGCATTGGAGGGAAATTGGACTTGAATGATCATAAAATTGTATGGACAACTCGATAAATGGTGTTGTATGAGAGGTTCTTTGTGATTGTTCTTCAGTTAAAATGGGAAAACCATTAATGATCAAGAGATGAATAATTATAACGTTCTTGAGGGTAACCATCTAGTTTTTGGTTCTCTCTAAGCCCTCTTTAAGACAATGTCTTAGATAAATTCGGAACCAGATATATCTCATTGCATCTAATGCCTTAAGGACATGTTTTTCTTTTTGAGGGATGTGATCATGGCAAGTGGACTTCAAAACTACAATGCAATATTGATGTGGGTAAATCGCCATACAAATGGGCGAATTCTATGCAATCAATGCCCTTAATATCCCTGATTGTTTTCCTCCACAACGATTTCATGGCGTTGCTTTGTATTTGTATTTTAGGTAGTTTGAAATTATTATTGACTACCAATTGAAGAATAAGTTGTTGGATATTGGAACTCTAAGTCCTCCTTGAATACTAAGTTATTGGATCTTGGTAGTTAAATCCCTTTGAAGACTAAGTAATTAAATCCTAGATAAATTCCACTCATTTCAAATCATAGACATTACTTCTCAACAATGGTTGTTACAAAATAAAAAATAATCACAAAGATCCTATGAATATCCCATAGATATTAGCAAGTTACTCTAATCATTCAGAGGATCCAATCATGCACAACCCATTTTATAGTAATGATGACATGAACTAGGGTTCTCCCCCCTAGGATCCAAATTTATCAACATAATTTTCAACAGAAAAGCAATTGTGAGATCACAACAAGATCCCAAGGGGAGAAATAATGTTAGGGGGAGTTACCCATTTTCCATTGATGCCAAAGGGAGACAGAAAGATCAGGAGCATGATGACATGAGGAGTATGATGTTATCCATCAATGACAAAGGGGGAGATTGTTGAACAAGGTTGTCATTCATGTCAAAATCCAAACATAAGTGCATATGGGACCTCGCATGAATTCAAGGGACCCTTTAGATGTAATCTTAGTTTCATGAAATGCACAATACTTTAGTAACTAAAAAATGCACGAGCATTTTTTTGAACTAGGAATGGGAAGGACTTAGCTTTCCATGACATTAAACACGCAGTATAGGAAACCATAACACTTGCACATTATGTATGTCTATAATGTTCTAGCCTCATATAAATACATAATGCGAAAGTGTTGTGTATTTCTATAACACTTGAGTGTTATATAAATACATAATGCTCAATTGTTATATAAATACATAAGACTCGATCATTTTGTTGAACATAAAAAAAAAGCTGCAGAAACCTCCACTCCACATTTCCCGTCCACAATCGACGGAAACCCCTAGCAAGGAGGAGGAAGAACACTCTCATGTTTGCATTTTTTAGGTTCAAAGAGGAGGCTATATTGGAGAGGTATGCATATACTCTCTCTGATTTTTCCTCTTACCCTTATAAAACATGTAATTTTTTATGTTATCCAAAAATTTAATTGTAATTAAATGAAACCCAAAACTAACTTTTCATAATCACAATACATACAAAATCCATACCCATAGTCTAAAATGTATGAATTCCAACTAAAAATTTCTAACCCATGCCAAGATTATCTTCATGCTTTAAAATATTTTTTATCTCAAGATTCTCCTACAAATTAGTAGAGCCATTATACCTCTTTCCAATCCTTCAATCCAACTATTTTCTCTTTGTTTATTCTTCATTCCCCCTTATAAAATTTAAATGAAACATTCAATGGTTAAATTCCCATAGATATGGAATATTATACAGTGTGAAAGATATATGTACATAGTCCAAGTGATTATGTACATAACAACAACTCCATGTCTCTACTTCCATAACCCCTATCAAGTTGTCCTTTTGGGAAAACTCAATTAGGATATGAGCCACTGAGTGTGATGTATCCACTTTAATATGCTTATCATCTTCTAAAAAATTCCCTATGTTATTACAAATATCCCTAATTACTTCCACAATATGGATTTCTATCACTAAACCAACAAGTTTTACAGACATAGCATGCATGGTTTTCTCTTTAATGTAGAGTCAAAACTAGGCATCCATTTCTCCAGGATAAAAATAGGTTCAATTACTCTAGAACCATATAAACCACACAAAATAAACAACATCTTCTTTAGATTTCAAGTGGAATACCAACCGACCTTTTACCAATGTTGGCACATGTACCCCAACACAAAATTCCACTCCTACCATCTTACTCATTTGGACATCTTCACCTAAAACTAAGTTAGGTTTCAACGACGACAATTTTACATACATGCTTCATATTCTTCCCACATTAACCACTATGTTATTACAATCCTTGGGACTTCCTTCTACTCCCATATCACCTTACTCTTTAGCATATCCCTCTTTTGAAATACCCTCCTTCAAACCATGGGGACTTTCAAGGTGCCTCAAAACCATGACAGAGGTTTATGTTGGTCCTTAGACAATAAATTACACAACCATTTGTACAATTTCTATTAAACTTGGTTTCACTCCCTTGAGCATAAGAGGTCCTTATTCTAGAAAGATCCATAATTAATGTAAGAAATCTTCTTAATACTAGTTTGAAGCTCCGTGGGGGAAAGTATAATATAATTAGATATATATTTGTTGCATGAAGAATTGTATAAAATCCATTGATGCGTTCCTTCATGTGTTTGTGAGTATCTTGATTAGGAATGTGTGTTCCATGTTTAATAATTGTTTTATGTTTTCTTGATGCACATCGGGTTAATGAATGTTAAATTACAACCTACAACTCTCCTCATCATACAGATTCTAACCCTTGTAACCCTTTAAAACATATCCCTTAAATTTCAACATCCCAACTCTTATAAAATGTCACTCACCATCCTTATAACCCATTTAACATCTAACATTTAACACATATAACCCCTACCTCATTTAATTCAGAACTTACAAAAGAAAAACACCTCAACATAGTTAACCACTAACCTATATGTACTCAATAAATTCCTAGATACTATAACCCCAAACAACTAGTCCCTACAAATATATACCATATATCTCCAAGAATCATTTTGTTATTTTTAGTATATTCAAATGAGATTATGTTTGTAATGGAAACATTCTTACACAATGTTTTTACATTTTTCATTTTCAAGAGATGGAATTATAGCATTTATATGTTTCTAATATTTTTTTTAATTGCAGTGTCGAGCATCGATGCACAAGCATACATTAAAAGAGAAATACAAAGGCTTAGAGATATTTGAGCCTCAATTACTATTGTTGACAATAGACATCATTTTCTTGCATCCAATTTGGATGCAAGATAGAGACATTTAGTAAGTCATATGGTATGCTTGAGGAAATTGCCACATATAGAGAGAGAAAGAGGTTAGAATATGTTGATGGACTTAGCTATCATGAAGTCAAGAAATTGAAGATAACAAAACAACATATATTTTCCCTTTTTATAGATCCACAGAACAATGCAATGTCAGACTTAGGAAAAAATCATATTTCTATTAAGTGGTGTACATATCAATCATTCATAGATAATTGGATGGATTGATGGTACATGATCTTTGATGTACCACCACACAACAACCTATAAATACCATTATATTTTCTTAGAAATGCATACACATAATTTGTTTTGGGGAAGCACGCCAATTATTTTGATATATTGGAGAGAACTAGAGCATTGGATGGGGATGCCTCAACAATGTCCCAATGCGAGGCACATAGATCATGATCACCTAGTACCTGCACCTCGTAGGAGTCTACCTAGGCTAGATGTGTCATTGCACATCAATTGGTCCCACAGACGTAGGAGTCACTCCTACAGTTGGCACAAGAGGTTGTTCTCCACAACGCTTATCTTCAAGGTGCATACCGGGGAGGTCCATCAGAGCCACCATATATTGTTGGGATAGGGCCACTACCTCCCATTGGGTTAGAGATATCACCTTGTAGTGCACGAGGGGTATCTAGTAGTGGGATTGGACCCACATAACATGGTCCCAACTAAGAGCCCCACCCATGCACATCATGCAACCATCTCTGCTTTGGTCATGTCTAGACAAATGGTAGCTTTACTAGTTATTTTACATGGGTAAGTAAAAGGTTAACAATAGTCTTGTTTGAATTTTTTTTCCTTACTATACACACACACACACACACACACACATATATATATATATATATATATATATTATTTATTTATTTAATGTTTTCAAAACTTGCAATTGCTACAAGTAGAAGACATGTGGCAAGAATTTCCCGTCGGAGATGCCCAAGCTAGTCCAGAGGCTCGTGCACCAAAACCCTCTAATGTAGGATATGTTTTCCTACCTTCGACGGTAACAACTCACACTGAGGCAACTATTTCTACATGTCATTTTTTAATACATGTTAGTTTGTTATCACATGTTAGTTAATTAACGCTACACAACCTAATATCTACAATTTTCTAAATTGCAAGTTGTAGACCCCCTGGAGGGATTAACTGTTTCTTCTAGTGACGTGGGGCAAGATTTTTTCTCTAGGGATGGCCAAGCTAGTGCAGAGGCTTGTGCACTAGAGCCCTGTGATGGGAAAGATGTTTCCATATCTTCGATGGAAACATCTTACACTGAGGTAACTATTTCAACGTCATATTTTTAATACATGTTAGTTTGTTATCACATGTTAGTTAATTAATGCTACACAGACTAATATTTACAATTTTCTAAATTGCAGGTTGTATATCCCCCACAAATTTAATCATTTTTTCTAGTGGGAAAAGAATTTCCCATTGGGGATGCCCAGGCTAGTGCAGAGGCTCATGCACCAGAACCCTGTGATGTGCAAGATATGGTCATATCTTCGACGAAAACATCTCACATTGAGGTAACTATTTCAAAATGTCATATTTTTAGCACATGTTAGTTTTTTATCACATCTAATTTAATTAATCCTTCACGGTCTATTATTTAATTTTTTCTAAATTGTAGGTTGTAGATCTCGAAGATGCCTTCTTTGTTTCTTCTAGTGATCTCCCCATTGGTGGGGAGATAAGCGCTACATAGTCCAAGGGGCATGAGAATGGAGTAGAACGTATTGTAGATTTGTTTGAAGCATGCCATGTATCAGTAAGTATTTCAACATAGTCAGTTTAGTGTTAATACATGCTATTTCATTGATTAATGCATTTCTAATTACGTCAACACTTGTTTACTGTAGCCACAACCTGCTATATTTAGAGAACAATTTGCAATTACCTCTCCTCACATTCCAAATGTGTTGAAGGATTGTGTGTACATCAAATGCTCCACTCCTAGAAAGGGTGTGGATGTACTCTATAGAAAACATATGGGAGATCCATATACACCTAGCTTAACAAGGGTCATTGATGTTGCATATAGTGTCGAATCTGCAGTAGCAACAAGTCATACAAAGGTAGTTATTTCAACATTTGTACGTAGTACAATCATGTAATTGTAGTGTTTATCTATGCATGTCTAACTATTTCAGCATTTAGTGATTGTAGCCATTAGCAACAACAATTCCTGGTCACTCCATGGTTTTGACTGGGTCTCCTCCTGTCGTTAGATGTACATTTATGACCAAGTATCTTTATTCAATTTACATACACATGTTGATAATTGTTGAATTAATCGAGATATGATTGTTTAGTTCCAGAGCAAAATTATAGAGAAGACTTCCATGAGCACACTGCAGTCATCGATGCCTTGACTGGATTTGGTGAGTGTTTTCCATAAATAATTTAGCCATAAGTTATTTTTTTAAGTTTGTTAGTGGTAGGGTATTAGTGCAATTGTCTCATAAAAAATCATATTTGATTTGCAGACTGCTGAGATGCAGAGCAATCCTAGGGAGATGGTTGATAGAGGAAAGTCGAGGAAAAACAAGATAAATATTGATTTTTTATGTGTCCTATTAGATATATGTACTTTGACATACATGTAAATCATTGTATTAGGGATACATATACATTGGCGGGCCATTAAGGCCGGCTACTTTTCCAAATTTTGTATCATAAACAATCGACTATTAATGCATGATACAATTTATTGCATATTATTTCTTGAGTTTCCAATTGTTCTTGTGATGATTCATGTCTTATACAAATTGATAAATTATGCTACTCAAATTTATATAAACACATCTAAAGTCACTCATTGCATATGATCTTTTAAGCGACTTTTCTTCTCTTACATTTATTGCATTGATCAAGTAACATGCAACCATTGTGTTATGAAAGAAAAATATTAATGGAACAAACTAATTTGACCTTTCAATAGTTCAATGAACTCATTGCGTGCACGCTAATTGTATATCTAATTTAAAATTGTGGTTTTTGTCAATTCCAAGGGGTCATACCCATTGATCAAGATTATGGTTGTAAGGAAAATATGTTGCAATGAAAAAACAAAAGTTAACGAAATAAGTCAAAATATGTTTGAACAACCTTTGTTGTGTAAAACATGCTACACATATCATCAATCTAAGCCTATTACATTTTCACAAACTAAGAGGAATTCTAATGACTGCTACACATTTCATCAATGCTATCGTATTTCATCAAATGTCATATGGTATTTCCTCATGCAATGACTTTCCTCCAAATATGTAAAACATGTAGCAGACTACATGTCATTGCAAAAATATCTTAGTTCTAAAACATGGCTCTAAATATGTTGAATGTGCATAAATAAATGAGTAAAGCCCCCAAAATTCACTTTGTCATTCTTTTAAATCCCTTCTAAACAAAATCTCCCTCTTAGAAGGGGTAGATTCATCATATTTAACAACCACTTTACTCCCTTGAAGTAGAGTTTTCATCACCAAGTGGACCAAGTGGACTCCTTGTACTCATATGCATAAAATACGAAAAGGAACATATAAAGGAAAATAATCATGAAGCTCTGTTGAGGCCTGGAAAATCGCAGGTAACAACAATTAGGGATTCTCCCCAATAAATGTTCCCAACTAGCCCGTTATTGTTTGGTATGGGGAATCCGTCCGGTTTACGGTCCGACTACCGTAGGTCAAGTAACAAATTAGAATGTTTTACCGGCTATGGCCTGGTCCACCGTGTATATTTTTAGTTTTTTGTGTTTAAGTTGTGATGTGCAAGTGCCTATCTAAAAATGCAAATTGATAGAGATAACGAGGAGTGTCACAATGTGATGCACAGGTTCTTACCTCTCGGCTTACCTCTCTTGCATCTAAATCACAAACAACCAGAAAATAACTACAACTAACTAACCTATCCCCAGGGAGAAAAAATTATCAGTTATCAATGAGTAATGTATTTATGTGCATGTATTAAGAAAAATTACAAATAGCTGTTACTTATTTCAGAACACATGAACATTAATAGAAATATGAACAACAAGAAAGCTTATTGTTTATGACAACCTTCATTACTCACAGTGGAAATTTCACAAACTATAAGGCATTCATAACATGAACATAAATTCATTGAGTTAGAACGATCTCACAGTTAATGGACATAAGCTGAAAACAACTTAGTTCACACTCAACTGATCCATAGCACAACATTTGAAACATTCCACCCAACTTTCTCCAGCAGAAACTTGTAATTCTTTATTGCAAAAGGAAGTAGCTATTCTTACAATATACTCTCAAAAATTGCTTGGGAAAGAAGTCCCCCTTTACATCTAAACTCTCCTATATTTATACAAAAAAGCAAAACCTTTGGGATGCCCCTCGAGGAACTTTGGGCTTCCTCAACCTTTCGGTCCCAAAATTTTGTCTTATAGTATGTGCTCATAATTTAAACAATATGTTACATTTTAAATTAAAATTTAAGAGCACTTTATGAAGAGGGACCAGCTTGGTCCATGATGAACTTTTTCCAAGCCTGAGCCTCTGTTGCTATCGATCAACTCAGTAATCTGTTGGTCTTTTTGAGATCCTGTTAATCTCAGACCCTCACTTTCTTCTTCGCTTTTCTTTATCTATGCTTCTTCATTTCTCTTTCTCTTCCTTCCTTGTTGCCTCCTCTGCAGCTCTCTTTCTTTCTTTTTCCTCATTCTTCAACCAATTCTCTGCCTCTTTTGCTTTTGTCTTTTAGACATATCTTCTTTACAGCAATCACCCTGTCATAAACATAGCATGTTCTTAGACCATTTAGCTTTTACCAAAATAACCAAAAAGCTGTATCAGTCTATTTATCTCCTCCATATGCATTATGTAAAATAAACTATACATAGTATTAATGCATGAAAAGAAAGAATGACAAGGCAAAGAAAATCCTGCAAGTTTGTGTCTTAAAATCCTCTAAGCCCACCGTCTGTAATTAAAAATAGCCCCGATAGAATAGATTCTTCCTCTTGATCCAGGCCACATCTGAAATAACTCAAAATCCTCCGATGAAAGCATGAACCACATTGCCACTACTGCTAATCTCTAAAACACCAGACTCTGCACTGTGCTCCTCATTGTATATAATCCCTTGGTGAAAAAGAGTCGGTGGGAAAACCCTATCGGCAATTGAAAACACTAAGCACTAGGAGGTTAGTCCAATTGATAGCCGCAACGGTGGACAGTGAACAAACTACGGGTCCCATGAGACTCTAAACCTGTCGGTGTTGGAAACTCCAAATGCTAAGTGTCAACAATTCAAAACTAAAAGTTTTCGCAGTGTCGGCAATGCCAAGTACAATTATCGCGGTGATTGTGTATCGGCGATCGGAACCATTAAAAACTAACTCCCAGAGCGTAGTATCGGCGAGATATAAAAGAACCATTCGACTTACTCTGAGTTAAAAAGGTATCGGAGCTGAGACTTCTAACATGTCGGTGATCGGAGAGACTAACCACTATAGCATTGGTGATCAGAAACACTATCTTTCGTACTACTCATCAACTTTCCTCCGAAATGTCGGCGATTCAAAACTCAACGCTGTCGTAGTGTCAACGATTCCGAGCACTAACGTCGCGATGGTTACGCATCAGAGGTCGGGAAGAATAACCTCTAACTACTCACTAATTTCCCTCTGAAACGTCGGCGACGTAGAGAACTAAACCTCTGACTACTGTAAAAAATCATTCCGACAGCAATAAAAAAAACAAGTCATTGACAGTTAAAAAAAAAAATTAAACAATAAAACCACAAGGTGACAAAAACCGCGGATCAACGAGGAAAAGAAATGTCCATCGGGACGTTTGTCATTTCCCTTTTGAAACGTCAGCGGCATAGAGGACTAATGCCCCGGCTCATTCTTTAAATGACTTCCGACAATGATAAAATCATCGAGAAAGCAAACGTTAAGCTCTAAAAAATAAACAAACTCCACAGTCTTCAAAAGATCAAAGTTTATAGCAAAGGAATGACAGATTTCAGGAAACCAAACAATCCCAGGCAAGATAAAATCAAAAGGAGGGTCCAAAATTTGAAAAATTTGGGAAAAAAGGTTGTAGCTGCAACAATTGGCGACTACCTGGCAAACACAGATCTCTGGACAATATCTTCCTTGATCAACAGACTGTTTTGACAATAAATACCAACATGCTGAATTCTTCTAGATGTTTGGATTTCCCAAATGGCAGATGTATGTACTTTAATCATTGATGATAGTCCAATTTAGAGATAATGGGAACCAAGATTTCAAAGTCTAGATAACTCTTTTGAAGCCAAGAATATGAGTTTCATTTTTACCTATGTCTTTGGGTAGCTTCCAGCTTAGATACCACAGGTTTGTAACATATGGTAAACAAAAATATTCGTTTGTTCCTCATTCCCATGCCATTAAATTTGCACTTTTGTTCTTTCTGAGTCCTCCTGCATGCCTTCTTTCTGAATTTTTATTCAGGCTCCTCTACCCATAGTGTCCTTTTGTGTGAGAAATGTATTGATTTTTTCAGCTCATAGGCGAAGAAGAACTTTGGCAATCTTGTACTCATATGGTTCACTACTTTGTTTTGATACATATTGCTTTCTTAGGAGATTTTGACTCTTATTTGACTTTTGGCTTTCAATTCTTGGCATGGGATTATTTAAATATAATATATTGTTTACCTTGCTTCCTCTCCATGGGTCTTTTGTTGTCACCCCCTATGTCATTTTTTAAATGTGAGATGGATGGAGCTTCGAAATAGTAGTACAGACCTTTTGATCCTGAGTTATTTTACAAGGATTAAGTAGGACTTCAATGTGTTCATAGCCATTTAGGAAAACTGCTAAACTAGAAGAAGTTATTTCAAATAAATCAATAGTACACAGTCCTATAATCAAGGATTTTAGTTAATCCAGAATTTTGATGAACTCCATGCAACCAAAAGTTGTGCTTCTTTGTTAAAATCAATCAAACCCTGATTAAAACAAAACCAAAAATCCTCAAAAACAAAACAAATCGAAAGTTTATTTATGTACAAAACAACTGAATAAAAATCAAGAAAAATAAGGTTTGAGAACTAAACCATTTACTGGTAAGTTCTCTTCCCACCCTAGATAGTTATCTTTATCTGAAGTACGATGCAAGTTTCTGAAATCTACATAGAGTCTGATTTCTCCTGACTTTTTCCTTACTGGCACCAAATTAGAAACCAATTCCGAATGTCTGATTTTGAATATGATTTTAACATCCAACAAATTTTTTATTTCACTTTGAATTAAAGGTTCCAGTTTAGGATGCATTTTCCTCAAAGGCTGTTGATAAGGCTTGACTCCAGCTTTGATCGGGATGACATGTTGTATAATCTTTGTGTCATAAGTTTTAAGCTCTTCAGAACAGCACTTTCCCAAATTTACATACTTGGGTTCAGCTTCAGTCCCCAAATTTATTAGCTCAATTGCAAGGATGAGCTCATTAGAGGAAATTTGAGGTCTAAAGTGGGCCTCCTAAGGAAAATAATAAAATAATAGTTATTAATTTTGGAGGAAGAATGAAAAAACTACTTTTTTTATTCGTATTTTCGACATATCTCCCTTTTTTTTTACTCAAATTATGAACAGGAGAGCTCGTTGGATGCAGAATTTAATTCCACATCCAACGATTACCCACACTGCATACTTTTGATGGACCCCGCTACCCCAAAAATAATAAATACCTGAAAAAACATGATGACTGTGTCATCATCATGTTTTTTCAGGTATTTATTATTTTTGGGGTAGCGGGATCTATCAAAAGTATGCATTGTGGGTACTCATTGGATGCGGAATTAAATTTCGCATCCAATGAGCTCTCCTGCTCGAAATTTGAGTAAAAACACAAGGAGATATGTCGAAAATACAAACAAAAAAGTAGTTTTCTTTTATGACAAATATGTCAATTCAACCATTATGGTTGACTCATTTTATTGAAATTCTATTGGTTCCTGAATTCCAACTCACAAAATTTATTGTTGGCGCGTTTTCTTATAAGGCCCATTTTAGACCCCAAATTTCCTCTAATGTATGAGTCTTGACATTTACAGGCTTTCTGAATTTGTTGTCTAAATCAAACATTTGCTCCAAGCATTTGTTATTAGAAGGTACTAGCCTTGCAGCTGAGGTAGCTAGTAAGTCAGTTGCTGCATTATTTAATCTAAGAATAGACATAATATTGAATGCATAAAAATTTGTAAGCAAATCCCAAACTTTATTCTGATAGGCTTTTAAATGTGGTGAAATGCAATGTTTCTTATTTCGAATTTGCTTTACGACTATTTCAAAATCCCCATATACTTTCAGATTTTTTACTTTTAATTCAATTGATTTTTTAAGTCCCTGAACTCGTGCTTCATACTTAGATGTATTATTGGTGCATTCGAACTCTAATCTACAAGAAAGAAAATGTTTATTTTTTCTTGGATCAATCAGACACATCCAACTCCTGATCCTTCCAATGTTTTAGATCCATCAAAATAAAGGGCCCAAAAACTATCTACTTCTACTGAACTTGAATTACAAACTACATCTGAAACTAAATCTACTATTTTACAGTCAATCTCATCATCCTGTGAAAATCGAAGGAGATCGGGCTGGGTGTCAGGTGAACTGCTGGCTTCTTTAGCTTGGTAATTTCTCGGTTCCAGTTCAATGAAGTAATTTCCCAACAAAGAATTTATTGGCTCGTTCTTTCCTTCTAACTAAGTAACATTGTATTTCACTTGAGGCTCTCTTACCACTTTTATCTGCTTGGGACTTCCCTTATGAGGCAACCATAAATGTGACTAATCTGATTCGAAGTATCCATCTAGCCTTGCCGACCAGTCTCAACTCAAAACAAGTCCATAAGCATCAGGTATGTCTGCTACTACAATATTGATGTATTGACATACCCTTTCATTTGCAGATAAGAGAATTAGAACATCTTCCATTTCCCCGATTACTTTCACAGCTGTTCTGTCTAACTGAATAACTGGCCAGGTAGATGGTTTAGGTTGTTCATTGATTTTCTTGCAGACTGAAAGTGGCATAACATTGAATGATGCCCCTGAGTCTACTAAATAGTTGTGCACATTATAGTTGAAAATCTCAAAAGTTAGGAGAAATGGTGGGGTTTTATACTTAGACTTACCTCCCACACTTGCTTCACCAATTTCTTCTTCAGGTTGGTTGTCAGTGGGAAGCTCTTCTTCTGGTACTTCAAGTGCTCTTAACAACTTTTCTTTCTGCTGAGGTACATTACTCATTTCAAATAATGAGATATTTTCTTTATCCTTTTTAATGTCTTCCACAATATCATACCCCATCTCAGGTTCTTTGATATTCTTCTTAGCATTATCAATCTTGTCTTCAACAGGCTTAACAGGCATGTTAATTTTCTTCGGATTTTGACTTGAAATGGTAAATTCAGGTATTTTAATAGTGGTAGTGTTCTTTTGTATCTTCTTCATATTTTCTTGAAGTTTCTTGATCTTCAGAAGTATTGACTTGTCTTCTTTTAACAAACTCTGACTTCTTGTAGTCACATTGGTTTCTGATGTTTCCTCTTGTTTCAGAGGATCTTCCTCTTCTGTATTAAACATTGAGACACAGTCCCATAAAACCAGAGTATCCTCTTTTTGTTTTTCTGTGGATTGATTGTCCTTTTCTTCCTCTTTACTAGTTTCTGTAAGTTTGGAATCTAATAATTTATTCATTACCAGTGTCATAGAATTTATCCATTGGGGGCAATTCTTCTCAGAATGAGGTTGTTGATGAAAGGTACAAAAATTATCCATGCCTACATCAGTTAAATTCATTGTTGTAGGACTGTGTGGAGGAGGTTTAGGTTGATTGTTGTCCTCCCACTTTTTATAGTAAGGCTTATATGATTTGTGAGCTTCCTTTTCTTTTTCTAAATCTATCACTCTGTTGGATAGCTTCTGCATCATCTTCAACATCCCTTCAAAATCCTGTGACCGCTCATCCTTAGGCTTAGTCAATAATAAAGGTTTCTTGCTTCCAAAAGTATTTTCTTCCGACTGCACAGGATAATTTTCTATGTTTTCCATCTCAGCTTCCACCTTCTCAACTTCTTCATAAGTTTCTGCTAATGTAGGTCTCACTGATCTCTTGGAAAACATGGCTAGATCAGGCCCAAGGGCTGAGGTATAGTATTCTATTAGAGCATTTTCAGATGGCTTATTTAATGCAGTAATTTTTTTTAGGTAAGCAGCAAATCTTTGAGTAAAATCATGTACTTTTTATTTTCTTGCTTTCTTTAGAGCACATAACCCCTTCATTAAGGCTGCATGAGTTTTCTGAACTACATATTTACTTCTAAACATTCTCTTAAATGTGTTGCAATCTGTGATTGAATTTGCAGGAAGTGCAAAATACCATGAGGTTGCTTTTCCTTTCAGAGTGTGGGGAAACAATCTACACACTGCATCTTCATGCTCCCCAGCTCGTAGTCCTTCTATAGCCAATTAAAAAAATTTCAAATGATCATCCACCAAACTTCCTTCACTTTGGTCAAACTTAGGCAACATCTTGTCAAAATCCTGAGGCAAATCATGCAAAGGAGCTACCAGGTTTAAAGGTGACCTGGCCCTCCAAGCAGGTTGTGGAGGTTGGTTTGCATTTACATTAGCCATGATTCTGAGTGGAGACTGAGGTGGTGACTGAATTAAAATCACAACCCTGGTAGAACAGACTCCTCCTCTTGATCCAAGCTGCATCTGAACTAACTCGAAATCCTCCGATGAAAGCATGAACCACATTGTCGCTACTGCTAATCTCCAAAACACCAGACTCTGCACTGTGCTCCTCATCGTATATAATCCCTTGGTGAAAAAGAGTCGGCAAGAAAACCCTATCGGCAATTGAAAACACTAAGCGCCGGGAGGTTAGTCCAATTGACAGCCGCAATGGCCGACAACGAACAAACTAGGAGTCACGTGAGACTCTAAACCTGTCGGCGTTGGAAACTCCAAACGCTAAGTGTCGGCGATTCAAAACTAAACATTTCCGCAGTGTCGATGAGTCAAACTTAAACGTTTCCGCAATGTCGGCAATGCCAAGTACTATTATCGCGGTGATTGTGTATCGACGATCGAAACCATTAACAACTAATTCCCACAACGCAGTATTGGTGAGATATAAAAGAACCAATTTGACTTACTCTGAGTTAAAAAGGTATCGGAGCTCAGACTTCTAACCTATCGGCGATCGTAGAGACTAACCACTACAGCATCGACGATAGGAAACACTATCTTTAGGACTATTCGTCAACTTTCCTTCGAAACGACGGGGATTCAAAACTCAACGCTGCCGTAGTGTTAGTGATTCCGAGCACTAACGTCACGATGGTTACGCATCAGAGGTCGGGAAGAATAACCTCTAACTACTCACTAATTTCCCTCCGAAACGTCGGCGACGTAGAGAACTAAACCCCCGACTACTGTAAAAAATCGTTTTGACAACGATAAAAAAAAACCAAGTCAT
>LPNX010471106.1:81744-93999 GCA_001517045.1 Pseudotsuga menziesii
GTTGCAGCTGCAACAAGCTCATATGCAAAAAAAAAATGGAAAGGAACTTATAAAGGAACATACCATATTTTTGTCTGGCATAGTCGAACCTATAAGTTGCAGTGTAAGTGTGAAATGGAGATGAAGTTTTACAACAATTATTGGATTTTTCAAGTAGGTTTTCTAATTCCAATATGAATAGGGACCACATAGCCCTTTATGGCTCCACTTAATGCATTCTCAATGAGGTGACAATATACATGTCATTGGTTAGGATGACATGACTGAGAGAAGTAAGAGCATCTACATGGTTGGCCTTCTACCCTAATGTTAAACGATAAACAATTTTTAAACTTAGAGTTGGCCACTTAGAGCATCTACATGGTTGGCCTTCTACCCTAATTAATGTTAAACGATAAACAATTTTTAAACTTAGAGTTGGCCACTTAAAAGAACTTGAAGCCTATTAGGCTTTATATCAATTGCTAGGCCTTATAACAATCACTAGAAGAAATATGTGAATGATGAACAAAATGGTTATGTCCTCCTTAGTGATCATGACAACCTTTCTTAATAACTAATTTGGTTATTTCATAGTGTTTATGCCCTAGCATTCCAACGTGTGGTTTCTCTAAAACTCTATTTTATTTTATATTATTTTGGACTTATGATTTTGTGTATCTATAACTCGATTATTTGACATTGGGTAGGATGACATGGCTGAGAGAAGTAAGAGCATCTACATGGTTGTCCTTCTACCCTAATGTTAAACGATAAACAATTTTTAAACTTACAGTTGGCCACTTAGAGCATCTACATGGTTGGCCTTCTGCCCTAATTAATGTTAAATGATAAACAATTTTTAAACTTAGAGTTGGCCACTTAAAAGAACTTGAAGCCTATTAGGCTTTATATCAATTGTTAGGCTTTATAACAATCACTAGAAGAAATATGTGAATGATGAACAAAATGGTTATGTCCTCCTTAGTGATCATGACAACCTTTCTTAATAATTAATTTGGTTATTTCAGTGTTTATGCCCTAGCATTCCAACGTGTGGTTTCTCTAAAACTCTATTTTATTTTATATTATTTTGGACTTATGATTTTGTGTATCTATGTACTCGATTATTTGACATAAGCAAGCCCACAATTTGAAGTCTTGATAACTTTATAAATGCTTATGCAAAATATATGTTATCCATTTTTTTCATTGAACTTAGTACATAGTTTTATAACAAAACACAGGTTCATTCAAATTGAAGTCTTGAGAACTTTATAAATACTTATGCAAAATATATGTTATCCATTTTTTTCATTAAACTTAGTACATAGTTTTATAGCAAGATACATATATACACCTAGTCCATTCAAAGTGAAAACAGTTGAGAAAACCAAAGGCAAGGCCTCTTGATTCCTACAAGACTGAATATAAGAGGTATAATTTCTGGGTGAAAAAAATGGACATATGTATCTTGCTATGTAAAACCATATACGAAAGCAGAGAAGCTATTCAAGCTCTAATTAGAACGAACGAGGCACGGATGCTATACAAACCCCATATTTAGATTGGGGCATTCCGAGAATCGAACTCGGGACCTCTCGCACCCAAAGCGAGAATCATACCACTAGACCAAATGCCCCAATACAGATGTCCTTGACCTCTCACGACACCTTATTGCATTGAATTTGTTATTTCACTTATAGTGAAATTCATGACTGGGTTGAAATTCTATCTTTACAGTCGTAGCTGCAATCAAAATGACGAATTTCAATTACCTCTGGCAACACCTGACGGGGTTGAAATACCTTCTCTCTTTTAATAATAGTCTTTGCTGAAATTAAAAACCAAAAGGGTACACATTTCGTGTCAGAAGTGGGGTTTGAACCCACGCCCTCAATTGAGGACCAGAACTTGAGTCTGGCGCCTTAGACCACTCGGCCATCCTGACTTGATGAATTGAAAATGGAAATTTAATTTTCAGTATTTAGAATCGTCATATTTAACCCAGGGCTTACATGTTGAAATCTTAAACGGATGCCGTGGACCAACTCAGCCATTTCAACTGCTGTGCTGTACAGATAAAGGTGACAGTGATAATCGTTTTCTTTAAATCAATAAAAAATAATATTAATCAATTTCAATATGCTGCTACTCACAGCGCATCGAAAAAACAAATGAAATGGCCATTAATGAATGACAAGATGCGACACTAATAAGAAAACAACAACTTGGTTAAGATCAAATTAAAACATAAATGGGAGATTAAATAAACATGAATCAGGATATAAGACTTGTTTTTAACCCCATTATTGTTTACTTATAGAGTTCTTTCGTATTTCATTTTACTTTTATAGAAATTTATAAATTTGGATAGAGATGGGTATTTACGTTCTAAATAAAACAATTATAAGGGAAATACATCTTTTTTATTTTATCTTATTTAGTTATTTTGAGTGTAATCTATTCTACATTGAAATCTTGAATGCAACGTGGAAAAGATTTTTATTAATACTATTTGAACACCGTTTTTTCCACTTCTTACCGTAAATCTCATGTCCAGCAAACTAACCGTACCATGTTTTAATGTCGTTTTTTTTAATCATTTTAGTTTTCTATATGTATTCTTGAGTTAAATAAGAACCCTTTTCCTTGTAATACAAAGTGATAACGCTAAGTTATCTGTATAGTGGTTGAAATGAGTCTATCACCACAAATTATTTTGGCTCAAATCCAAAAACATACAAAAAGCCTTATACAATATATCTATTGGTTAAGTGAGGTAACTTGTCACGTTAAAGTGAAGTCATAAAAAAAACGAGGTTAAGGTTCATGGTTCTCCAAATATTGAAAGTTCTAATTCACAATAATTGTGATACATGGATTGTTCATCTAATACTTGCTTAATAATTTTATTTTTTTTTACATATAAGTTAGTTTTAGGGAACAAGTCGATTTTTTTTAATGTTAAGGCATCCTCTTTTAAGGTAACATTGACCTGTTGTTGTAATCTCACGAATCACAGAGGGTTATCAATAATACACATGGAATCATGTAGACATAACAGACACAAGAGACAAGAACATAGATATGGGGAATAACAGATTATATAATAACATGAGGGTCCACACATAACTGAACCAAGTTCTCATCTGGCTCAACAGCCTAATATATATGATTTACAAACAGTTACATATAACTACCTGTCGATTCGTTCAACCGACACGACCTTACGCGGTCGACCTAATCTCCAATTAGTCGGCTATTCGACTAGTCGGCTCACTAACTAGCTCCTCCAACATCTCCCCCGGAAATAAAATCTTTCTTCGTCCCAAAGAAACAGGGGAGGTACTTCAATAGTGTGCTGCCTTAGGTAGTTGTTTTTGGTATTGTTTGTCTTCATGGACTGTGTAGTCGAATGGTTGGTCGTTTCTACACGCATATTTCCACAATTGCTTCTGCTGTAATGGCCAGTTGGTGTTGAAATTCTGTCCAGCTCTGTAATACTTTCTGGATGTCGATAGTCAATGTTGTGATGCTTGATAAGGTCGACATCTTCTCCTTGATGGAGAAGTCTGCTATGCTTTCCATGTCGGGTCCCATGAATTGATCTTTTTCCTCTGCTGCCTCCAATAGCCTTTTCATCTGCGGGCAGATTGTATCCAGATTATCAAGGCTTGGGAGTGCTTGTTGTACCCGCTGGTGTGCTTGTTTTTCTAGTCTCTGTAGTTTGGTTGTTTCTAATACAATTTGATCTTGTATCTTGTTTCTCAGTGCTTCTTCGGTGCCTTTTCTTCTTTCCAACGCTTGAATTTATTCTCGGGTCTATACGGTTTGTTGAAATACTTGACCGTAATAAGTGGGCCAGTCACGAAGTACTTCTTATGTGATGGCAGATTCTTCCAGGTGGTCTTGCAGCACTTTGTGAACTTCTAAGAATGTTGTGTACTGCTGCCTTAACAGTCTGGATGTCTCCTCTTTTTGGTCTTCCTTTGTATTTAGTAGATGTGATTGTAGAGTCGACACCATGTTTTCAAATAGCTAGTATGCCTTTTCAAGCGGCTTGTCGGTGTCGGCCTCTAAAGGTTCTGATATTACTGTCTAAACTAATTTTCTGCATTTTGATAGAAAGCCGAATTATTCATTTTTACTGTCGTCGAGCTGTTGTCGTCTGGTCCGGCTTCTTGTTTTTGCTTCGGTGGCCAGTGTTTCTAGGAGTTGTCCCAACTCTCTATCTCTTAGCTTTCTTGCATTGACTGCAGTAGTCGATCCAAGTTGGCTAAGGTGAACCATTGTCGACTTTTATTCTTTGTGGTGTTCTTTCTTCTTTTTGTCTATTTTTATTTTGTGTTTATGTTGTTATGTCTGTTGTTGTTGATCTAGGAGGATATTGGTGGCCACCCACCTATTCTTCTTGGACCTCCACCATTGTTTCTTTCAGTTTTCTAGTTTCCTTAATTGTAACACAATTTACTATTTTTAGCAGTTTTTGGGTCCTAAACTTTTGGAGTCGTTTTGAGGGTTTAAACGACAATTTTTTGGCATCAAATGGTCGGGCAAATATGAGTCCATTTCGGACTCAATATTTGTTGTTTATGGATGTAGTCCTTAAACAGATCTTTCTAACAATGTATCATGCGCGTCAAATGGAGGTAGTATGCTAAAGTTACGACCCCGGGAAATTGATGTACCAAGTTACCCAATGGGGCCCACATTAAGGCATTTCACCTCCTAGGGTTAGGTTTTGGGATGTGTAGGGTTTCCTTTGTTTCTCAATAATATATAGGCCCTCGAGCCTCATTGTAACACAGAGTTCAGAGGCATGTAGCCGCCACATCTCTTCTCAAAGATAAGCTACCAGCACTCTAGCTAGTCTATTTCCTTTATGTATGTAAACAAGTTTCAATTATTAATTAATGAAATGAAGTGTTATTTCCACTGCATATTTGTTTCTATGGTTATTTATGTATTCTGTTGCATTCTTGCATAAATCTGGATCAGTGGTATCAGAGCAATCTGCTCTTTCTCGATCCTTCTTTGCATGTCCCCAACGAGGGCAGGGTATAAAGAGTTAGGGCTCGATCTGGTTGAACCTTTGCAAGACCAGCCTCGCAAATCCCGATGGCCACCCATGGGGGACGAAAAGAAAGACGAGGGCGCAGAAGATCCTATCAAAATGTTGCTCGAGGAGGCCCTTGAAAAACAAAGGAACACGATGATGGATAACTTCACCCAGATCCTCCAACGACTTCCCACCGGCGGCGCATCTGCATCTAACAGCCACTCTGGAGGTGCAACCCATTTTAAGGTACAAGTAAACTTCGACATTCCCATATTTGATGGTCGAATAGATGCAGATGCCATAGATAGATGGTTGAATCTATTAGAAGCTCAGTTCATGACTTTTCTGACAAGGAAAATATTACTTTTTCTCTACTCAAAGCTGTCCCCCATGTCAAGGACTAGTGGGAATCCTACTATGAGAGAAAGGACGAGGAGGACCCCTCTTTGTTCTCGACCGTACCCACTTGGAATTCTTTTCGAGATGCCATAAAGGGACAATATTATCCGGTGGGGAGCTATGAGGACAAGTACATCCAATGGACTATGCTGCGGCAGCAAAGAGATCAAGATGTGCATGAGCTGACGAATCTGTTCCATACCCTACGCACCAAGTTGGGTATCAAAGAGTCAGAGAAACATTTGGTGTTGAAGTACCGCAGTTGTCTGCATAGATACATTCAGGAGGAAATGGAGTTCCTCGACATCTCCTCGCTTGGTACGGCATATCGGTATGCTGCCAAAATTGAGTAAAAATTCAAACAGAAAAAGCGAGTCTTTGGATCTGTGAATCAGAAGCAAGGGAAAGGTTCCCCCAAACTGCAGAACCAAGGACACAGCCAAGGCATGGCGACTCAAGAAAACTTTCCAAAGCCGCAAGCAAAGAGAAACACTGCAAAGCCAAAGAAGGAAGTGGGAAAGTGGTACAAATTCCATAAGAGCCCCACTCACAACACAAGTGAGTGTCAGGCTAAGCAATCACTGGTGGCTAATAAAGGCTTCTGAATCAGATGCATACTTTGACACTGAATCCAAACCCAAGAAGGGGAATGACAGAGGGAAGAAGATTATCGATGCAGAGCCCAATGCCACCATTTCCACCACGAAGATTCAGAAGGAAGAACCAGAAGATTCAGAGGAGGAGGAGCTCCTTTTCCACTCCCAGATGTGGGTAAAGGGTTCCCCGCTACAGTTCATTGTCGACAGTGGGAGCCAAAAGAACCTGATTTCAGCAAAGGTAGTGAAGCGGTTGGGTTTTCCGACCATAGCACACCCGCAGCCGTACACCATTAGGTGGATTCACCAAGGACGAGATCTCCGCGTCAACCAGCAGTGCTTCCTTCCCTGCAGCATCAAGCCCTTCACCAATGAGGTATTATGTGATATTGCTCCTCTTGATGTTTGTGATGTATTATTAGGTCAACCATACTTATGGAAGCGACATGTTGTGTATGAGTCCCGACCTCACGTTGTTATTATTACGTTGGGAAATCATTTGTACAGGATACCAGAGGTACCACCCTTGGCCGTTATCTCTTTGGGTACTGCAAAACAATGCAGTAAGCTCATTTCCAAAACCAAGAAGTTTGTTTTCTTGATGATCCACCCTTAGGGAAAGCACAACCTCCAGAAAAGGCCCCTCTGCACGATAACAACAAATGGACAAGGTCATGGAGGAGTACCAGGACATATTCACCTCACCCACTGAGGTGCCTCTCCACTGTCAGGTCAAGCACCCCATCGATCTGACCCCAGGTGCGCCACTGCCCAATGGACCGATCTATCGCCGCTTTGTTATGAGAATGATGAAATCAAGATGCAAATTTAGGAGCTGCTGCAGAAGGGTCACATCCGGCCAAGTTCATCACCCTGTGGGAGCCCGATCATGCTAGTACAAAAGAAGGATGGGACTTGGAGACTCTATATTGACTATCGGGTGCTAAACAAGATCACTGTCCAGAATAGGTACCCGATCCCACAAATTGATGACCTCCTGGACCAGCTTAAAGGGGTGAAATATTTTAGCAAGATTGACTTAAAGTCCGGGAATCACCAGGTACCGATCGAATCGACCGATGTGTGGAAGACTGGCTTCAAAGCCAATGAGGGCCTTTTTGAATGGTTGGTGATGCCTTTCAAGCTAACGAATGCTCCTGCAACCTTCATGAGACTGATGGATGACATCTTCCAGCCATTCACCAACTCATTTGTAGTAGTGTACTTGGATGACATCCCGATCTTCAGCCAGACTTGGGAAGAGCACCTCCACCACATCCGATAGGTCCTCCAAACATTGCGGCAGCACAAGTTGTGTGCCAATTTGGACAAGTGCACTTTTGACATGACCCAGGTTCAGTATCTGGGATACATTATTGATGAGTGTGGGGTACATGTGGATCCAACCAAGATCCAAGTCATTCGGGATTGGCCAGCCCCAACTACTCTAACAGAGCTTCGCAGCTTTCTGGGCCTTGCTAATTTCTACCACAGGTTCGTGTTGGGATTCTCTCATATCACTTGGCCCTTGAGTCAAGTCACCAAGGGAGGAGCGAAAGAAAAATTATTTTGGTCAGAAACTCAGCAGAAGGCGTTTGCAGAATTGAAACATCGCCTCTATTGTGCCCCAGTGCTCACATTACCAGACTTGCAACAACCATTTGAGATCGAGACAGATGCCTCTAATTACGCTATTGGGGCAGTCCTTACTCAACAAGGGCATCCAGTGACATATCACAGTGAGACACTGTTCGACACAGTCCGCAAATATCCCACTTATGACAAAGAGATGTATTCCATTGTACAGGCTTGCTGACAATGGAAGCATTACATTTTGGGGAAGGAAACAATCATCCACACAAACCATCGACCCCTGCAATTCATACAAACACAACGGAAGTTACAGAACGATCGCCATCAGAAGTGGTCCACATATCTACAACAATTTCATTTGAACATCAAGTACAAGAAGGGAAGCACCAATAATGTTGCAGATTGCCTCAGCCGACCACCGATCATGGTGATAACGATTGTGCTCAACTCTTGTGGGCACGAGATTTCTGATTGGCCGCTTCTCTACAAGAGCGATCCAGAATTCAGCCACACATACCAGACGCTCTTGGAGGGAAACCAAGTTCCAAAATTTCACCTCCAGGATGTACTACTATGTCACATGGGACACCTTTGCGTTCCTTCAAGCGAGTGTGCCAAGATGATTTTGGATGCGCACTACAGTCGGGTCGCTAGGAATTTCGGGGTTGAGAAAATAGTGGTAGTACTGTAGAAGTATTTTTATTAGTCGAACCTTCGACAGGACGTCGGGAAGTACATTCGATCCTGCACTGCCTATGCCATTTCCAAACCATCCATCAAGAAGCAAGGCTTCTATACTTCGTTGCCTACCCCTAGTCAACCTTGGGAATCCATATCCATGGATTACATGTCAGGCCTTCCTTCTACTAAGCACGACAATGACTGTGTGTTTGTGGTCATTGAGAGATTTTCAAAGATGGCCATAATGACAGCCTGCAAGAAGAATATCACAGCAGAAATCACTGCTAAACTCTTCTTTGAATGAGTGTGGGTACACTTTGGGATCCCACAGTCTATAATCTCAGACTGGGACAGTAGGTTCCTTAGTACATTCTGTTCTCTTCTATGGTCAATGCTAGACACCAAGCTCACAAAGTCCACAGCTTTCCATCCCCATACTGATGGCCAGACAGAGGTCGTCAATAGGATGATCGTACACATTTTGCGCATGTACAACTCAAAGCATCCACGCACATGGGATGAGAGCCTCCCCTATGTACAACACAACTATAACCGGGCCCTCCACAGCTCAACCAACCACAACCCCTTTCAGGTGGGCTTGGGATTCCAGCCACTATGTCCCATTGACAAAGCCATGCCATTTGCAGCTACTCAGGCTGATTCAGCTCATATCCAGTTTGAAGTTTCCAAGGCAAACAGCTTCATTGAGCGTATTCAGCACATTCGCCAACAGGTTCATGACATATTGGGTAGATCCAATGCTAAGTACAAGCAACGACATGATCAGCATCGGGTGCAACACAACTTCTAGGTGGGCGGCAAAGTGTGGCTACATTTGCAGAAGGAGCACCTCGATGGACCCCACCGCAAGCTTCGTCTGCTCCGATATGGGCCATACACCATCACCAAGGCTATCGGGGACAATTCCTTCAAGCTCAGTATTCCAACATTCCTTGGTCTACACCCAGTGTTCAATGTGGACCGCCTTCGGCCCTACTTTCCACCTCTACTGGACACATCAGACGTGGCAGAAAAACTCACACCAACAGAGTTAAACCCCGACTGCATGGAACAAGCCACAACTGATCGGATTATGGACACACATATCAAGAACACCTGCCAGCAGAAGATCCAGCTATATCGAGTTGTCAAAGCAGGCCAACTCCTTCACCAAGGAAAGTGGCTCACTAGGGACAGAGTTCGACAGAAGTTTCCTCATCTCATGGAGGAGCTCAACGCAATGGGGACCATTGCTTCTTAAGGGGGGAGGAATGATCCAGGAGGATATTGGTGGCCACCCACCTATTCCTCTTGGACCCCCACCATTGTTTCTTTCAGTTTTCCAGTTTCCTTAATTGTAGCACAATTTACTATTTTTGGCAGTTTTCGGGTCCTAAACTTCCGGAGCCGTTTTGAGGGCCTAAACGACGTTTTTTTGGCATCGAATGGTCGGGCTAATATGAGTCTATTTTAGACTTAACATTTGTCATTCATGGATGTAGTCCTTAAATATATCTTTCTAACGATGTATCATGCGTGTCAAACGAAGGTAGTATGCTAAAGTTACGACCCCGGGAAATTGATGTACCAAGTTACCCAACGAGGCCCAAATTAAGGCGTTTCACCTCCTAGGGTTAGGTTTTTGGATGTGTAGGGGTTCCATTGTTTCTCAATAATATATAGGCCTTCAAGCCTCATTGTAACATAGAGTTCAGAGGCATGTAGCCGCCACATCTCTTCTCAGAGATAAGCTACCAGCACTCTAGCTAGTCCATTTCCATTCTGTATGTAAACAAGTTTCAGTTATTGATTAATGAAATGAAGTGTTATTTCCACTGCATATTTGTTTCTATGGTTATTTGTGTATTCTGTTTCGTTCCTACATAAATCCAGATCAGTTGTGCTTATGCATCTATAAGTGGTAGATTCTCCTGCGGATGATTTTCTGGTTGTTGATCTTCAACGGTCGGTGGTATTTCTGGTTGATTTTCCTGGGTGGAATCTGTAGCTAGATGTGTATCCTGAGGATTTGGCACAAATGGTTCAGGGTTTGGTAAAGGTTCTGTATTGGGAAGTGGTGGTGGATATGGTGAATGGTTTGGTGTAATTGGTGTAGTGGGGATATTGTTAGTTGATGTCGGGTCTTCAACTTCTGGTGGTGAATCGTCTGGGTCGTCAGAGAATAGGTTGTTGATCACCTAGTTGATATCTTCCAGGTTATCTTCCTCCACATATCTTGCTGGTTCATTGGCTAGTGGAGGGTGTGGGATGTTGAAAGGGATAATGGATGAGGTGCGACTTGCGACAATTTGAGATGTCTTGTCGAGGTTCCTAAAAAATGTGGACTTGATAATTCCCATAGATTTTTGGGGTATTTGGCCAATTTGTTGAGAGAGTATTTGCCATGGTGCACTAGCTTCAATTAGTGGACATTTGGTGGGAATATTATGGGCAGAGGTGAGTAGTTCAGGTAATTTTTCAATGTATGGCTGGAAATCACTGTCCTTGTCGAATCGTTCTTTTAGTGTCTCTGGCATAGCATTCTTACAAATGTTGACTAGGCTTATGATGGATATTTGTAGAGTGCCCTCCTGTGTAATCTAGGTTGGATATGGGGGTGGAGGTGTAGAGACTAAATCAACAATGTTCTCATCAACTGAAGTGGTTGCAGTTTTTACCTTTTTCGGTCATCCTTGCTTTGCTCCTGCGTTGACGAATCGTCTGAATTGTGTTTCGACCGAAACTTTGTTTGTTGTTGCATATTCTATGATGTCGACAGCAGTCGCCAACAATTATTCTTCATCTTCTGACTCTGAAAGGAGAAGCGTGCGCTTCCCTTTCCCTTTTTCCTGAATTGCCTTCCTCTTTCTTGAGGTTGCTACTTCCCTTGCTATTTTCCTTAAGTTTTCTTTTGTCATAGCATATTCCGGATTGTCTGAATCGATATCTTCCTCTATTTCTTTTTCTCTCTCCTATTGGTTGGTCGGGCTAATATTTTTCTCTGCTGTTTTAGTTACCTGTTGCTCAGTTGGAGTACTTCCCCTTTGGGTCGGTGGTGGTATGGTTGTTATCTGCAGTCTTTTGGTGTCCTCTACTGGTATATTGTCTGACATGAATGTACTGATATGTAATCGCAGTTCGTAGTCCTCCTCTTTTTCTTGGTATGTCAATGAATCTTCAATCGTTTGATTTATCTCCTTGGATTTTGCTGGTATTGATAACTTTGTATTGGACTGTCTAGCTAGCTCTCGAAAAATCTCTTCGACTGTCAGGTAATAGAGGTTTCGCGGTTGCTTTTTCCCCTTGCATGTACCAGACTGCTGTGTGGTCAAACTCGATTTGAATATGTGCTATTTTCGGTAGACTTCTTCGGCTGTTTTGAGGCACCCTCCATCTAGTATATGTATTTTGATTTTATATTATTTATGGTTGTTGTCTTTGTGATGCTTTTTTAAATGCATTCTTACTCAATTACAATGATATATACTAGTTTAAGATACTACATTAATATGAGTATTATTTGTATATTGTGTTATTAGATTTTTTAATTGGTTGAAGCCATATTCAAAAAATAAAGACATGAGGTTTTTTCATTCTTTTTGCATTTGATTTTTTTCTAACATGGTAGTCTATCTATCAACCAACATGATGGAGGAAATGTTTTTAATCAATTTTCTTTATATATCTTTGAGCTTTTTAATTATTGGTCAAATCCATTCTTAGGGAGCTATTATCACAAACGAAACGACGGGGATTCAAAACTCAACGCTGCCGTAGTGTTAGTGATTCCGAGCACTAACGTCACGATGGTTACGCATCAGAGGTCGGGAAGACTAACCTCTAACTACTCACTAATTTCCCTCCGAAACGTCGGCGACGTAGAGAACTAAACCCCCGACTACTGTAAAAAATCGTTTTGACAACGATAAAAAAAAACCAAGTCAT
>LPNX010471106.1:94297-169016 GCA_001517045.1 Pseudotsuga menziesii
GTTGTAGCTGCAACAAGCTCATATGCAAAAAAAAAATGGAAAGGAACTTATAAAGGAACATACCATATTTTTGTCTGGCATAGTCGAACCTATAAGTTGCAGTGTAAGTGTGAAATGGAGATGAAGTTTTACAACAATTATTGGATTTTTCAAGTAGGTTTTCTAATTCCAATATGAATAGGGACCACATAGCCCTTTATGGCTCCACTTAATGCATTCTCAATGAGGTGACAATATACATGTCATTGGTTAGGATGACATGACTGAGAGAAGTAAGAGCATCTACATGGTTGGCCTTCTACCCTAATGTTAAACGATAAACAATTTTTAAACTTAGAGTTGGCCACTTAGAGCATCTACATGGTTGGCCTTCTACCCTAATTAATGTTAAACGATAAACAATTTTTAAACTTAGAGTTGGCCACTTAAAAGAACTTGAAGCCTATTAGGCTTTATATCAATTGCTAGGCTTTATAACAATCACTAGAAGAAATATGTGAATGATGAACAAAATGGTTATGTCCTCCTTAGTCATCATGACAACCTTTCTTAATAATTAATTTGGTTATTCCATAGTGTTTATGCCCTAGCATTCCAACTTGTGGTTTCTCTAAAATTTTATTTTATATTATATTATTTTGGACTTATGATTTTGTGTATCTATGTACTCGATTATTTGACATAAGCAAGCCCACAATTTGAAGTCTTATAACTTTATAAATGCTTATGCAAAATATATGTTATCCATTTTTTTCATTGAACTTAGTACATAGTTTTATAACAAGATATAGGTTCATTCAATTTGAATTCTTGTGAACTTTATAAATACTTATGCAAAATATATGTTATCCATTTTTTCATTAAACTTAGTACATAGTTTTATAACAAAATACATATATACACCTAGTCCATTCAAAGTGAAAAGAGTTGAGAAAACCTAAGCAAGGCCTCTTGATTCCTACAAGACTGAATACAAGAGGTATAATTTCTGGGTGAAAAAAATAGACATATGTATCTTGCTATGTAAAGCAGAGAGGATACATAAAACGAGGCAGAGAAGCTATTCAAGCTCTAATTAGAACGAAGGAGGCAGAGAAGCTATTCAAGCTCTAATTAGAACGAACGACATATGTATCTTGCTATGTAAAGCAGAGAGGATACATAAAACGAGGCAGAGAAGCTATTCAAGCTCTAATTAGAACGAACGAGGCAGAGAAGCTATTCAAGCTCTATATTTAGATTGGGGCATTCCGAGAATCGAACTCGGGACCTCTCGCACCCAAAGCGAGAATCATACCACTAGACCAAATGCCCCACTGCATTGTCCTCGACCTCTCACTGCGCCTGATTGTGTTGAATTTGTTTTTTCACTTATAGTGAAATTTATGACTGGGTTGAAATTCTATCTTTACAGTCGTAGCTGCAATCAAAATTACGAATTTCAATTACCTCTGGCAACACCTGACGGGGTTGAAATACCTTCTCTCTTTTAATAATAGTCTTTGCTGAAATTAAAAACCAAAAGAGAACACATTTTCGTGTCAGAAGTGGGGTTTGAACCCACGCCCTCAATTGAGGACCAGAACTTGAGTCTGGCGCCTTAGACCACTCGGCCATCCTGACTGGATGATTTGTAAATGGAAATTTAATTTTGAGTATTTAGAATCGTCATATTTAACCCAGGGCTTACATGCCGAAATCTTAAACGGATGCCGTGGACCAACTCAGCCATTTCAACTGCTGTGCTGTGCAGATAAAGGTGACAGTGATAATCGTTTTCTTTAAATCAATAAAAAATAATAATAATCAATTTCAATATGCTGCTACTCACAGCGCATCGAAAAAACAAATGAAATGGCAATTAATGAATGACAAGATACGCCACTGATAAGAAAACAATAACTTGGTTAAGATCAAATTAAAACTTAAACGGGAGAATAAATAAACATCAATCAGGATATGAGACTTGTTTTTAACCCCATTATTGTTTACTTGATAGAGTTCTTTCGTATTTCATTTTACTTTTATAGAAATTTATAAATTTGGATAGAGATGGGTATTTACGTTATAAATAAAACAATTATAAGGGAAATACATATTTTTTATTTTATCTTATTTAGTTATTTTGAGTGTAATCTATTCTACATTGAAATCTTGAATGCAACGTGGAAAAGATTTTTATTAATACTATTTGAACACCGTTTTTTCCACTTCTTACCGTAAATCTCATGTCCAGCAAACTAACCGTACCATGTTTTAATGTCGTTTTTTTTAATCATTTTAGTTTTCTATATGTATTCCTGAGTTAAACAAGAACCCTTCTCTTTGTAATACAAAGTGATAACGCTAAGTTATCTGTATAGTGGTTGAAATGAGTCTATCACCACAAATTATTTTGGCTCAAATCCAAAAACATACAAAAAGCCTTATACAATATATCTATTGGTTAAGTGAGGTAACTTGTCACGTTAAAGTGAAGTCATAAAAAAAACGAGGTTAAGGTTCATGGTTCTCCAAATATTGAAAGTTTTAATTCACAATAATTGTGATACATGGATTGTTTATCTAATACTTGCTTAATAATTTTTTGTTTTTTTTACATATAAGTTAGTTTTGGGGAACAAGTCGATTTTTTTTTAATGTTAAGGCATCCTCTTCTAAGATATCATTGACCTGTTGTTGTAATCTCACAGATCATAGAGGGTTATCAATAATACACATGGAATCATGTAGACATAACAGACACAAGAGACAAAAACATAGATATGTGGAATAACAGATTATATTATAACATGAGGGTCCACACAAAACACAGAACTGAACCAAGTTCTCATCTGCCTCAACAGCCTAATATATATGATTTACAAACAGTTACATATAAATACCTGTCGATTCGTTCAACCGACACAACCTTACACGGCCGACCTAATCTCCAATTAGTCGGCTATTCGATTAGTCAGCTCACTTACTAGCTCCTCCAACATCTTCCCCGGGAACAAAATCTTTCTTCGTCCCAAAGAAACAGGGGAGGTACTTCAATAGCGTGTTGTCTTAGGTAGTTGTTTCTAGTATTGTTTTTCTTCATGCACTGTGTAGTCGGATGGTTGGTCGTTTCTGTACACATATTTCCACAATTGCTTCTGCTGTAATGGCCAGTTGGTGTTGAAATTCTGTCCAGCTCTGTATTACTTTCTGGATGTCGATAGTCAATGTTGTGATGCTTGATAAGGTTGACATCTTCTCCTTGATGGAGAAGTCTGCTATGCTTTCCATGTCGGGTCCCATGAATTGATCTTTTTCTTCTGCTGCCTCCAATAGTCTTTTCATCTGCGGGCAGATTGTATCCAGTTTATCAAGGATTGGGAGTGCTTGTTGTACCCACTGGTGTGATTGTTTTTCTAGTCTCTGTAGTTTGACTATTTCTAATACAATTTGATCTTATATCTTGTTTCTCAGTGCTTCTTCGGTGCATTTTCTTCTTTCCAGTGCTTGAATTTTTTCTCGGGTCTGTGGGGTTTGCTGAAATACTTGTCCGTAATAAGTGGGCCAATCACGGAGTACTTCTTATGTGATGACAGATTCTTCCAGGTGGTCTTGCAACACTTTGTGAACTTCTGAGAGTGTTGTGTACAGTTGCCTTAACAGTATGGATGTCTCCTCTTTTTGGTATTCCTTTGTATTTAGTAGATGTGATTGTAAAGTCGACACCATGTTTTCAAATAGCTGGTATGCCTTTTCAAGCGGCTTGTCAGTGTCGGCCTCTAAAGGTTCCAGTATTACTGTCTGAACTAATTTTCTGCATTTTGATATAAGTCGACTTGTTCATTCTTACTGTCGTCAAGCTGTTGTCGTATGGTCTGGCTTCTTACTTTTGCTTCGATGGCCAGAGTTTCTAAGAGTTGCCCCAACTCTCCGTCTCTTAGCTTTGTTGCGTTGACTGCAGTAGTCGATCCAAGTTGGCTAAGGTGAACCATTGTCGACTTTGATTCTTTGTGGTGCTCTTTCTTCTTTTTGTCTCTTTTTATTTTGTGTTTATGTTGTTATGTCTGTTGTTGTTGATCCAGGAGGATATTGGTGGCCACCCACCTATTCCTCTTGGACCCCCACCATTGTTTCTTTCAGTTTTCCAGTTTCCTTAATTGTAGCACAATTTACTATTTTTGGTAGTTTTCAGGACCTAAACTTTCGGAGCCGTTTTGAGGGCCTAAATGACATTTTTTTGGCATTGAATGGTCAAGAAAATATGAGTCTAGACTCAATATTTGATGTTTATGGATGTAGTCCTTAAATAGATCTTTCTAACGATGTATCATGCGTGTCAAACAGAGGTAGTATGCTAAAGTTACGACCTCGAGAAATTGATGTACCAAGTTACCCAACGGGGCCCAGAATAAGGTGTTTCACCTCCTAGGGTTAGGTTTTTGGATGTGTAGGGTTTCCATTGTTTCTCAATAATATATAGGCCTTCAAGCCTCATTGTAACACAAAGTTCAGAGGCATGTAGTCACCACATCTCTTCTCAGAGATAAGCTACCAGCACTCTAGCTAGTCTATTTCCATTATGTATGTAAACAAGTTTTAGTTATTGATTAATGAAATGAAGTGTTATTTCTGCTGCATATTTATTTTTATGGTTATTTGTGTATGTTATTGTGTTCCTACATAAATCCGGATTAGTGGTATCAGAGCAATCTGCTCTTTCTCAATCCTTCTTTGCATGTCCCCAACGAGGGCAGGGTATAAAGAGTTAGGGCTCGATCTGGTTGCGCAAATCTCGATGGCCACCCATGGGGGACGAAAAAGAAAGATGAGGGTGCAGAAGATCCTATCAAAATGTTGCTCGAGGAGGCCCTTGAAAAACAAAGGAACGCGATGATGTATAACTTCGCCCAGATCCTCTAATGACTTCCCACCGGCGGTGCATCTGCATCTAGCAGCCACTCTGGATTCACAACCCCTTTTAAGGTACAAGTAAAATTCGACATTCCCATATTTGATGGTCGAAGAGATGCAGTCGCCATAGATAGATGGTTGAATATATTAGAAGGATATTTCTCAGTTCATGACTTTTCTGACCGGGAAAAGATTACTTTTTTTCTACTCAAAGCCGTCCCCCATGTCAAGGACTGGTTTGAAACCTACTGTGAGAGAAAGGACGAGGAGGAACCCTCTCTGTTCTCGGTCGTACCCACTTGGAATTCTTTCCAAGATGCCATAAAGGGATAATATTATCCGGTGGGGAGCTATGAGGGCAAGTACATCCAATGGACTACACTACGGTAGCAAAGAGATCAAGAT
The DNA here is from genome assembly GCA_001517045.1 of Pseudotsuga menziesii. NCBI lineage: Eukaryota > Viridiplantae > Streptophyta > Pinopsida > Pinales > Pinaceae > Pseudotsuga > Pseudotsuga menziesii. The sequence goes on from LPNX010471106.1 coordinate 99,596, forward strand.
GTGCATGAACTGATGAATATGTTCCATACCCTACACACCAAGTTGGGTACCAAAGATTCAGAGAAACATTTGGTGCTTAAGTACCGCAGTTGTCTACACAGATACATTCAAGAGGAAATAGAGTTCCTCGACATCTCCTCACTTGGTATGGCATATCGGTATGCTGCCAAAATTGAGCAAATATTCAAACAGAAAAAGGGAGACTTTGGATCTGCGAATCAGAAGCAAGGGAAAGGTTCCCCCAAACCATAGAACCAAGGACACAGCCAAGGCATGGCGACTCAAGAAAACTTGCGAAAGCCGCAAGCAAAGAGAAACACTGCAAAGCCGAAGAAGGAAGTGGGAAAGTGGTGCGAGTTCCATAAGAGCCCCACTCACAACACAAGTGACTGTCGAGCTAAGCAATCACTAGTGGCCGAGATAAAGGCTTCTGAATCAGATGCATACTCTGACACTAAATCCGAATCTGAGAAGAGGAATGACAGAGGGAAGAAGATTATCAATGTAGAGCCCAATGCCATCATTGCCACCATGAAGATTCAAAAGAAAGAACTAGAAGATTCAGAGGAGGAGGAGCGTATTTTCCACTCCCAAATGTGGGTAAAGGGTTCCCCACTACAGTTCATTGTCGACAGTGGGAGCCAAAAGAACCTGATTTCAGTAGAGGTCATGAAGCAGTTGGGTTTGCCGACCACAACACACTCGCAGCCGTACACCATCGGGTGGCTTCACCAAGGATGAGATCTTTGCGTCAGCCAGCAGTGCCGCCTTCCCTACAGCATCAAGCCCTTCACCGATGAGGTATTATGTGATATTACTCCTCTTGATGTTTGTGATGTATTATTAGGTCAACCATACTTATGGAAGCAACATGTTGTGTATGAGTCTTAGCCTCTCACTTTTATTATTACGTTGGGAAATAATTTGTATAGGATACCAGAGGTACCACCCCCGGCCGCTATCTCTTTGGTTACTACAAAACAATGCAGTAAGCTCATTTCCAAAACCAGGAAGTTTGTTTTCTTAATGATCTACCCTCATGGAAAGAATAATATCTGGCCACAACCTCTAGACAGGGCCCCTCTACATGATAACAACAAATGGACAAGGTCGTGGAGGAGTACCGGGACATATTCACCTCACCCACCGGGGTGTCTCTCCACTGTCAGGTCAATCACCCCATCGATCTGACCCCAGGTGTGTTGCTGCCCAATGGACCGATCTATCACCGCTCTGTTCTGGAGAATGATGAAATCAAGAGGCAAATTCAGGAGCTACTACAGAAGGGTCACATCTGGTCAAGTTCATCGCCCCGTGGGATCCTGATCGTGCTGATACAAAAGAAGGATGGGACTTGGAGACTCTGTATTGACTATCAGGAGCTGAACAAGATCACTGTCCAAAATAGGTACCCGATCCCATGGATTGATGACCTCCTAGACTAGCTTAAAGGGGTGAAATATTTTAGCAAGATCGACTTAAATTCTGGGTATCACCAAGTACCAATCGAACCGACCGATGTGTGGAAGACTGCCTTCAAAGCCAAGGAGGGCCTTTTCAAATGGTTGGTGATGCCTTTCGAGCTGACGAATGCTCCTGCAACCTTCATGAGACTAATGGATGACATCTTGCAGCCATTCACCAATTCATTTGTAGTAGTGTACTTGGATGCCATCCTGATCTTCAGCCAGACTTGGGAAGAGCACCTCCACCACATCTGACAGGTCCTCCAAACATTGCGGCAGCACAAGTTGTGTGCCAATTTGGACAAGTGCACTTTTGACATGACCCAGGTTCAGTATCTGGGATACATTATTGATGAGTTTGGGGTACATGTGGATCCAACCAAGATCCAAGTCATTTGGGATTGGCTAGCCCCAACTACTCTAACAGAGCTTCGCAGCTTTCTGGGCCTTGCTAATTTCTACCGCAGGTTCATGTTGGGATTCTCTCATATCACTTGGCCCTTGAGTCAAGTCACCAAGGGAGGAGCGAAAGCAAAGTTCTTTTGGTCAGAAACTCAGCAGAAGGCATTTGCAGAATTGAAACATCACCTTTATTGTGCCCCAGTGCTCACATTACCAGACTTGCAACAACCATTTGAGATCGAGACAGATGCCTCTGACTATGCTATTGGGGCATTCCTTACTCAACAAGGGCATCCAATGGCATATCACAGTGAGACACTGTCCAACACAGTCCGCAAATATCCTACTTATGACAAAGAGATGTATTCCATTGTACAGGCTTGCCGACAATGGAAGCATTACATTTTGGGGAAGGAAACGATCATCCACACAAACCACTGACCCCTAGAGTTCATGTAGACACAAGGGAAGTTACAGAATGATCGCCATCAGAAGTGGTCCACATATCTACAACAGTGTCATTTGAACATCAAGTACAAGAAGGGAAGCACCAATAATGTTGCAGACTGCCTCAGCCGACCATCGATCGTGGAAATAATGACTGTGCTCAACTCTTGTGGGCATGAGACTTCTGATTGGCTGCTTCTCTACAAGAGCGATCCAGAATTCAGCCACACATACCAGACGCTCTTGGAGGGAAACCAAGTTCCAAAATTTCACCTCCAGGATGTACTACTATGTCACATGGGACACCTTTGTGTTCCTTCAAGCGAGTGTGCCAAGATGATTTGAGAAGCGCACTACAGTCGATTCGCTGGGCATTTCGGGGTTGAGAAAACAGTGGCAGTACTGTAGAAGTATTTCTATTAGTTGAACCTTCGACAGGACGTCAGGAAGTACATTTGATCCTACACTGCCTGTGCCATTGCCAAACCATCCATCAAGAAGCAAGGCCTCTATACTCCGTTGCCTACCCCTAGTTGACTTTGGGAATCCATCTCCATGGATTACATGTCAGGCCTTCCTTCTACTAAGCATGACAATGACTATGTGTTTGTGGTCGTTGACAGATTCTCAAAGATGGCCATAATGGCAGCTTGCAAGAAGAATATCACAGCAGAAGCCACTGCTAAACTCTTCTTTGAACGAGTGTGGGTACACTTTGGGATCCCATAGTCTATAATCTCAAACTGGGACAGCAGGTTCCTTAGTACATTCTGTTCTATCCCATGGTCAATGTTAGACACCAAGCTCACAAAGTCCACAGCTTCCCATCACTAGACTGATGGCCAGACAGAGGTCATCAACAGGATGATCGTACACATTTTGCACATGTACAACTCAAAGCATCCACGCACATGGGATGCGAGCCTCCCTTATGTACAACACAACTTTAATCGGGCCCTCCACAGCTCAACCAACCACAGCCCCTTTCAGGTGGGCTTGGGATTCCACCCACTATGTCCCAATGACATAGCCATGCCATCTGTAGCTACTCATGTTGATTCAACTCATATCCAGTCTGAAGTTTCCAAGGCAAAAAACTTCATTGAGCGCATTTAGCACATTTGCCAACAGGTTCATGACATATTGGACAGATCCAATGCTAAGTACAAGCAGCGACATGATCAGCATCGGGTGTAACAGAACTTCCAGGTGGGAGACAAAGTGTGGCTACATTTGTAGAAGGAACACCTCGATGGACCCCACCGCAAGCTTCGCCCGCTTCAATATGGGCCATACACCATCACCAAGGCTGTCGGGGACAATTCCTTCGAGCTCAGTATTCCACCATTCCTTGGTCTGCACCGAGTGTTCAATGTGGACCGCCTTCAGCCCTACTTTCCACCTCTACTGGACACATCAGACATGGCAGAACACTGTCACAGCAATAGAGTTAAACCCCGATTGCATGGAACAAGCCACAACTGATCGGATTATGGACACACAGATCAAGAACACCCGCCAGCAGAAGATCCAACTATATTGAGTTGTCAAAGCAGGCCAACTCCTTCACCAAGGAAAGTGGATCACTAGGGACTGAGTTCAACAAAATTTTCCTCATCTCATGGAGGAGCTCAATGCAATGAGGACCATTGCTTCCTAAGGGGGGAGGAATGATCCAAGAGGATATTGGTGGCCACCCACCTATTCCTCTTGGACCCCCACCATTGTTTCTTTCATTTTTCCAGTTTCCTTAATTGTAGCACAATTTACTATTTTTGGCAGTTTTCGGGTCCTAAACTTTCGGAGTCGTTTTGAGGGCCTAAACGACTTTTTTTTGGCATCGAATGGTTGGGAAAATATGGGTCCATTCTAGATTAAATATTTGTCATCCATGGATGTAGTCCTTAAACAGATATTTCTAACGATGTATCATGCACGTCAAACAGAGGTAGTATGCTAAAGTTACGACCCCGAGAAATTGATGTACCAAGTTACCCAACGGGGCCCACATTCTGGCGTTTCACCTCGTAGGGTTAGGTTTTTGGATGTGTAGGGTTTCTATTGTTTCTCAATAATATATAGGCCTTCGAGCCTCATTGTAACAAAGAGTTCAGAGGCATGTATCCGCCACATCTCTTCTCAGAGATAAGCTACCAACACTCTAGCTAAACTATTTCCATTATGTATGTAAACAAGTTTCAGTTATTGATTAATGAAATGAAGTATTATTTCCGTTGCATATTTATTTCCATGGTTATTTGTGGATGATTTTATGGTTGTTGATTTTCTTGGGTGGAACCTGTAGCTAGATGTGTATCCCGAGGATTTGGCACAGATGGTTTAGGGTTTGGTAAAGGTTCTGGATTGGGAAGTGGTGGTGGAGATGGTGAATGTTCTGGTGTAATTGGTGTAGTGGGGATATTGTCAGTTGATGTCGGGTCTTCGACTTCTGGTGGTGAATCATCTGGGTCATTAGAGAATAGGTTGTCGATCACCTGGTTGATATCTTCCAGGTTATCTTCCTCCACATCTCTTACTGGTTCATTGGTTAGTGGAGGGTGTGGGATGTCGAAAGGGATAATGGATGAGGTGCGACTTGCGACAATTTGAGATGTCTTGTCAGGGTTCCTAAAAAATGTGGACTTGATAATTCCCACAGATCTTGGTTTCTGGGGTATTTGGCCAATTTGTTGAGAGAGTATTTGTCGTGGTGCACTAGCTTCAATTAGTGGACATTTGGTGGTAATATTCTAGGCAGAGGTGAGTAGTACAGGTAATTTTTCAATGTATGCCTGGAAATCACTGTCCTGATCGAACCGTTCTTTCAATGTCTCCGGCATAGCATTCTTACAAATGTCGACTAGGCTTATGGTGGTTATTTTTAGAGTGTCCTCCTGTGTAATCTAGGTTGGAGATGGGGGTGGAGGTCTAGAGACTAATCAATAATGTTCTCATCAACTGAAGTGGTTGTAGTTTTTACCTTTTTCGGCTGTCCTTGCTTTGCTCCTGCGTCAACGAATCATATGAATTGGGTTTCGACCGAAACTTTGTTTGTTGTTGTGTCTTCTATGATGTCGACAATGGTTGCCAACATTTCTTCTTCATCTTCTGACTCTAAAAGGAGAAGCTTGCGCTTCCCTTTCCCTTTTTCCTGAATTGCCTTCCTCTTCCTTGAGGCTGCTACTTCCCTTGCTATTTTCCTTAAGTTTTCTTTTGTCATAGCATATTCCGAATTGTCTGAATCGATATATTCCTCTAGTTCTTTTTCTCTCTCTTGTTGGTTGGTCGGGCTGATATTTTTCTCTGCTGGTTTAGTTACCTGTTGCTAAGTTGGTCTACTTCCCCTTTGGGTCGGTGGTGGTATGGTTGTTATTTGTAGTCTGTTGGTGTCCTCTGTCAGTATATTATCCGACATGAATGTACTAATATGTAATTGGAGTTCGTAGTCCTCCTCTTTTTCTTGGTCTGTCAATGGCTCTTCAATTGGTTGATTTATCTCCTTGGCTTTTGCTGGTATTGATAACTTTGTATTGGACTATCAAGCTAGCTCTCGAAAAATCTCTTCGATTGTCGGGTAATAGTTGAGAGGTTTGGCTGTTGCTTTTTCCCCTTGCATGTACCAGACTGTTGTGTGGTCAAGCTCGAGTTGAATATGTGCTATTTTCGGTAGACTTCTTTGGATGTTCTGAGGCACCCTCCATCTAGTATATGTATTTTGATTTTATATTATTTATGGTTGTTGTCTTTGTGATGCTTTTTTAAATGCATTCTTACTCAATTACAATGATATATGCTAGTTTAAGATACTACATTAATATGAGTATTATTTGTATATTGTGTCATTAGATTTTTTAATTGGTTGAAGCCATATTCAGAAAATAAAGACATGAGGTTTTTTCTTTCTTTTTGCATTTAATTTTTTTCTAACACGGTAGTCTATCTATCAACCAACATGATGGAGGAAATGTTTTTAATCAATTTTCTTTATATATCTTTGAGTTTTTTAATTATTGGTCAAGTCCATTCTTAGGGAGCTATTATCACAAACGTACAAGGATTCTACACATTAAAAAATATACAATGCAATGGGTCATAGTTGTTGGGTACTTTTAATGACAATGAATAGTTGACATCGATAATTAACCAGTGTTAAACTTGCATAGTGGTTCATGTGTTGAGATTTTAATGTGCTTCTTTTAGCATGTTGCACTATGAAACAAGCATCGATCTCCTTACCAAAACAACAACTCCACTAACCCAATCTCGAGGAAGGAATTTTCTTTCATGGGTGATGAACTAATAAATTTTGAAAGCAAGGAAATAGTTTTGCGACCTATTGATCCAAATTTCAATTCTTACAAGGAATGGGAAATAACTTTTGGTGTATAGTCCTCGATGGTAGAAAATAAAACCAACATATGATGATGAACCAATATGCACACCTAGTCTTAACATAGACCACAAGAGTGCATATGTATGCAACACATAATTTATTTTCAACCCTTCAAAAAGCCCAACATTCCATGGAACCAAAAATGGTGTAAATTCTGTGTTCATTATAGCTCAGCTATTTGGGAAGCACACAATCATTTATGCTCCACATGAAAATGGGTTTACTGAAAAACATCCCTATAGGGAAATTTTTTGGGATGGTACGACTTTTCGAAGAAGCTTTGTCATTTTCAGGATTGGATATAGGTTGTAGACAAACTTTGCCAATATCCAAGAATATAATTATCTAGAATATCAGCCTTCACTCTCGTCAATTTTGTAACTATAGGTAGAAGAATGTTGAGTCAATGATGAAGTGTGCCCTTACAATGGAAGGTGAGATCAAATGTGTTAACCAAGATCATGTTTGTTTCCCTCCTTTGATCTTGTGTGGCTTTGAATTTCCAGGGAACATGTTTGTTTCCCTTGGTTATTTTTTCATGGGCTCCAACCTCTTTGATCTTGTAGTGTTTTTTGTTTATTTGATGTGTAGTATGTATTGTAACTGTTGTTTATTGCTTGTATTAGCAGACATGCCTTATGTATGTGGACTATTACTTTTGGCTTGAAATGAATTTGGAAAATTATATTTTTTTTTATGTTCTGACATGACTTTGTATATCTTGATTCATATGACTAGCAAATATATTGGGTTTCTTCCAACTTGAAAAAAATCAGTCATAAATAATGTATTAAATTAAAGCAACTCAATCTATTTATCTAAGAATTCATATTTACATATCGATAATTTAAATGTATAAAATAAATGAAAATAATATATTATATAAAAAAATAGATGTGAAATTTAGTCTATTATATGTTTTCTTTTAATTTTTTTCTTAGAAAATGATTTACTCAAATTCTAAAGTATTTAAACATATTTTACTTTAAACATCTTTTTTTTGTAAGCAAGAATATTAAATTATAAAGAATCCTTTGGTACAAAAATTCTAGACTTTAAGGGCCTACACTGCCTCAGATATCAACATGATTGTTTAAGCAGATTCACCACAAAAATGAAGTTCCCCTTATCTAAACCTGACACTAATTTATCCTCCAATTTGTCCCTTTGCAACTTGTTATATCAGTGCTTATCATATACTTTCACAAAAAGAGGCTACATAACTGTGATCCTTCTTACTACAACCACTACCATAAACATAAGCTAAAAGCATAACAAAGCTAAAAACTAGCTTCCTCCAAGACTAGACACATCAGACAGAAAACACCTAAACCCTGAAGCAGGCCTAGAACCCATCACTTCGGCTCCATGGGGTCGCTCTGATGCATAATGGTTCTTGAGCGAAGACCTACGAGTTTTGTTTCCTCCACCGCAGTAGGTTGAATCCTCGTACTGTGAATAGGGAATGGACCCTGGGCATGCTCCATCGACGAGCGTTCCTTCGCAACAACATTCTTCGATGTGATTCTGAGCTTCATGGAAATACTATCAATATTCTTATGCATCAAGAGATTGTCGTTGTAGTGATCCTTCCAGGATTTAATAGGTTCCTCATCACCCAGAGTTTTGTTTTCCCTATCCATCAGGACATGAGATTCCCAGCCGTGGTACAGAGATCGCTAACCCATTCTTCCACCTCGGCCTTTATGGTTTGCATATCTATGGCATGTACCTGGTTCCATAGGTCTCGTTCCACCTTTTCAATTTCCTCCCGAACTATTGGAGGTATATGCTCTCAGAAGAAGCAAACAACTTTCCTTGCTCTCTGCATTTCATGGGAGGGATTCTTACTTCCCCCATTGTCGCCCTTCCTTCCTCTCTGCACTTGTCTCTTGGGAGCCATTAATAAAAGGGTTTGGTTCTTCGACTAACCAAACCCTGAGTCGTTGGAAAATAAATATATTTGGCCGAGTGTGTCCCCATGGGGAGCACCATTTCTATTTGTGAAAAATAAATATGGTACACTCATGTTATGTACTGACTACGGGCATTTGAACAAAGTTACTGTGAAGAATAAATACCCATTACCTCGATTTGATGACCTTTTTATTATCAAATGAGAGGAGCAAACTATTTTCAAAAATTGACTTGAGGTCTGGTTACCATCAAGTAAGAATCAAAGAGGAAGATATTCCTAAGACAACCTTTAGAACAAGGTATGGGAACTATGAGTTTGTGGTGTTACCATTTGGTCTCACAAATGCACCAGCTACATTCATGTGTCTCATGAATATTGTTTTTAGCAAGTATCTAGACAAGTTTGTTCTTGTCTTCCTAGATGACATTCTTACTTATTCTAAGAATGAACAAAAGCATGAATAACATTTGAGAATGACATTGCAATTTCTAAGGGAGCATAAGTTGTATGCAAAGTTGAACAAATGTGACTTTTATAAAGATAAAATTCATTATTTGGGTCACATTATCTCAGACGAAGGAATATCTGTGGACCCTGAGAAGACTGAGGCCATTATGAATTGTCCAGCTCCAAGAAATATGACAGATGTGAGATCCTTTATGGGACTTGTCAAGTACTACAGGAGGTTCATTGAAGGATTCCCCAAGGTCACACATTCAATCACTTATTTTCAAAAGAAGGGGATAAATTCTAAATGGACACCAAGATGTGAAGAAAGCTTCCAGCAATTGAAGAATCTTCTTATGAGTGCACCAATTTCGAAAATTGCAGACCCGAAAAAATACTTTGTGGTGTATCCATATGCACGCAATAAAGGATTTCGAGGAGTTCTTATACAATACAATCATGTGGAATGCTATGAGTCAAGAAAGTTGAAGGAGCATGAGAAGAACTACACTACTCATGATTTACAACTTGCATCCATAGTACATGCTCTAAAGATGTGGAGACATTACTTAATGGGAAGGAAATTTGAGCTAAGGATGGACCATTGTGGTCTGAAATACTTGTTTGATCAACCAACTTTGAATGCTAGGAAAGCTAGATGGTTGGAATTTTTGTGTGAATTTGATTTTGAAATCAAACACATAAAAGGAAAATAAAACAAGGTGGATGATACACTCAGCAGGAAAGTACATGAAATGCATGTGGCATCTCTTAGTACTTGTCAACCATATTTCAGGTAGCAGATTATTAACCATATTGTCAAGGATGAAGTGTACTTACAGATGAAGGACAAGTTGCAGCAAGAAAACCTTGAAAAGAAGTACGAAGGGTATCAATTGGAAGGAGACAAACTTCTTACCTATAAGAATAAAATTTATATTCCAAATGTGGCAGACTTGAGGAGGACTGTTATGGATAGAATCCATCAGGCTTCATATTCTGGTCACCCTGGATATTAGAAAACAATTGCTACAACCAGAAAGAAATATTTTTGCCAAGAATGAAAAAGGACATTGATGAGTATATTTCTAAGTGCATGAGATGTCAGCAGGTGAAGATTGAGCATCAACACCCAGCGGGTTTATTGCAACATTTTCCAATCCCAGAATGGAAATGGGAAGTCATTTCCATGGATTTTATTACAAGGTTTCCAATGACTATGATACAACATGATTCCATCATGGTTGTGATGGACAAGTTAACAAAGGAATCACATTTTATACCGGTCAAGTCCACATATAAAGTTGATTCCATTGCAAATATTTTCAGGAAGGAAATTTTCAGATTGCATGGATTGCCCAAGGCAATAATTTATGACAGGGATACCAAGTTTACTTCCAATTTTTGGAAGGGTCTTTTTGCAGATTTGGGTACAAAGCTGAACTTTATCATTGCATACTATCCTCAAACCGATGGATAGATAGATAGAGTAAATCAGGTGCTTGAAGACATGCTTCACATGTATGTAATGGACAAACAATCCAAGTGGGGGGATTATTTACACTTGGTAGAGTTTGCATATAATAACGGATAACAAACATCATTGGGAATGAGTCTGTTAAATCAGTAATTTGTTTCTTCATTTTTTTGGTTTGAGTTTCATTTATTTCAAAGTAACTCTTTTTGTTTTAAGTTTAATTATTTGCTTCCTTTAGGAAAATTTTTGGTTGTTAGATCAATTTTTTGAACTTAGCTTTTATATTTTTGTTTTATATTTGAGCTTTTACATTTTGATAGGGCATTTTAAAGGTCATTATATCAAAGAATGGATTCCCAAATAGCTTTTTGAGTATGGTTCTGCATAGTCATAGTTCGAACAACTTTTAAACTGCATTCAAAATGACGAAAAGTTGAAAAACAGCGAGAAAATAGCACTAAACATATTCTTGTAGCGCTGGGGTAAAAAATTAATGAAGGCGCGCTACAAGAATATCGCGGCCTTCATTTTTCCCTGTTTTTTAGTGAAATTTCGTCACAATTTCAAAATTATGAGCGACTAATCCCTTGCTATGAGTGTTTGCTACGTGTGAACTCCATATTTATCATGTTTCCAAGTGTTTCCAGGTCGTGAGGCAAAACGTGGTTATCATAACTCTTAATGCGGTTGAGCTTGACAGGTAGCACCGAAATTTGGTTTAATGCGAAGTGAATGGTTGCATACATGCATGTTGGATGATAGAGGACTTAATAGAATGACGGTGCCTGCCTTAAACCACGGAGATTACAGTTGCAGAGGTAGTGCAGGTTTTCATAGTCGCCCAGAAAACTAGGGCTTTTTCATCTTGACACCTGGAGCTAAATTGAACCTGAAGAGACATCTGTAGTTTTCAAGCAAGTACTCAAATAGTGTGGAGAGCGGTTTAAAGCATCTACAGTCAGGTATTCCATGATAAGCCAGTATCATTGCAAATTTGGGGCTTTTTCGGTGGGGTTCATTTAATCCAAATTGATTGAAGGAAATGATAAATTATGCTTTAAAATGAAATTTCGGCTAGACAAATAATTATCTAAGTTGCTCTAAGAGGCCAGACTAAGTGAGGGTTGGAGATAGCAGTTTTTGATAAAATCTGACCCTGCAAAAGTTTAAACTGAAGTAATGTGAGGATCCTATACATTTGACAGTGTTTGTGATGTTTGAAATTGATTCTCTCTCGGCATACAATACAAAAGGAGCCAAATACCTAAAAGCTGCAGGAAGACCTAAGTTGTTTAGTCTGGAAATTTATTGTTTTTGGAAGCAGATTGGAGGAAGCGAGGAGTTAAAGACTTGAAGACAGATGAAAACCTAGTATCATTTTGATAATCAAACTGTTGAGAGCTGAAAGTGATAAGTTTGAAATTATTTCTTCCTTATATTCCTCTCATCCAACCTCTGAACAGTCTGCAAATTACTCTAGAAGGTTGACAGCCGAGATTCTTCTTATAAACTTTTATTGTGCAGAGATTATCTATACAGGATTCAGGCAGGTTATGGTACCCAATACACAGGTTTATGCTACATTCTGGAGATGAAAACAATTAAATTGCATGACAGTCACCAGTTGCAGTGAAGAATTTGGAAGGTTTCAAAATAACCTAAGCCTATTATGCTTATGATAAACCTATTCTTAATCAGGAAAACAAAGCAGTAATTAGAGAAGAGCAAGGAGAGTTGTTTTTGAAAACTGAAGGATTTGAAAAGGAGACAGTCACCTGACTGGTCATTAATTGAATCCTAAAACCTATACAGTTTCATCCTCTGAAGGAAAATGGGCAAGAGTGGTAAAATTAACAGAGCTGAACCAACTGATGTGGGGTGGATTGAAAAGCTTCCTGGATGTGTTGAATTGTTTCAACAGGATGGTTGGCTTGAATTCTTCAAAAGAATAAATGGATATAATACTGAAGTGTCTTGCAAGTTTGCACAGTGTTGTAAAGATGACATGGTGACCTTCGAGACTCTTAAATTTAGACTGACAGTAGAGCTGATCTCAGAAGCCACAGGGATCAGGAATGATGGTGAATTATGGTTTAAAAAATTGCCTTTTTCCTTTGATCCACAAAGATATCTTTTACCAAGTGTCACCCTTGATTGGAATAAAGGCATCCTTATTCAAAATTTCAGAAAGGAGTGGGTTGAGCCAATCAGGATACTGCAGAGCTATGTTACTTGCGAGGGCAGGTATGCTTATGTATACAAATACCACTTCAGATTCCTTCAGCACATGGTGGAGGTGTCAAAGATGAGCTTGCCATTTTTCTTTTTGAAAAGCTTGCAGAAAATGTCCAGTAGGGTTAAGCAGCATGAAGATCATACATCTCAATCAATCTTTCATCATGGGTTGATTAAACTGATTATTAACACTGTTTTGCAACATGAAGGGAAGACCTGGGACTTTTTTATCTTTTGGTCTGGTTTTCAAACCAAAGAAGAAGATCAGAAACCTAAAAGGCAAGCTGACAAGGGTAAGGTTTTGATGAGAAAATTAGGATAGAAGCCTAAGCTGGAGGTTAAAGAAGAGGTCAAAACTGAGAAAATATCAGAGCAAGTGGAAGAGGATAATAAACCCAAAGTATTTTCAGCTAGTAGCAAAGGCAAGTACTCACTGTTTGAAGACCAAAAGCAGCTGCTACAGCCCATGGTACCAACAGAGGTCTCTCATGAAATGAAAACTGCTAATACAAAAAAGGTGGTTGTACATGAAGAAGAATTGCAAGTCAAACAGAGAAGCCCCATTACTATATTGTCCGATGATGAAGGTTACCTGTTAGAAGAGGAGCAAGTAGAAAAAACCACAGTTGAAGCTGAAACCTACAAAGAAATTCCTACTTCAGGTAGTAAAGCAACAAAACCTAACAGAAAGAGGAGTAAACTTGAAGTAGTAGAATTGACTGCTATCCAGCATCAAGGAAAGGAGCTAAAAATGCCAGGAGAAAAAACATCATATTGGAGACCTAAAACTAGGTCAAAGAACAAGCTAAGACTGAACATGAAAAAATTGCTCAATCCCAGGTTAAACACAAATGAAGTCACTGTGTTAGATGATGTATCTCCTGATGAAAATCCAGAAATTAAGAAAGCTAGCAGAAAAGGGAAGAAGCCAGCAGCTGTAAAAGCTTCTCATGTGCATCCTACAGAAGTCAAGAGTTCATCAAAATCATTAGAAGATTCAAGCAAGCCTGTATCTAAATTATCTGCAATAATTCTTGAGATAAAAAATAAACTCTTAAAACAGCAGCAAGAAGAGAAAGCTAAAATATGTCCTGTTGAAAATCAAGAGTGGGAAGAAGAAGATGAGCTTCTACTTAGGGAAGCATTAATTATAAAAGAGCCTAGTATTCCTACTGATTTCTTAGACTTTTTAATAAAGGATGCAAATATACCTGAGATCCCTAGTTTTGATAAAGAAAACTTGCAGGAAAGTATTCAGCAGTATAAGCAACAGATGAAATACTTACAAGATGTTAATGATGGGTAGATGAAAGTCAACATAGGGCTTATAGAAGAACTGCAGGATGTCCATAATCATTTCCAGGAACTGTCAGAAGTATCCAAGGAGGTTCTCAAAAGGAAAAGAGCTACTGACATGCATTCCACAAAATTGGAGAAGACGGTCCAGGACCTACAACAGAGAAACAAGGAGCTCATCAAGAAGATTAATGACATGGAGCAGGGGCAGAAGAAAGTTAAAAGGAAGGATCAAGCACTAGATGGCATTTCCCTCTTAGCTGAGGCAGCAAAAAAGCTATGAATCAGTTGTTCATTTAGTTATTTGTTGTCACTAGTTGATAAACACATATGTTAGTCATGTTAGTGATTTACTATTTTTAGCATATTTTGTAATTTTGTAACTTTGCACATTTTTACTTTACCTCAGCGAGTTGATAGAGGCAGTTAGGGTTTTAGACCCAACTGATTTTGTAAAGAAACACTATTTAGAGAGATAGGAAAGTCATTGATGGGGTTCTGATTTTTGGGTAGCTACAGGAGGTTTGCACACTGTTTGTATCTTCAGACTTGTTCAGAGCTAAGTATGGTGACTCTTATAAGCATTTGCTGATGAAATTATGATATATATGACTTTTACCCTTCAGTTTTTCCTATGTTGGCTTCATTATTGAACTTGTTTAGTTTCTTAATAGATATATTCATTGCTGGTTAATGTGTATTTGCTGGTAATGCTTGTCTGTTATGTATGAACCTCAACATTGTTTTTCTGTTGGATCTTGTGTGATCTATTATGCATCTTTATCATCATTTGTTTATGATTTAGTTATTGCTTTGCTTATGAATGTATTCCCTGATAGTTCCTAAATCTTACAACCATTAAAACATTACAGAAACCCTAAACCTTATCTGTTTTATTGAATTTTATCTTGAGTGTGTGTTGGCTTGTTTCTCTGGCCTTAGAAACAATTTCTGGCACAAACAAAGTCCATATGAGGATTTATATGGAAGAAGGTGTAGGACACCAATGACTTGGGATAATCTAGTGAATAGGATTGTGCTTGGTCCAAAATTGCTTAAGGAAATGGAACAAAAGGTTGCAAAGATCAGGAAGAACTTGAAAGCATCCCAAGATAGACAGAAGAGCTATGCAGATAAGAATAGAGTTCATAGGGATTTCAATGTTGAGGATCATGTTTATATTAGAGTGAATCCAAGGAAGAGTTCCTTGAAGCTTGGGAGTTGTGCTAATCTATCACCTAGATATTGTGGGCCATTTGAAGTGCTTGAAAGAATAGGGCCAGTTGCATATAGACTTGCATTGCCTTCTAGCACTAGAGCTTGTAATGTTTTTCATGTCTCTTTGCTTAAGAAATATGTACATGATCCTAACCATGTGATTAATTGGGAGGTGATCCAGGTGGAACCCGAGAGAGAGTTCCAAATCGAGCAATTGCACATCATATACAAGAAGGTCACAGTGCTCCCGAACCGATATGTTGGACATGTAATGGTGCAGTGGAAGTACTACGGTCCCGATGAGGCTACGTGGGATCTAGAGGATTCCGTGAGAGTGGCACATCCATTTTTGTTCAATTTTGAAGAGCACTGAGGACAATGCTAATGTAACGGGGAGGGGAATGTAATATCCCGTTTTTTACCCCAAGTTGCATTAAAATGTACATGATGTAAATTTCATTCTTTAATCATGGTGTGGAGCTCAAGGACAAGGCCCAACCATCGATTTAGTGTTTTTTGTATCAATAATTAAAATCGATGTCGATGGTTATCATGCTAACCAGGCACATTATAAATGAGACATCATGTAAAAATGCAATTTATCAAAAATACCCACAACTAGTTATGTCAATGCAACAAAGAGACGGGGGCATGATTTCACAAGGAATAGGGAGGGAAAATATTCAAACCTTTGAGCCAATAGGGTAAATCCAAATGTCAATGGGAGAACCCATAAAGCTGTCAACTACCTTTTTTGTCTTATTCACCCAACCATTTATTTCTTCCAGAAATTGGTTGAGGTAGTTAATGCCATGGGCTTGGAAAAGTATGGCAGTCAATTTCGAATTGGGGAATCCATCAGTTTTTGGAAATTGTATTTTGATTTATTGGGCAAGTTTTCCCTTCTACTAATTCGTTCTTGGTTGAAAAATGGTTCTCCTTCATGCCTAACAGTTGTATTTTGTTGTTATGTGCATCCCTACATTGGTCTGAAAGACTTAGGAGTGGAAGAGGCCCAGAATTGGATTGATAAACCTAGTGAAGAGAGGAACCTCATAGACATATCGAGAGGGGTTGGTTATCTTTCTATGCACACGCTGAAGAGCACTGGAAGGGAAGGTATGGCCTGAGGGTCTGTGTAGCAGTGAAGGGGATACTTCCTTGTGTTGGGAGTGTAGGTATTGTGGAGGCCAAGCCAGATCTTGTGTAGGTGTCCATATCTTTGTGGTTGAGCTCACTAGCTTAGCAATTCATCCTTTCCACTTCCTTAGCAGCTTGATAAACCCAACTGTAGTTTGGATTGGATGATTTTTGATGTGTTTTTCGCTATGTATGAGCATGATGTTCCATAGTTCCTTGTGCAACTCATGCCTAGCTCAGGGGTGGAATTGGTGCTTAGATATTGATGAGCACACTGGCTTATGGTTGAGTGTAACTTTATAGTGACATAGTTAGTTGCGAGACAACTTATTCTCAAGATAAGTATTCTATGTGTGTTAAGTTCCACAACTATATTTGTTTAACAATTATTATGAACATATTGAATGTGTTGAAATGAATTTGCTTATGATGTATATTTTTGCATTAAGCATCTGCATATGTATTCTTTATTTCAATGCATTTTTTTATTATGTTCATGGGGCTATATTTCTCGGATTCGACAAAGAAGATAAATGTAGTTGCATCCTCTTCATCAGTGAGATGAGGGGAGGGGACATGACACTCAAACCAAGAAATTTATTTGCTTATTTCTCATAAGAGTACCATATTGTAGGAATCCCTTGTAAACATTCCCAAAACCTCTTGAACCTAGAATATTCTTGCTACAAAAATTGTCAGTGGAAACCTGAAGCTCTTTGAAATGGAATCTCTTTAAATGTCCAAAGAAAACTTCTAGATCATGCTGCTTTGCAGCATTTCATCATATAACCCATAAACAGAATAAGAAAACTGCTCAGATTTTACACAAAAAACCAAAATAGTTGATAAACAAAATTGTATAACACCAAGAACAAGGTTAGTAAATTGACCATCTAGGGAGACTGCATACATACCATTGACATAAAAAAAACTTGTTGATTGTGTCTCTGTCTCCACCAAATGAAAATTACAATTACAAATCCAATTGTACATAAAAAACCAAGACTCGCACCAAAAGATACAACCACGGTATGTTTTTTAGAAACTTTAGACGGATCCATAGGAACTGCAAAACAAATGCCAATGTACACTTAATCTATCGTGTTACTCTACTTCAAAAATGAAATATAACATGGAATGATTGTATATGAATAGAGAGAAAACTATGTAACCTCTCCAAATCATCAGGTAACTTTTGGATTAGATTTTTGAATTCCTAAGTGACCTTAACCTCTCCAAATCGTCATGTAAATTTTGGATTAGATGGAAATTATTAACAAACAGCTTATGGAGGTAAGTTAAATTGCATATTATTCCTGGATGTTCCTCCAAATCACTACAGTGGTCAAAAGTAATTTATAAGATCTTTGGATACCTTACAACTTGTTTCTTATCCAATGGAGTCGTATTCCCATGCCCTCAAATAGACACACTAACAACTTTTCCAAACTCTCTAAGGATCTACAATACTCACAAAGAGTGGACGCAATCAACCTCTCAAGTAGCATAGACTTGATCTGAGTAAATAAAGGAAAGCTTGGAATCCCCTGAAGTATTGCATGCTTTAAGCTGTAATTGTATATTATATTAATAATTATACTACCCAAAAAATCACTCAAAGCATTGATTGAACACATTAATACACAACTTGAGATGAAAGAAGACTATCCTAATATTGTAATAGTAATAATGAAATATCAGACATGCATTATGACTTTTTTTAAATCTTGAACAACAACTTACAAACTTAAAATCCAAATACAAGCAACTTCAATAAGGGTTCCTAGTCAATTTGATTAGCTACGAGAGTTCGATTGCATTCTATGTTCGTAGCAAAAATAAGGTGATGGAAACAATCTCACAATAGGAGGTTGTCTACGGCCTTTAAATAGAGGGCCCGATGCAAAGATTGAGAACCTACAAAAGCAACAAGGAACTACCCAAGCGAATTAAATGAAATGGGATCAACCCCACTATTAAGTGACTTGGTGATTATGTGTGTAATACCCCGGTTTCGACCCCGTTTCCATTAAATGTATATAATGTAAATATTGTAATTAGTCATGGTTTGGTGCTAAAGGAAAAATCCCCACCATTGATTTAGTGTTTTATGTCTTAGCGATTAAAATCGATACCAATGGTATTTTGTGCTATTCAACACATTATAATTTTGGACATCATGTAAATATGCAATTTAATTAAAACCCCACAACCAGCTATGTCAATGCAACAAATAATGAGATGGGGGCATGATTTCCTAAGGATAGGGGGGGATGTTTAAACTTGATCCATTGGGGAAAATCCATATGTCAAAGGGAGAACCCATCAAAATTGTCAACTACCTTTCTTGTCTTATTCACCCAATCATTTATTACGGCTAGAAGTTGGTTGAGTTGGTTATTTCATGGGATGGGCAAGGTATGGTAGCCCAATTTCAAATTGGAGAAGCCATCTATTTTTGGGAAATGCGTTTTGACTCCATAGGAAAGTAAAAACCCAAAAAAATGTCTTCCCATTCCAACAGGATTTCATGTTTTCATGTTTTCCTTACCATTTTCCTTCACGTTGGACTCTTGGAGGCAGCTGGAACTTCATGTGTGTGTATTTATTTACATTTTTTGTTGTTTACTTCATTTTTTCTCATGCTGGGAAATCGGTTTTGTAATTATTAGTGCCTGGGTTTGCTTCCCCACTATTTTTGGGTGTTATCAAGTCCATTTTGGCCACGGTAGGGCCATAAACGTCTCTGGAAATCAAATTGTTGCTAAGGGGTTGTTTTTACCCATATTGGTAATTCATTTTGTTGTCGAAACCATTTTTCCTCTACCCAGAAATTTGTATCCTGTTGTGTGTGCATATTTTGCTTGATCTGAACTGGTTAGGAGTGGAATTAGGTCTGAAGAAGCTTGATAAACCTAGTGTGTGAAGGAACCTCACATGAAGATCTAGAGGGGTTGGTTTTCTTCTTTGCACATCCTGAATAGCACTGGAATGGAGGGCATAGCCTGAGGGACTGTGTAGCAAAGAAGGGGATGCTTCCTTGTGTTGGGTTTGTAGATGTTTGAATTCCAGCCAGATCTGGTGCAGGTGTCCATAGCTCTAGGATTGAGCTCACTAGATTAGCAATTTAGCCTTCCACCTCCCTAGAATCCTGATAAACCCAACTCTGTTTGGCTTGGCTGAATTTTGATATACCTTTGGCTATATGTGAGCCTACCAGTGGTCCCTTATTCCTTATGGGAATCATGCCTAGCTCAAGGGTGGAAGATTTGTTGAGAGATTGATGAGCACACTAGCCTATGGTTGGGTGGAACGTTGCAGCGACATAGCTGGTTGCGGGACAAAGTTATTTCAAAGATAAGTACCTCTGTACTCTGCATTTGTATTTGCTTGATGAAATACGATGAACATGTTTAATATGTTGAATGGATGAATTGCTTCTGTTGTATAATTTAAATTGTATGCATCTGTGTATGTTTCTTTCAATGCATTTTTATTTTAAGTTCATGGGGATAGATTGACCAGATTAGATAGCAACATGGTCACATTCCCTCGCTCGTAGACAGGAGGGGACGTGACAGTGTGGTATCACACCTCATGTTGTAGCTTTGGGCCTCAAAGGGGCCATGAGAAATCCACCTCTGTATTTAGCAGGTTTTTAGCAAGGATTGCAGAGGCTAGCAAGTTGGGAAAATGGCAATGAAGTTATGTGCCAGATTGCGTGAAATTGAAGGATAAAAAAAAAAAACTCAGATCAGGCAGAGTTAACCTTGTTGTGGGTAAAGGAGAGAAATCGATCAATGCAAGAATCAATGAAGACTGAAGGTGACAGTCAAAATCCGTAGTAAAAGAAATTATATCCACAAAGTTAAATGAAGATCCACATCAAAATAAAGATCGACTGTTCAGATCCACCCCGCAGAAAATCAACGGTTCAGAAATAAGTTGCGGGAAAAGATTTGTGGGAGTCACACTTCAAAAAATCAAAAGGTGTGTTCGCAACCCATGACCCGCATGTAGAAAGACCATTGTGGGTGCGTAAGTTTGGAAGGACAATTTTTTGGAAAAGTTGACCTCCCACAACCTACAACCCACATGCCGAAAGACCATTGCGGGCACGTAAGTGCAAAAGGACAAAGTTTTCGGAATATTCGACCTCCCGCAACCCACAACCCACATGCAAAAATACCATTGCAGGAGCATAAGTGCAAAAGGACAATGTTTTCGAAAAAGTTGACCTCCCTTAACCCACATTCCACAATTGCAAAAAAGGGCGTTGCAGAAAAGGCATTGCGGAAAAGGGCGTTGTGGAAAAGGGCGTTGCAGAAAAGGCATTGCAGAAAGGGTGTTGCAAAAAAGGTGTTGCAGAAAAGGGAATTGTGGAAAAGGCAATGCGAAAAAGGGCGTTGCAGAAAAAGGAGTTGCGTAAAAGGGTGTTGCAAAAAAGGGTGTTCTAGAACAGAGTTTAGAGTTTCAGAAACTCTGTTGCGGAATTGAACTTGTAGAAGCAGAGCTGCGCAGAAGAATATGTAACACAACAATTGGGATGTTAGGAAAGGTTTAAAGTCCCTCCATGCTCTGAAGTTCAAGTTTTTGAGCTCAAAGGTGGAAGAAAAAAAATTGTTTTAAAGCCCCCTTGACCACCGTCGTCCCCGCAAGATAGTCGTTGTTGTGAAAGAAAATTCTATGTTTTGACAAAGTTATCAACGTATGATGTTCACAATGCAAGTAATTAATGTATAAATTCTTGTGAATGTTATGCAGCTAAAAGTTGTCTTTATTAACACATTTTGCAGAATTATAGTCACCTTTAAGGGAAGCATTCCACATAGGGCAGTTTGGTAAGGTTGGTTTAGCCATGAAGATCTACGACATGAATGATGATGCACAGAACCCCTATGAGATTGAGGAAGATGTTATGGGAGAAAACATCCATGTGGAGAATGATGAGACCGAGTCAAATGGGAGAATATTTCAAGATACTCCCCCAGATTTTGCAGCCACCATGAGAAGCCTAAGGGCAGAGATGCAAAGTTACAGGGCAGATAATGAAAGATTAGTTAAGGCTCATGAGGAGTAGACTCAACTGAATGCAGCCATGCTACAGATCTTGATAGATATCCAGAGGCATATGAGCTTTGGGAATTGTGTAACATGGACCTAAGGAAGTAGAAGCACTACTAGAAGAAGAAGGAGATCCTCTAGTGAGTCATTTGACTCTGGAGGATCCACTGAGGATTCAATCTCTTCATCTCATAGAAGTAATATGAAAAGGTGCTACCAGAACCATACATGAGATGAATTCAAGAAGGATAAGCCACCTACGTTTGATGGTGAGGTAAAGAATGGTCAAGAAGCTGAAGCTTGGCTTATTGGGATGAGAAAATATTTCCAAGTCCAAGACTATTAAGGAAATATGAAGGCTAGAGTAGCCATCTTCAATTTGACTGGAAGAGCATCCATATGGTGGAAACACTTTAGGAAAGTGAAGAAGATTAATGAAAGAAAGATTGTGTGGAAATAGTTCTAGAATTATTTCAAGCAGAAGTACCTCTCTGACAGGTGCCATGATGATAAGATCGAAGAGTTCCATTACCCGAGATTGGGACAACAGACCATGGAAGAGTATGCTAACAAGTTCTTGGAGCTTTTAAGGTATGTCAAGTACATCAAGGATGAAAAAGTAAAAATCCATCATTTCTTGAGTGGATTGCCTCAATCTTACAAAGACATAATTGAGTTTTATGAACCTAGAACTATGGAAGAAGCAATAAGGAAAGCTAAGTATTGCTATGATAAAAGCAAAGGAAAACCTGATTATCATAAGACATGGAAGGAAAAAACCAATGAGAAGTCTGGCCAAAGGAAGAAATGTTTCAAACCTTCTAACTTCCAAGAATAAACCAAAGCAACCATCCCAAGCTGAGAAGCAACCAGCTAGAGTGGTGGGAGAAAATCCCAGAGAACCACAACAGAACATAGAACCACTCAAATGTTGGAAATGTGGAGGACCCCACATGCGCATGAATTTTCCACTTGAGAATGAGAATGCAAGGAAAACTTACAACATTTAATAGGTAGAAACAATGGGTCAAGTAGCAAGGGTCATCCCTAGGATTTATGCAGCACTAGAGGAACGCCAAGCAGATCACCAGTCAACCGTGGTTGAGGTTGCAGGTAAGATTGATGAGCAATCTATTTATTTTTTTATTGACCCTGGTTCTACTTACAGTTACATTACTCCTAGAGTAGTGGATATTTGTGCTTTTAAGAAAGTAAAGCATAGAAAATCTTAGTTAGTTCAGCTAGCCACTGGAACTAAGAGAAAGGTTAGTGAAGTGATATAGAAATTTCCATTGGTTATGAATAGATCGGTCACTTGTGTATATATGAATGTTCTACCACTTGGTTCCTATGATGTTCTCATTGGAATGGATTAGCTAGAAGCTCACAGGGTAAAGCTTGACTGTTATAATAAGACTTTTGAATGCATGGATGAAGAAGGGAACCCAAGAGTTGTAAGAGGCATTCCAAAGGTGATTTCTGTGAGGCATATTTCAGCAATGCAGTTGAAGAAGTTATATAGGAAAGGTTTTCAGTTGTATGTAGCTCATATTTTGGAGGCAACAGAGAATGAAAATCCTAGGTTGGAGGACTATCAAGTGTTGCAGGAATTCATGGACAATTTGACCATTGTGGTCTGAAGTATTTGTTTGATCAGCCTACTCTGAATGTTAGGAAAGCGAGATGGCTAGAGTTTTTATGTGAGTTTTATTTTGAAATCAAGCACATAAAGGGAAAAGAGAATAAGGTAGCTGATGCATTGAACAAGAAGGTGCAGGAAATTCCTGTGGCATCCATTAGTATTTTCCAATCGGAGTTGAGGCAGCAAATTGTTAATCATGTTGCTAAAGATGAATTGTATGCACATGTCAAGGACAAGTTGCAGCAACAAAGCCTTGAAAATAAATATGTGGGATATAAATTGGAAGAAGATGGACTTATTACCTATAAGAATAGAATTTCCATTCCAAATGTAGAAAATTTGAGGAGAGTTGTTATGGATGAGATCCATCAAGCTCATGTAGCTCATATGCATGAAATATGAAAAGGAAACTATAAAGGAACACACCATATTTTTGTTTGAGATAGTCGAACCTACGACATAAATGCATGATATTTATCCTTGATGCAAGCCAAGAGAGAATTTGTGGGGTTACTCTCATATACAAATGAACATAATTTCCCTAGAATACAATATTTACACCATTCCCATGCATCATATTCTAAGGTAGGGGAACCTAGTTATGTTTCTCGATAGAGCCTAGTTAGAACCCAGTTATTATGCTTGATAGAGACTGGTTAGAACCTAGTTATGCTGCCTGATAGGGATTTCGTGCCCCCTAGAGCAAGTCCACAAATTGTCCATGAATGGCCTGGGGTGGCAAGTTGCAACCAGGCATAGAACGAAAACCCTAACTTTGATCATGAAACCATCGATTATGATGGATTCAGGATATCATATTTCAACTAAGGGAACCACTCTACGGTGATTCAATCTCCCAGAAACTGTCCGATTCTACCATCTTTGGAAGTAAGGTTTTGCTCAGTAAAGGAAAATGCCATTTTTGCACAAGGGGATCAACTTTGCATTGGTCATTGGAGAATCTGGACAACAAGACCATGTCCATAGTGGAAAAACAAATATAGGGGAGCTGAAAAAACCCAGTTATGTTTCCTAGTATGGATTTCGTGCCCCCGAACAAAGTCCACAAATTATCCTTGAATGACCCGAGGTGGCAAGTTGCAAGTAGGCATAGAATGAAAAGTGTAACTCTGATCATGAAACCATTGAATTTGATGGCTTCAGGATTTTAGTTTCATCTAGGGAAACCCATTTAATATGGTTCAATATCCCATAAATATTTTGATTCTACCATATCTAGAACTAGGGTTTTCCTCAGTAAATCCAAATACCACTTTGCACAAGGGGGTCAACTTTGCATTGAAATGTCTTGGGAGAATTTGGACAAAATGACCATGTCCATAGTGGAAAAACACATTCCTAGGAGATGACATAACCCGATTATGCTACCCATATGGATTTCGTGCCCCCAGAGCATGTCCACAAATTGTCCCTGAACGGTCCCGGGTGGCAAGTTGCAACAAGGCATAAAACAAAAAAGGTAACTCTGATCATGAAACTGTCAGTTCTAATGGATTCAGGATGTCATGTTTCAGCTAGGGGAACCACTCTATGGTGATTCAATCTCCCAGAAACGGTCTGATTATACCATCTCCAGAACCAGGGTTTTTCTCAGTAAATCCAAATGCCACTTTTGCACAAGGGGTTCAACTTTGCATTGAAATGTCCTGGGCGAATGTGGACAACATGACTGTGTCCAAAATGGAAGACACATACATGGCAGCTGACAGAACCTATTTATGCTGCCCAGTATGAATTTCTTGCCCCCAGGGAAAGTCAACAAATTATACCTGAATGGTTTTTGGGTGGCAAGTTACAACTAGGAATAAAACAAAAGCCGTAACTCTTATCATGAAACAATCGATTCTGATGGATTCAAGATATCAATTTTTATCTAGTGGAACCACTCTATGGTGATTCAATCTCCCAAAAATGATCTAATTCTACCATGTTTGGAACTAGGGTTTTGCTCAGTAAAGCTAAATGCCACTTTTGCACAAGATGGTCAACTTTGCATTGAAATTTCCTGGGATATTGTGGACAAAATGATCGTGTCCACAATGACCAAACGCATACGTGGGAGCTGATATAACCCAATTATGCTTCCCTGTATGGATTTCGGTGACAGGTATTTTTTTACAATGGTTATGTCATTGTTGTTGCACTCATGCTCCGAATGTGAAACATTTTTATTACTTTTTTTATTGTTGATGTCCTTTTTCATAATTTAGCAAAACTTTAAGTTGCATTATTCATTTCTCTCTCTCTGTATATATATATATATATATTGAGCATATCACTTTTTGTTGAAGTGGTGTCCATATATCTATCCCTTATCTTGACCATTCACTATGTACGTTAGCCACTATCTTCTCTATAGACTTTGCAAATCTAGATGACCATATTCTATCTTAAAATTTTAAAATACATACATTTATTTCTAACATGCTTTCATCCTCATGCACTGTAATATTTTACAACATGTTCCAATACCGGAAGTGTATTGACAATGGTGATAGTTGTTTTTTGACAATGGTTACCATATTGTTGTTGCACTCGTGCTCCGAATGTGAAACGTGTTTATTACATTTTTATTGCTTATGTCCTTCTATCATAATTTAGCTTACCACTATTGTGCCACTCTAGTTCTATTAATCGGTGGCTTACTTAGCATTCATGCTAATGCACACAATTTTGTTTTGCAGGTACTGCTAATAAACTACAAACTTTTTCTTTAGTTGAGATGATCAGTTCTTTATAGTGGTCACGTTATCCTTGTTTCGATTCAATACGCCATTCTCTTATTACTCAACTCTCATTTTAGTTAAATACACCATTCTCTTATTATTTAGATCTCGGAATTCAACTCATTTCCACATTTTCAGTGCATGCTCCCCACAAGTAATCCTATAGGTACTCGCTTGTTTAGTTTAATTGCAAGTTTGATGGTTTGAATTTTCATGATTTCAAGAAAACATTTGTGAATGGTTGTTGGAAACCACATTTTTTATATTTCAAGAAAACTATTTTCAATCGTTCTTTCAAACTGCAACTTTAATATTCTTAATGACAACAATATTGATATAAAACCATTGTATTTACATTAGCAAGAAATATACTACCACTTTAACACAGTATTTAATTTCAACGTGATCATAGAAAAAAAGCAAGGATGTGAATGTTTTCGACTTTTAATTTTTGTAAGCGTTGTTTTCTGACAATGCCTATCTTGTTGTTGTTGCAATCACGCTCGTAGAGTAAAGATGGTAACCTTTTCCACCTACTCAGTATTCTCCGCCTCTACGATAAAGAAAACGATTAAATTCAAATTAAACAAAACTCAAAGTAATACTGCCATCAATATTTCGAACTCTTCTTGCAGAATATACTTACCTTATCTTGTTCCACTCCAACAGTAAAGGTGTGAATCTTTTCCAGTAACTCACTCGTGTCTTGTTTTGTAGTCAAGCGCACTCTTCTCTCGTTCTGCAAGGAAAACAAAGATCAATCTTTCTTTCAAACTGCAACTTTAATATTATTAACAACAACAATATTTATATAAAACCAGTGTATTTAAATTAGCAATAGATCTACTTCCATTTTAACACAGTATTTTATTTCAACCTGATCATAAACAAAAGAAAGAATGTGAATGTCTTTTACTTTTGATTTCTATCAGGGTTTCTTTCTAAAAATGCTTACCGTATTTTTGTTGCAGTGGCCCTCACAACTCACTCTTGTCTCCTTCTGCAATCAATATCACTCTTCTCTAGTTTTGCAAGGTAGGTTAAAGTTCAACGACTAATTATTTTCAATAGGGTTTTGCATAAGCATTAAGAACAATTGATTTAAGATTACATGTATCGAGTTTCTGAGTATCTTGACAGATCTCAAACAAAAATGCCGAAAGGTATTTTTTGGTTCTGTAGTATCCTTATATCCCAACATACTCTACCACATCGATGTAATGACTTTAAATGGATATAATGAACTATATCCTTATATCCCAACATACTCTACCACATCGATGTAATGACTTTAAATGGATATAATGAACTACACACAAGATGTCACGACTCCTAACTCCACAAAAAACAACCACCTCCACACTATAGTAAAGTCTTTGAGCTGCACAGATCAAGTACGATCACTACCACGATGGAGATTTATTAAATTCCATGATGGACATTTATTAACTGCTAGAACCCAAGTGTTGTAGTGCACCTACAGTAGACGTAAATCCCACTCAATGAGTGCCACAAAGCACATTTGTTAGTTGTTCTCGTTAATGGAAATCAAATTTTTCATTGGTACAATTTATTAGTTGCTATTAATTGTTTTCAAGTTTAAACATTTGTTAGATGTTGTCAAGTCTAAACATTTGTTGACTATTGTCAAGTCTGAACATTTGTGAGTTTATGTACATAAATGATTCTCCAGTCTACAACTGTCAAATTGTTGTTAACTCTAAAGATTTGTTATGCTAAATAGCATGTTTTTATGCTAAACAATCCGACGTCCTGTAAACGCATCACCATTGTACACTTGTCAAACACTTGTTAATTTATCTAATTTACTTGAAAAGGCTCGATGAGGCCCAAAAATATGAGATATAATTACGCCTATCGGTGTAATTATCCAAATTTTGAAGCTTCGTCCTCTCCCATTTTGCATTTAGACATCACCATTCTATAAAATCTCAGCGTGACTGAAATAGCAGGGGAGATGGAGAATGAAAAAAACATTCCAGTGCTCAACACACAGTCAACCAAAACAAGGAATGAATCCTCCTTCAAATCATCCCCTGCTTGATGTTGGGTGGCAATGCTGCTAATCTAAACTCTAGAAGACTGTGAAGGTATCCATAGCACGATCGCCAAGTATCAAATCTGGTTCTAGAATGATTTCTTTCAAATTAACATATGAAAAACAAAGGAAGCACATAAATTTCTTGTGTAATGTTCATTAATAACACACAGTTCAACTCAACTCGTAGTCCCAACAAGAAAGAGTAAAAGCAGTGCATCCTCTTCTAGAAATTGGGCATAAACACTATGAAATTTAAAACTAAAACATTGAAACAATGAAGCTGGAACTAGGTTTGCAAAATATCTTGAGTCGTCCTCTAGATATACAAGTTTTTCCAAGTCGATAGACTAATGAAACCCTAGCCGCAAAAAAACACATGCACAAGAAATCTCAACAAACTTCCCCACTTCCGTGGATGGTAGGTCGAGCAAACCTTCAGCCATACATCCAAGCTAGGATATGTCTCAATCGAATTAAACCCGAGTGGATGAAATGAAATCCATCTATCCCCACCAACGGATCACAGTATCATTGACTATTTTTTTAAAGCTAATACCCACTAAGTTTTGAGCCAATAACCTTACTTAAGGAATGCCTTAACAATGCACCCATTCATCATTTATTCTACACCTAGTGGGCCCCATTTACATCAACTTTATTCATAAAGTATCTAACATCAAATATAATTATGAACTATAAAAATTTCAATTAAATTTAATAACTAAATTACAAATATATTACTTAAAAAATGGTTTCGATGAATAGATTACAAATATATTACTTAAAAAATAGATTCAATTACTAGATTACAAATATATTGCTTAAAATATGGATTTAATAACTAAATATATAGGTAAAGAATTTCATATGGAAAAAGTCAATATAGACTCACTAGTCAACCAAATGAAAATTTCTAAAATATAGATGGGTTTTAACACATTTAATCAAGTTTCGAGTTGTGGAGAACCTCCTGCAATGAACAATCAAAATGCACGATATAACAGAAATATTGGAGCACAAAGGAGATTTTATTGATCGCAGGCCACTTCGAGGGGGCAACCTCATTTGAGCAAGCTCAATACAAAATAACTCTTCGATGCTTTCATTAGCCTCAACACATACTTATATACTAAGTCTAGTCTAAACAACTATTACTCCGCATGAATGTGAGATAATGCAACCTATTATCTAGACGACTTAACAACTATTAATTACTCCCCATGAATGTGGGATAATGCATCATACTAATGGGACGACTTACAAAGCATATGCGTCTAACAAAATATACCGACAAAATAAAGAGGGGGGTTGACACGGGTTCTTAACATCCCCTCCCTCTTAGAAAAAGCTTTGTACTCAAAGCTTTAGGTGTGGAAACTACTGTTGAATCTGAAGGAGCGGTTCCCATGTAGCATCCTCTAGTTGCATGTCGTGCCATTGAATTAAGACCTCTGTGATGGCCTGAGAGCGAAGCTGACGAGTGCGCTTATTGAGGATGGACTCTGGTTCCAAAATGATGGAGCCTTCTGTATCCAGCTCTAGTAAAACAATTTGTGCTCTGATGTTGGTGCCAATCACTTTCTTGAGACAAGAGACATGAAAGAGTGGGTGAATGCGAGAAGAAGGAGGAAGTTCCAATTTATAAGCAACAGATCCAATCTTCTGAAGAACTTTATATGGCCCATAGAACTTTGGAGCCAGCTTCTGATGCCCATTGAGTTTCAGGGATGATTGCTTATAAGGCTGCAAATGAAGAAAAACCATATCACTGACTTGAAATGTACACTCAGAAAGGTGTTGATTAGCTTGCTGCTTCATGTGATTTCTTACCATGTGAAGATTCTCTTGCAAAATGTGAAGAATATAATCACAGTTGCACAGAATCATGTCAACTGCCTAAAACTGGTGAACTATGGGGGGTGTATGGAAGGAGCACTAGGGGTGGATACCCATAAACAACTTCATATGGAGTCATTTTACATGCAGTATGGTAGGAAGTATTGTACCACCATTTAGCGAGAGGGAGCCACTTTTCCCATTGATGTTGTTGTTCAGAGGTGAAGCAATGAAGATAAGTTTCCAAGCATATGTTGGTGACTTCAATTTGACCATCTGTTTGTGGGTGATATCCTAAACTCATTTTCAGTTTGGTTCCAGTGAGGTGAAAGAGTTCGATCCAAAAATGACTTGTGAAAGTTGCATTGCGGTCTGAGACAATGGAAGAAGGGATGCCATGAAGACGAAATATATGGTCCGTGAAAATTTGTGCGACTGAGGAGGTAATATATGGATGGCTGAGAGCACAAAAATGACTATATTTGGAGAGTCGATCAACCACAACCAAGATTAAGGTCTTCCCTCCAGATTTAGGGAGCCCGTCGATGAAATCCATCGAAATATCTATCCAAATCCTTGTAGGGATGGGAAATGGTTTGAGCAAGTCAAGGAGGAGTGTAGTTTCACCCTTGTGGCACTGGAAGGTATCACATTCAGCAACCATCTGTTGAATTTACCATTTCATTCCCTTCCAAAAGAAGTTACGGCGTGCCTGCTCATACGTTTTGAGGAACCCAGAGTGCCCTACCGTTGGAGAAGCATGGAGTTCATAGAAGACAACCTGGTGAAGATCTATGCTCTAGAAAAGCACGAAGCGACCCTTGTATCAAGAGAAGAACCATCCCAAGAGTAATGCAGTACAAGAGAAGGATTACTAGCCAACTGTTGGATGATTTGAGATAAGGAAGAGTCATTGATATAGCCTTGTTGAATAGATTGTAACCAATTTGGAATAGGAATAAAAATAGCTGAAAGAGAAGCATGGTCATCAAATGTGTGGGAAAGAGCATCCGCCACAAGATTGTCCTTACCCTTCTTGTAAGTGATCTCGTAGTCATAAACCATGAGTTTGCTAACCCATTTTTTGTTGTGTTGGGGATGAGACTCGTTGTTCCAGGAAATATTTCAAACTCTGGTGATTATTCTTGATGCAGAAATGATTCCCCAAGAGGTATGGACGCCACTTATGTACGGCATGAAAAATAGCCATCATTTCCTTCTCATATGTAGAGGCAGCTAAATTCTTACCGGATAGGGATTTGCTGGTGAATGCAATGGGATGTTCATCTTGGAGGAGGACAACACCAAGTCCATTGTCGCAAGCATCACTCTCAATAGTGAAGGGCTTGGAAAAATCAGGCATAGCCAGAACAGGTGTGGTACACATAGCTTGTTTCACGGTTTCTCAAATGCACACTCAGTAGTAGGTGTCCATGCAAAAGCATCATTTCTCAGTAGAGTTGTTAATGGAGTTACAATCTTCCCATAATCCTTGACAAACTTGCGGTAGTAGCTAGTAAGTCCCAAAAACCCATGAAGGCTCTTCAAGGTTTGAGGAGGTGGCCAATTTTTCATGGCATCGATTTTGGCAGGATCGACACGAACCCCTTGTGCTGAAACAATATGCCCGAGATACTCTACCTCCTTCTGCCAAAAAACACATTTATATTGTTTGGCACAGAGATGATGATCAAAGAAAATTTGTATTATAAGATCCAGACGTTGGAGATGCTCAGCCCAAGTTTTACTATAGATGAGGATATCATCAAAGAAGACCAGAATGAACTTTCGCAAGTAGGGCCGAAATATTTTATTCATCAATGCTTGGAACGTGGAAGGGGCATTTGTGAGGCCAAATGGCATGACCAAAAATTCAGAATGGTCATCATGTGTGTGAAAGCTATTTTAGGGATATCATCCGCATGGACCCGAATTTGGTGATACCTAGAACGAAGATCCAACTTGGAGAAAAAATGAGCACCGTGGAGCTCATCTAGAAGCTCATCAACAATAGGATTTGGAAACTTATCCTTGATTGCGATGTGATTGAGTGCTCGAAATTCGATGCAAAGGCATTGTTTGTGCCAGAATTTGTTCTTAGACTACAGAAGAACAAGCCAACACAATCTCAATAAACTCAATTAAGTAAAATAGGTATTCTAGGGTTTTGGTTGTACAGTTTGAATACAAGAGGGAAAACATTTATAATACCAAAGCAAACACTAAATCATGATCATTTGAATAACTGAGGTGCATAACATATAAACCATAATCCAACACAGTAAACACAATACTGATTTTCACCCACAGTTAGCAAGCATTTCAAGCATAAAAACATTAAATGGTAAATGAATATATCAACTGAGTAATTAACACAAATTAGAAATGAAGCCAGTCAATAATCTAAAGGGCATATAGTTGCATATATTTCATAGTTCAGTCATCAAAAACACATAAGAGTCTTTACACTTAGCTCATAAACAAATCCTAATAGCCTCCCCTTGTCAGCAAAAAACGAACCCCTTGTCCTCTTTTAGACTTACATTTATCTTGTTCCTTGAAAAACGGTTGCATAACTGAACCCTAACTACTTTTAGGTCATCTATTCGAATTGTTCAATATAAACTAGAATTATACAAAAATGAAATAACTTTTCAAACTAACTAATAACTGCTCTTCTTAAATAACTTTACAAGTCTTTCGCTACTTCAGCTAATAGAGCAATTCCCTCCAATGCTTGAGCTTTCCTTCTAGCTTTCAAGCGGTCTGCCTCCAAGTCTGCAACCCTCTTTGTTAACTTCTTATTCTACTGTGTCAGCTCCTGGATAGTTTGTCTTAACTCTGTAAACCGATTCTTCGTCTGTCTTTTCCTTTTAAGAGCCTCATTAGAGATTGCAATCAATTCCTGGTAGTGATTGTTCACTTCTTTCAAGTCGTCTCTAAGTCTCCTATTTGCAGTAACTAATCCATCATTAGTTTCATGCATATATTCAATTTGATGCTTGTATTTCTTAATTCTTCCTTGCATATTTTCCTTTTTAGAATCAATACATTTACTTTCTGATATTGGTTGCATCCATTCTGGTGTCCATGGGATTTTCAACTTCTTATATATTTCTTCATCCTCCTTCATCAGCTCTGTGAAGGTCACAGGAATCTATGGCTATTCTTCAGCTTCAATATTGCACTGAACTTCTTCTTCAACTATTTCTCTTTTCTCCATACAAGAACTCTTTATATCATTTTTTTGTTATTCTTGAATCCTCTGTTTCTGAACCTCCATGAAAATGTCAGAGATCTTAGTATCAGTGAAGACTGGTTTTTTTTTAACACTATTGGTTTTTTACCTTTCATTACTTCTTTGTTATCATCTTCACTATCTTCCAATTTCTCCTAAGATGATGAATCTTCTATTACTGTAACCTTTTTCTCATCCAATTTGGGATTTAATAGTTTCTTCATGTTTAACCTAAGCTTGTTCTTCGGCCTTGTCTTAGGTCTCCAGAGTGCTCCAACCTCTCCCAACATTTTCAAAGCCCTTCCTTGATGAGTTAGTGAAGCAAATTCAACAACCTTCATTCTTTTCTTTCTTGACATTGTTTCTTCTTTGAAATGGGTGTGTATTTCTTGCTTAGAACAAACCCTAGCTTCATTATTAACAGGAACTCTAGCCTCATCAAATAAGTATTTTTCATCCTCTTCAGATAGTACTATAATGGGGCTCTGCTTCTGGTCCTTAACATCTTGATCTGATTCTACAAGTAAAACATCTTCCATTGGCTCAACTTCCTTCACCTCTAACTTTGAAGCTTTTCTTTCCTCAACATTGATTTGTTGTTCAAGTTCAATGTTTTCATCTTCCTGTTTCAAAGATTTTCCAAGTTCACCAGCTTCTTCCTCTTTGACTATGACTTTATTTCTAAGTTTCTTAATCAAATTCTGACCCTTATCTACTTGTCTCTTCTGAGACTGCTCCTCCTTCTCAGTTTTGAAACCTGACCAAAATAAGAAGTGTTCCATGTATTTTCTCTTTTCTACAATATAGTACTTATGATCAGTTTTATGAGCCCATGGTGAAAAACTGATTGTTTTGTATGATCCTGATTTTCTTTCACCCTACTTGACATCTTCTATAAAATTTTCAAAAAAAAAAGGGAGATTCATTTTGGATTCATGACTAAGATGTTCAAGGAATCTAAAATGATACTTGAACACAAAATCAAATCTGCCTTCACAGGTGATATAGCTTTGTAAGATTTTTATAGGCTCAATCCACTTAGGTTTAAACTTTTGAATGGGTACTCCCTTTCCCCAATCTGCTACTACACCTAGAAGTAGATATCTCTGAGCATGAAAAGTGAAGGGCACCTTTTTGAACCAGAATTCTCCCTCATCTAGAATTCCTATTGCTTCTACTAGTAACTCCTTGGTCATTTTGAACTTCAAAGTGTCAAAAGACACTACATCCTTGTCTAAACATTGAGTGAACCTGTAAGAAACCTCTGAATGATAACCTTCAATCTTTTTAAAAAACACTAACCATCCTACTTCTGCAAACAATTGTGCACAATCTAGAAATTTTTGGACCTAGCTTAAGTCTGAGGGTTCTGCCCTATTAGTTTTACCACTCTTTTTCATTTTGAAATATTGTCAAATGGCTTCTATCAATAAAACATAGCCTAACTGTCTTCAAATTTTGATAAACTGACAGGCGACAGCATGGCAATACGGATGGGGAAAGGGACGGAGTACAAATCAAAAATGAGGATAAGAGTATGCCAATACTATATAGGGGAACCCAAAAGACCCTAATCTGACTTCTCCCATTTAACTGATAAATACTTTAAACCCATTGACTAAGAATTCATCATTTAGCATGAATTAGGTTTAAAAACTAATGCTCTATCATCAATTCTGTCATTAGTCGTTTGTTTAGAAAAACCCCAAATTTATGAACCTTGATAATGGTTCGTAGACTACCTATTAAAATGACTAATCCAACTGCTGGAATCTTGTTCTCTTGCATGTCGGGTGTCAAATTGCATGCTCCAATCTTCTCTGACCGCTTTGACAACTCCAGACAACCGCTCCTGAAAGCCTTAATTTTCGCTCTGTTTCAAAATTACGATTACCAAGTGCTGATTTTTTGCCACAACCTTCACCTTCTCTACATGCACTTCAGGGAAAACACAATTCAACATGCCTTTGTCTCATTATGGTCTGCTATGATTATTGCATCACCTCTACAAGAAACCACCAGGATTCGCCTTCATGATGATATTCACACCTGTCACGGGGATTAATCTACAAGAGACATGTATCAAATCCATCACACAGTATGATTGACATCTTATGTATGAGAATCCTGAAGAAAACTAAACCAAAAATGATGATTTTTAGCTTGCGCGACTTTCTTGTAGCACCTGTGTGCATATGTTTTTGGCTTGCGCTACAAGAAAGTATAGGTTAATGATTTGCAAAAATTAAGCTAATGATAAAGGTTTAAACTTGGTTTAGGACTCCTAATTAGGCTTTTATGTTATTTTTTAGACTTTTTAATCCATATAAGCCTTCTATAAGCCCTCTGATTATGAAATCAAACCAAAACTTGTAAGAAATAAAACTAAAAAATGAAAAATCATGAAAGCTAAAGGGAAAAAGTTCAAACTATCCCAATCAACAAAATTTTCTAGGAGTAATGAATAAAACCAAGCTTCAAAACTTAAACAAGAGTATTAAAAGATGAAAAACAAAAACATGACCTAACATCTGGCTCCTACTGCGGGATGAAGTCCTCCATGTGAGGCTTCAAGAACCTGTAGACCAGTGACTTTTGTGCTACTACCTGCTAGTCTACAAAATTTTCGTTGGGTTATGGAGTCCTTATTCTGCTATTCACACCGGTATATACAATGAAATTCTAGTATCCATCTCAAAAACTGTAAAAATGCTTGAGGAATCGTCCATTGACTGGATTAGAAAATTCCTCACCCTGCAAAGTCTGTAGCACAAAAGTATTGTTTTCCAGAAACTTCGATACTATGAAAGGACCAAACCAAAGGTTATCAAACTTTCCATGCTTTCCTTTCCGCTCCTTCCTAGCATCCCATCTCAAAACCATGTCTCCCACTAAAAAAGTGTTATCTTTGATCTTCCTATCAAATATTTCTTTGACCTTTAACCTGTACAGCTGAGCTTTTTCTTCCACTATATCACGTTTCTGTTGTAACTCTATCAGTGCATAAATTCTTCTTTGCATATCATTAGGTTCTTCCTGACAATCTTGAAAAAATTTCATTACTGGGATGCCCAACTGAATAGGAAAAAATGCATCTGTATCATATACTAATTGGAAAGGAGAAGTTCCAATTGCTTGTTTAACTGTTATTCTGTCTGCCCATAATGCATACTTTAGCATAGAATCCCATGATCTTTTATTATGCTTTAGTAACTTCCTGATACTATGAATGATATTTTTATTAGATGACTTAGCTAACCCATTCCCTTGGGGATAATAAGGAGTTGAGTGTTTCAACAGGATACCATTCTTTTCACAAAATGCCCCCATAGTCTTGGATTTAAAGGCTTTAGCATTGTCAGTCAAAATTTTCTGAGGACATCCAAATCTACTAAGAATATTTTCTTCAATAAAATCTATGATGACCTTATCTGTTGCATTTCTTGTGGGAATAGCCTCTACCCACTTAGTAAATAAATCTATAGCAGTCAAAATCCACTTATGCTACCCTGAAGAAGATGGATTTATCTCTCTTATGAAATCCAAACCCCATTGCTAAAAAGGGGCATTAACTGCAATTGATTTTAAAGGTAATGATAGTAACCTTGTTTACCAACAAATTTCCGACAAGGGATAGATGCTCTTACCTGCTGATATACATCTGAAAATAAGGAGGGCCAATAGTATCCTGCTCTTAGAATTTTATATGTTGTTGCCTTCCAATACTTATGACCCCCATAAGCACCTTCATGGGATTCCGAGATTACACCTTCAATTTCTGGTTTATCCAAACATCTAAGAAAAATACCTCCTGGATCTTTCCAAAACAGCTACTGTTCTATCAAACAGTATTTAGTAGTTTTCAATTTTAAAGACCTAGCATTTTTCTTATCTAAATGTTCTGGACATTGCAAGTACAAAAGAAAATGCACAATATCTGCATACCCTGTGGATTCTGCATAATGATCCATAATCTTTTCTTTCTCTTGCTTTGCTTGAATTTCTTCCTGTGCTGGTTGTTCTGCCATGAGATGTAGACCTAAATCTTGGCAATTTGAATCAGCTAGCAATTTAGCTAAACCTTGTCCCTTTACTAGCTTTGTAGGTCTGATATCCACATCATATTCCATTATTTTGGCAATCCTCTTCCCTCTTTTCCCCTCACTATCAGGTTGAGTCAAAACATCCTTTATAGCAGCATTATGCACATAAGAAATAACCTTGGAATACAAAACATAAATTCTGAAAAATTTCAAAGCTTTTACCAATGAGTAAGCCTGCTTCTCTAAAATGTTGTATTTTAACTCTGAATCTCTAAGAGTTTT
The DNA here is from genome assembly GCA_001517045.1 of Pseudotsuga menziesii. Taxonomy (NCBI): domain Eukaryota; kingdom Viridiplantae; phylum Streptophyta; class Pinopsida; order Pinales; family Pinaceae; genus Pseudotsuga; species Pseudotsuga menziesii. Next base: position 136,949 of record LPNX010471106.1, read on the forward strand.
GCTGAAAAATGCAATGGGTTGTTCAAGACCATCCTTATTCTTCTATAATAAAACAACAGCCAATGTATCTTCAGATGCAAAAGAAAAAGTTAGAAATTCCTTCATAAAATCTGGGCTTACTAATAGTGGAGCTTCCGTAAGAGACATCTAAATCTTTTCAAATGAGTTTTTTGCTTCTGCAGTCCACTTGACCTCCTGATCTTTCTTTAGCATGGCTATAATCTGTTTGATAGTCTCAGCAAAATTTGGTATGAACCAACACAGAAAATTGATTTTACCAATGAAAGATTGTACATCCTTCTTTCTTCTTGGTAAACTTATTTTTAGTATTGCTTTCACCCTTTCCGGATCAATCCTTATACCATCAGCTGAAACTAAATGACCCAATAATTTACCTTCTTTTACAACAAAATGTGATTTCTTTGGATTATGAGATAAACCATATTTTTTGCATTTCAGAAAAGTTTGTTTAAGTGTTTTAGATGCTCATCATCCGATTGTAAAAAGACTGTAATATCATCTAATTAAATCACTACAAACTTATCTATTTCCCCCACAAAGGCTATGTCCATAGCTCTTCGAAAAGTTTCTCTAGCATTCATTAATCCAAAAGGCATTTTATCATACATGAAAGTTCCCTAGGGAGTAGTAAAAGCTGTTTTTTCTTTATCATCGGGATGCATGGCAATTTGATTATATCCTGAAAAACCATCAACCATAGAAATTCTTTGTGCACCAACCACCTTCTGCAATATTTGTTCTATTTTTGTCAAAGGGTAGTTGTCCTTCAATGAAGACCTATTCAGATTTTGAAAATCAACACACAGTCTAATTTCACCATTCTTCTTCCTAACAGGAAATAAATTGGCTACCCATGAAGAATACCTGAGGGGAACAATAATTTTAGCATCTAATAACTTTTTCACCTCCTTTTCAATAATAGGGAACAAAGATGGATTTATCCTCCTTAATTTCTGTTTGAAAGGTTTAACATTTGGTTTTAAAGGAACTTTAAGTTGTATAATTCCAGTATCATATGTCTTCAAATCTTCATATGACCATGCAAAAACATCAACATACTCTTTTAACAACTTAATGTACCTGTTTCTCTACTCTGCTGTGAGTGCTTTCGAAATCTTCACCATTCTAGGATGTTCAGGGGTGCCAATATTACACTCCACTACATTTTCTTCTGAAGACTATACAACAATTTTTAAAGGTGTATCACCCTTTGAAAAAATTCTCTCTAAACGCACCAAACCCTTAGGAATGAAATTACCTTTAAGTTCAATAATCTTGTGACCTGCAATCTCATTTTCTGCAACACCTTCAAACTCTTCAACCTCATCAGCTTGTTCTTGATCAATCATGGAATTGGAAAACTCACCTGTCAGCTCCAAAAACCTTTTTATTTCAATATCATCTTCAAAAACTTTCCACTGCTTTACATTATCAGGCACAGAAGGTCTGTAACTAACCTCAATAGGATACTTTGGTTGTGTTCTTTTGGGAATCTTGAAATGTGTGGCTGCTAGGGAAAGGGAATCAACAGTTTGATTATGATCCCTAGGAATATAAGTGATGTTAAAAGCCACAAAATAATTGTCTATCATATCGCATACCTCATTACGGTACACTTTCAACATATCTTGTCTTACTTGATATTTGTTCCTTACTTGCTGAACAACCAACTCGAAGTCGCCATATACAGAAATCTGTTGAATACCTAGATCTTTTGCAGCTTTCAAACCCAACAAAAAAGCTTCATATCCTGCAGTATTATTGGTGGTAACAAATTCCAATTCATACATTAACCTTACTGCTTCACCACCAAGAGATATTAGAAGAACCCCTGCTCCAGCACCTTCTTTGCATGATGATTAATCAAAATACATTTGCCAAAGTTCATCTTCTTGTTCCCTAATGTGTTTGACTGGATTTTCTTTTTCAACCTGTAATAAACCAACAGTATTATCATCATCACTAAAATGCAACATACAAGTACCCAAATCCTTTTCAACAACATACAAGGGATGATTTGTAGGGTTCTTGTCATCAATCACAATATAGGCAAATTGTAACTCTCTGTATAACCTTCTGTTTTCTCCTCCAAATACAGGAATGGTGGCATATGTTAAGTTCATTTGTAGGGTCCCACCAACCTTCTTGGCCCAAGATCTGGAGAGAAGCAATCCAAACTTGGGTGTAATGTCTGCCACTACCACATCCATAATCACACTCTTCATTGGTAACTGAGCTAAACTGACCACCATATCTTTTATCACACCCAAACATTTTACAGCTCGTGAATCAAAAGCATACAAATCATGATAAGGTTTTGTTATGCTTAAAACTAAGGCCTCCATGACAGCTTTCGGCATTAAATTGTGAGATGATCCTGAATCCAAAAGGAAATTATGTATCATGTGTTCATGAATAGTCAGTGTGATGTAAAAAGGAGGTGATGCACTTGCATCATTTTTCAGTTTTTTCTGCCAGAGCTGATCCAATAAATATTTTAGGGCTTTCTTCTTGTAAATTCATTCTGTCTGAGGGAGGTTGACTGTTTGTTGAACCAATCATTTTTTAGAACTGAATTTTTGTAATAAGGAGTCTTCATTAACTCAGTGAAAGGCATAGGGATCTTGATTTTTCCTAATTCATTTTCAAGACTTAAATTCTGCATACTTTTATTTACCTCCTCAACCTCAATAGTCTTCTTTTGTTTATCCTGATTTGTTTTTTTCTCTAACACTGGATCAGATTGCTGTTTAGGAGGAAAGACTACCTTTTTCTTAGGGTTTTGAACTACTTGCTTTGGACCTGATCTTAAATTTAAATTTTTCTTTGGATCAGTCTGATATGTATGAGCAGTTACAACAGTCACTTCAAGATTCAAATCATTTTCTGTTTCAAACAAATCTGCATCATAATATTCTGAGTTTAGAAAATCTTCTTCAATCACAAAACCATCAGTCAACTGTTCTCCAAAATAATTCATATCCTGATCTGTATCCTCAAAAAACACTTCCTCTTCAATTTCTTCTTCATTAACTACATTATTCTGAAGTGGTGGTGGTAATTTTTGATCCTCAGTTTCTCTCCTTTCTCGTTGTATATCATTGTTTCTTCTCTTTCTAGGAATGAAAGGAGGTACAAACTGTCTTCTGAATTGGTTTTGATTATTAGGGTTTATATATCCCTCTTGAACAAGTTTGTTTGAATTCTTCTCTAATTCCAACTTGTTTAGTTTTGCTGTCAAGATCTTACCAGCTTGGCCATCTCATCAATTTTACCTTTTGTAAAGTGGGATGTTGAAACCCCTGGAGATGCCTCTTTCTTACCCTTCCTGTCATATATTTGCTGAGTTGTATTTCCCTTCAATCTATTAGAAGCTAATATATTAGACTCCACCTCTAATGATTCCTCCTGCATGTTCAGTAAAGTAACAGATCTTCTTTCTCTCAAGATTAGGGAGAACTCATGATCAAAAGCATTAGCATAGGTGAGTTTTGCAGAAGTTTTTGAAGGTTTTATCTCTGCAAGGATTCTGCCATACATTTTATTGAACCTCTTTGAAAAATCAGTTATGGTTTCATCCTTCTTTCCCCTAAGGGCTCCAAACTTAGTAATGTAATATGTGTGATCCTTGGTATCACCCCATTGTTTCATGAAAAGGTCCTGAAGCTCTTCTATGATAGTGATAGAATTTGCAGGCAACTCCCTGAACCATTTTCTGACCTCTCCATCAAGAATCTATACAAACATCCTCATCCATACATCCTTGGCCTCAATATTCTAATTATCAGCATAGCTGAGAAAGGCATCCCAATGCTCCTCAGCTGTGGTCTCACCTTGTCCATTAAAACTAGGCAGGTATTTTTGGTAACCACCTCCAGGAAGTGCATTCAAAGGCTGAGGCAAAACTAAAGGTGCATACCTAGCTGCCACCATTTGGTCCATCATGTCTAATGGCTGATTTTGGGCTGCCATCTTTAAGTTGACAGGTTTAGGTGGTGGAAAGACTTGACTAGAACTTGGCTGAAATGGAGTTTTACCAACTTTGAGATGAAATAAAGTAATTTTTCCAGGAGATATTGTATTTGCTTTCTTGAAAGATTTAGGATCAGTTAAAACTTGAAAATTACTAACAGGGATTGTAGGATTCAACCAGGATGAATCTTGTTCTTCTCCCTTCAAAACAGAAAAAGGTGATGAAATATCTGACTGATCAGGGTTACAAAGGGCTGGTGATGACTGAGACCTTTTGATCTTCCTAGCTGTTTTCAATATCTGTTCTGGGTCTAAAACACCCAGCTCTAAAGGTGAACTAGGTCTACTCCTTGTTCCAACTCCCTTGGTAGCCACTGTGAAATACTGGTGAAAAGTAGTCTTTAAAATTTGCTGGTTTAAGTTCACCTCTCAAAACCAGTGAATTGATAAGTATCCCAGGGAAAATAGGTTTTCAACTTCGTCCCTGGCAACGACACCAAATATTTTTGTGCCAGAATTTGTTCTCAGACTACAGAAGAACAAGCCAACACAATCTCAATAAACTCAATTAAGTAAAATAGGTATTCTAGGGTTTTGGTTGTACAGTTTGAAGACAAGAGGGCAAACATTTATAAGACCAAAGCAAACACTAAATCATGAGCATTTGAATGACTGCGATGCATACCATATAAACCATAATCCAATAGAGTAAACACAATACTGAGTTTCACCCACAGTTAGCAAGCATTTCAAGCATAAAAACATTAAACAGGAAATGAATATACCAACTGAGTAATTAACACAAATTAGAAATGAAACCAGTCAATAATCTAAAGGGCATATAGTTGCATATATTTCATAGTTCAGTCATCAAAAACACGTAAGATTCTTTACACTTAGCTCATAAACAAATCCTGATAGCCTCCCCTTGTCAGCAAAAATCGAACCCCTTGTCCTCTTTCAAACTTACATTTATCTTGTTCCTTGAAAAACAGTTGCATAACTGAACCCTAACTACTTTTAGGTCATCTACTTGAATTGTTCAATATAAGCTAGCATTATACAAAAATGAAATAACTTTTCAAACTAACTAATAACTGCTCTTCTTAAAGAACTTTACAAGTCTTTCGCTGCTTCAGCTAATAGAGCAATTCCCCCAATGCTTGAGCTTTCCTTCTAGCTTTTAAGTGGTCTACCTCTAAGTCTGCAACCCTCTTTGTTCACTCCTCATTTTGCTGTGTCAGCTCCTGAATAGTTTTCCTTAACTTTGTAAACTGATTCTCTGTCTTTCTTTTCCTTTTAAGAGCCTCTTTAGAGACTGCAATCAATTCTTGGTAGTGACTGTTCACTTCTTCCAAGTCTTCTCTAAGTCTCCTATTTGTAGTAACTAATCCATCATTAGTTTCATGCATATATTCAATTTGATGCTTGTATTGCTTAATGCTTCTTTGCAGATTTTCCTTTTCAGAATCAATACATTTACTTTCTGATATTGGTTGCATCCATTCTAGTGTCCATGGGATTTTCAGCTTCTTGTATATTTCTTCATCCTCCTTCATTAGCTCTATGAAGCTCACAGGAATCTTTGGCTGTTCTTCAGCTTCAATATTGCACTGAACTTCTTCTTCAACTATCTCTCTTTTCTCCATACAAGAACTCTTTATATCATTTTGTTGTTGTTCTTGAATCATCTGTTTCTGAACCTCCATGAAAATGTCAGAGATCTTAATATCAGTGAATACTGGTTTTTCTTTTAACACTATTGGTTTTTAACCTTTCATTAGTTCTTTGTTATCATCTTCACTATCTTCCAATTTCTCCTGAGATGATGAATCTTCTATTACTGTAACCTTTTGCTTAGCCAATTTGGGACTTAATAGTTTCTTCATGTTTAACCTAAGCTTGTTCTTCGGCCTTGTCTTAGGTCTCCAGACTGCTCCAACCCTTCTCAAAATTTTCAGAGCCCTTCCTTGATGAGTTAGTGAATCAAATTCAACAACCTTCATTCTTTTCTTTCTTGACACTATTTCTTCTTCGAAATGGGTGTGTATTTCTTGCTTAGAACAAACCCTAGCTTCATTATTAGTAGGAACTCTAGCCTCATCAGATAAGTATTTTTAATCCTCTTCAAACAGTACTATAATGGGGCTCTCCTTCTGTTCCTTAACATCTTGATCTGATTCTGTACGTAAAACATCTTCCACTAGCTCAGCTTCCTTCACCTTTGACTTTGAAGCTTTGATTTCCTCAACATTAATTTGTTGTTTAAGCTCAATGTTTTCATCTTCCTGTTTTGAAGATTTTCCAAGTTCACCAGCTTCTTCCTCTTTCACTATGACTTTCTTTCTAAGTTTCTTAATCAAAATCTGACCCTTATCTACCTGTCTCTTCTGAGACTGCTCCTCCTTCTCAGTTTTGAAACCTGACCAAAATAAGAAGTGTTCCCATGTCTTTTCTCTTTTCTACAATACAGTACTTATGATCAGTTTTATGAGCCCATGGTGAAAAACTGTTTGTTTTGTATGATCTTGATGTTCTTTCACCCTACTTGACATCTTCTGTAAACTTTTCAAAAACAAGAAAGGGAGATTCATTTTGGATTCATGACTAAGATGTTGAAGGAATCTAAAATGATACTTGAACACAAAAGCAAATATACCTTCACAGGTGATATAGCTTTGTAAGATTTTTATAGGCCCAATCCACTCAGGTTTAAACTTTTGAATGGGTACTCCCTTCCCCCAGTCTGCTACTACACTTGGAAGTAGATATCTTTGAGCGTCAAAAGTGAAGGGCACCTTTTTGAACCAGAATTATCCCTCATCAAAAATTATTGTTGCTTCTGCTAGTAACTCCCTGGTCAGTTTGAACTTCAAAGTGTCAAAAGACACTACATCCTTGTCTAAACATTGAGCGAACCTATAAGAAACCTATGAATGATAACTTTCAATCTTTTCAAAGAACACTAACCATCCTACTTCTGCAAACAATTGTGCACAATCTGGAAAGTTTTGGACCCATCTTAAGTCTAAGGGTTCTGCCCTATTAGTTTTACCACTCTTTTTCATTTTGAAATATTGTCAAACAGCTTCTATCAATAAAACACAGCCTAACTATCTTCCAATTTTGATAAACTAATAGACAATACTATATAGGGGAACCCAAAAGACCCTAATCTGACTTCTCCCGTTTAACTGATAAATACTTTAAACCCATTGACTAAGAATTCATCATTTAGCATGAATTAGGTTTAAAAACTAATGCTCTGTCATCAATTCTGTCATTAGTCGTTTGTATAGAAAAACCCCAAATTTATGAACCTTGATAATGGTTCGCAGACTACCTGTTAAAACGACTAATCCAACTGTTGGAATCTTGTTCTCTTTCCTGTCAGGTGTTGAATTGCATGCTCCAATCTTCTCTGATCGCTTTGACAACTCCAGACAACAGCTCCTGAAAGCCCTAATTTTTGCTCTGTTTCAAAATTCCGATTACCAAGTGCTGATTTTTTGCCACGACCTTCACCTTCTCTACGTGCACTTTAGGGAAAATGTAATTCAGCTTGCCTTTGTCTCATTCTAGTATGTTGTCATTATTGCATCACCTCTGCAAGAAACTGCCATGATTCTCCTTCATGATGATATTCACACCTGTCATAGTGATTAATCTATAAGAGACACGTATCAAATCCATCACACAGTATGATTGGCATCTTATGAAGCTTTGATTTCCTCAACATTAATTTGTTGTTTAAGCTCAATGTTTTCATCTTCCTGTTTTGAAGATTTTCCAAGTTCACCAGCTTCTTCCTCTTTCACTATGACTTTCTTTCTAAGTTTCTTAATCAAAGTCTAACCCTTATCTACCTGTCTCTTCTGAGACTGCTCCTCCTTCTCAGTTTTGAAACCTGACCAAAATAAGAAGTGTTCCCATGTCTTTTCTCTTTTCTACAATACAGTACTTATGATCAGTTTTATGAGCCCATGGTGAAAAACTGTTTGTTTTGTATGATCCTGATGTTCTTTCACCCTACTTGACATCTTCTGTAAACTTTTCAAAAACAAGAAAGGGAGATTCATTTTGGATTCATGACTAAGATGTTGAAGGAATCTAAAATGATACTTGAACACAAAAGCAAATATACCTTCACAAATGATATAGCTTTGTAATATTTATGATAGGCCCAATCCACTCAGGTTTAAACTTTTGAATGGGTACTCCCTTCCCCCAATCTGCTACTACACTTGGAAGTAGATATCTCTGAGCGTCAAAAGTGAAGGGCACCTTTTTGAACCAGAATTATCCCTACATCCTTGTCTAAACATTGAGCGAACCTATAAGAAACCTCTAAATGATAACCTTCAATCTTTTCAAAGAACACTAACCATCCTACTTCTGCAAACAATTGTGCACAATATGGAAAGTTTTGGACCCAACTTAAGTCTAAGGGTTCTGCCCTATTAGTTTTACCACTCTTTTTCATTTTGAAATATTGTCAAACATCTTCTTTCAATAAAACATAGCCTAACTATCTTCCAATTTTGATAAACTAACAGACAATACTGTATAGGGGAACCCAAAAGACCCTAATCTGACTTCTCCCGTTTAACTAATAAATACTTTAAACCCATTGACTAAGAATTCATCATTTAACATGAATTAGGTTTAAAAACTAATGCTCTGTCATCAATTCTGTCATTAGTCATTTGTATAGAAAACCCCAAATTTATGAACCTTGATAATGGTTCGCAGACTACCTGTTAAAACAACTAATCCAACTACTGGAATCTTGTTCTCTTGCCTGTCAGGTGTCGAATTGCATGCTCCAATCTTCTCTGACCGCTTTGACAACTCCAGACAACAGCTCCTAAAAGCCCTAATTTTTTCTCTGTTTCAAAATTCCGATTACCAAGTGCTGATTTTTTGCCATGACCTTCACCTTCTCTACGTGCACTTCAGGGAAAATGTAATTCAACTTGCCTTTGTCTCATTCTAGTATGTTGTCATTATTGCATCACCTCTGCAAGAAACTGCCATGATTCTCCTTCGTGATGATATTCACACCTGTCACAGTGATTAATCTATAAGAGATACGTATCAAATCCATCACACAGTATGATTGACATCTTATGTATGAGAATCCCGAAGAAAACTAAACCAGAAATGATGATTTTTAGCTCGCGTGACTTTCTTGTAGTGCCCGTGTGCATTTGTTTTTGGCTTGCGCTACAAGAAAGTCTAGGTTAATGATTTGCAAAAATTAAGGTAATGATAAAGGTTTAAACTTGGTTTAGGAGTCCTAATTAGGCTTTTATGTTATTTTTTAGACTTTTTAATCCATATAAGCCTTCTATAAGCCCTATGATTATGAAATCAAACCAAAACCTGTAAGAAATAAAACTAAAAAATAAAAAATCATGAAAGCTAAAGGGAGAAAATTCAAACTATCCCAATCAACAAAATTTTCTAGGAGTAATGAATAATAGAGATGCGCACATTACGACACTTCCATTTGCAAGGTAAGGTGCCCCCATTGGCAATCATGACTTCAAAGCTGGAGCACGGATGGATGAAACAATCAGCCTATTTGGCGATCCTCAGGTCAATGAAGTTGTGAGTGCTACCAGAATTAATGAGTATTGTAAGAGGGAGTTTTTTGAAGAACCCTCTGACCCACATGGTTTGGGGGGTGGTGACTCCGGCTAAGGCATGGAGAGATATCTCTAGTTGGTCCTCTAGAGCAGGAAGTTGTTGAATGTCACCATCATCATCTGTGGGATCTTGAGCATCATAAAAAATTTTAGGTGCAGGTGTAGAATCCACATCAAAGAGATAGAGCTTTTGCTCAACACCTCTCTGTCGCTGGGTGAATTTCTCATCACAATTATAACAAAGAACTTTTTCTCGATGTTCCCGCATCTCTGCTTCAAACAAATGCTTGATAGGAGTGTTTCTAGGAGCTGGTGGATTTTGGGTTATTTGAGGAACCATAGGTCTAACTAGAACAAGAGTAGATTTGGAGCGTTGTTGAGCCCGGATCTTGTCCTTTTCTAGCCGATCCAACCCGAGGGCTTCCATCATTGTGTTGGGGCAGAAAATTTTAACCTCAGAGCGTATTGCATCCTTCAAACCACTGATAAAACAACTAAGGTAGAATACATCAGGCAATCCCTCTGTGTGATTGGCGAGTTTCTCAAATTCTGTCTGATACTCCCGCACAGTGCCAGTTTGGTGAAGTTTGGTGAGTGCTCCTGTGAAGTCATCAAAAGCACTACGACCAAATCGTTGCAAGAGGACTTGGGAAAAATATATCTAGTTTGGCCCGGCATGAGCCTTGATGTACCAACAGAACCATTGAAGTGCTTCATGTTCCAAATGAAAGGATGCAAGGGGGATTTTTTTGACATCAAAAGTGTTATACAGACTGAAATATCTTTCTACCCTATAAATCCATCCAGTCAGATCATCACCATTGAAGCAAGGAAAATCCAGCTTCGACCTGCGGAAGTTGCTAAATTATGAGAACCCAATGTCTGCAGAAGACTCAGGATAGCGACGGTTGTTCATGGGTGAATGCTGAAGATGGAGGCTGAGAAATTTTTGATCTAGATCCTCAAGTTTGGACTTGATGGCGGCAATTTCTTCTTCCATTTGTTTATTTGCTCCGGCATGGGTGACAACCATAAGTAGTTTTTTTTAATCAGGTAATGGGTAGGAGAACAAAAATGGAGAGGGTTTTAGAAAATGAGATTTTTTATTTGGGAGAAATTTGGCGGGGGGTGGAATTGGGGTTTTACGGGGTTTTGGACACTTTTTTAGGGATAAGAAGCAGAAAATGTGAATTTCAGAGGTGGGATGAATGGATTGGAAACTTTGTCAGAGAGGGACAATGAAGCAGAAATGGAAAATGAACACCGTGAAAAAATTTGAATGCAATTGGGTGAGAATCAGAGAAGTTATGACAAATTCTAAAAATTGACAAATGTGGAATTTCGGCCTTGAGGAAGTGAAATTGGGGATAAGAGCCTCAATGAAGGAATATGGCGAATGGTATTATGGGAGTGACAGTGAAATTTCAAGGAAAACAGAGCTAAATCAAGGATTATATGGCTGAAAAATAGCTCTTTGGTTTTCCTCACGGATGGGAATCTAGTCAATCTAGTGGGGGTCGTTGCCCTTTTTGCTTGGTAGGTCTTCTCAATGGCCAGCTACTTCGGGGATCCTGTGGTACTCCTCACAATGAGTTTTAGGGCTATGCCCAAGTACTTCCCACAGTTAAGCGGATAGGGTTTAATCCCTGATCCGGATAAATAATATTGCTGCAAGAAGAAGAACAACTGTAAGGCACACAAAGCCAAGAAGCATGGTAGAAAAAACAAATTCCCAAAATGCCACCCAACGAGCCCAAAAAAGTGCTCTGATACTAGATGTGGAGAACCTCCTGCAATGAACAATCAAAATGCATGATATAACAGAAATATTGGAGCACAAAAGAGATTTTATTGATCGCGGGCCACCTCGAGGGGGAAACCTCCTTTGAGCAAGCTCAATACAAAATAACTCTTCGATGCTTTCATTAGCCTCAACACATACTTATATACTAAGTCTAGTCTAAACAACTATTACTCCACATGAATGTGGGATAATGCAACCTATTAACTAGACGACTTAACAACTATTAATTACTCCCCATGAATGTGGGATAATACATCATACTAATGGGACGACTTACAAAGCATATGTGTCTGACAAAATATACCAACAAAATAAAGAGAGGGGTTGAAACGGGTTCTTAACACAAGTTAATAAAGCAAAAAAAAATCTCACATTAAATTACCATGGCAAGACACCTTAAAGGCAAAGTGAAAAAAAAGTTATATTTCATTTTTCTTCTTAATCTATGTATTGGTTTTTAACGTCTAATGCCATCTATTTAATAATAATTTATTTTTAAAAAGCAGTTAAATTTCATAATATTTTATTTAAAAATATAAAATTTACAAGCTTTCCTTTCCTTTAATGTAGCTTCTCTTTAATAAGGAGAAAAATAAGAAGGGCCCTATTTTGCACTAAAAGCGACGAGACATTATTTTAGTTAGGCAAGGTGGTAATATGAATAAGCGTGCTTTTTACTTTGCTTAATTTGAATCTAACCGTTCCAAGTATCATGATCGAAAATCAATAATCATTTAGGCATTACATTATATTAGTCATTATAATGTTACTACATAGTTAATTTAATGTTAACGTTGGTTGTTTTTTATGTTCTCGAAGGGGAACATTTATATTTCATTCAATTCTATTATTTTTGTGTGATTTTTTTCTGCCCAAACTTTGTAATTGTAATGTTATGGATTTTTTTAAAGTTTTGGTTTTTTTGTTGACATCTTATTGGCCGAAAAATAATGATGTCACGCCTTGAGATTCATCCCTAGGCATTGGCGGCGAGCTTATGTAAGCTGTCATTTATTATTTTCTGTATTTTCTGTGCCAATCACCAACTGGCTTTTGCGTTGGAGTTTGGGTGGGTTGACGATGTATCAGGCTGAAATCTCACACATGTACTGAATTTCACTGCTTTTACTACTAGCCTCGGATACAACGCAATTTCACGATTGACAAGACTTTTCTTCCTTCCTCCATAATTCTACTCATCATATTGTGATAGCCATGATTGAATTATTGTTGTGTTTTAGTTGTGTTTTAGTGAATGATGGCTTAATTCAATTTTGCAGGGAGGAATGGAAGACTAGTATTTGATCAGAGTAGACATGGATCTTGTAAGCTCGTGAAGGTTTGAGTGAGAAATTTGTGCAAGAGTGGGAACATACCTTGATTTTGTAGTGTTGAGTGACAAGGAGAAATTGAAGTTGAGCAATGGTGACCTAGTGGAGGTGTCCAACGATTAAGAGGGGTTTAGAGGGGCCTAGTTCTGTGCACGACTTGTAGAAAAGCAGGGACAGGGTACTTGATGGAGTACAGAGACCTTGTGAATGATGAGGATGCCACAAAACAACTGAGGGAGAGAGTAGATGAGCTTCACATAAGGCCAAGCTCTCCGAAGCAGAGTAAAGATCATATTATTCTGTATGAGGAAGTTGATGCTTGTGAGAATAATGGACGTGGTCACAAAGGTCCTTAAAAATCACGAGTATATAATATACTTCTTGGAGACAAAATAATAGATGATATTTAATCATGCCAAACTGCGCCCCCATCTCAAATTCATAGATAAGAAATGGGTTGAAGCTTCCAAGCTATGCACATTACTTCTCTTCTTTCACTTCACGGGAATTGGTAGTGTTTTTTTAATGAATGGGAGGATTTTTTTCCCTTGGCTTAGTCCTCAAATGGATAAAGTGCTTTTAAGTTTGTTGTTTTCCCATTATTTTCTAATTTTCCTGTAATGTTCATTTCTTATTTCTTCCGTTGTCCAGGATACCCTATTCATGTCTGAAGATTTTTTTTTGAACACATTAGGTCCAAGTATCCTGTTCTAGGCCGGCATACTTTCAGGTTTTTCTGTGGACTTCTAAGTGGATTTTACTGTGTTGGTGCCTCTGTCAATCAGGACGCGTCCTTGACGAATTCAAAGGTACATTTAATCGTATGTGAATTTGTCTCTAGGCCCGTTGTTGTTGTTGTTGTTGTTAATGTTAGATTTGATATTAGAAGCTCTGTCTGCAAGTGCTTTCATCTATTGGAAATAGAGGTTAGGTGAGATGATTGTTTCTTGTGGCTAGTTATGGCGAGTTGACTCTTTTAGTCATATTTTATACAGAGGAGTTTATGTTGCTCAAGCATAACAAGTTATGGGATTATTTGGATTCTTACTGTTTGATTGCATATCAAGGTCCATGGTTCGCTTCAATCACTTGGTCAGACATGGAGTGAACAAAAAATGATTAACAACCCTTTGATTATTTGTAAACTAGGCTTCTATGGACTCTCAACTCAAATTTGATGGTTTCAGGCCTTTTGCCAAAGGATAGAGATGGGAATAGTAAATAACTGAATAGGGTATTTGCAAGATAAGAATATAATATAGAAAAATGGTATTTGAGAAAAAATATCCTCATAGGTATTTAAAGAAAGGAAGTAAATATAAATGGGAACCATCAAAGTGTGCACACAACTACTTTGCGTCAGTCTTTTCCAGGAGTTTTTGCTTCATCATTTTAATATTTTTCCATACAAGTTTGTCTTCCATGCAATGTTCTGTTTGGAAATAACTTGTTGCACCTTGCAGCCCTTCATTTAAGATGAATACATTCCTTCTTTGATTTTAAGCTGCCAAAGTTTAGGGCTCAAACATGATCCGTGGTTATTAGGAGCCCGTGTTCTGAATAGGGGTTGGAGATCAACAATATAGTTCACTTGCTTATGATTTTGAAAATAGTTGCTTCATCATTTTGCCCTTTTTATGTATGAGTTTTTATGTACAGACAATGTTTTGTTTGGCAATGGCTTGTTGCAACTTACAACCTTTAATTTAAAATGAATATATGTCATATTTGATTAGGAGCCCATGTTCTCAATGTGGCTTGGGAGATCTAAATTATCAATCATTGTAGTCCACCTGCTTATGATTTTTCAAATAGTTGCTTCATCATTTTGCAATTTTTCCATATGAGTTTCTCTATACAGGACCTTTCATTTCAGATGAATATATGCCTTGCTTAATTTTCAGCAGGGTAAGCTTAGGGCTTAGACATAATTCTGTGGTTAACAACGGTGTAAGCTCAAGGCTTAAACATATTATGTGGTTAATAGGAACTTGTGTTCTCACTCTGGATGGGGAGGTCTGCACTAGCTGTTTATAAATTTTAGATCATCGCAGTTCACCCTCTTATGATTTTTCAAATAGTGGTCATGTTGAACCTGGGCACTCTCCAAATCACCTCCTCTTCAAAGAAGAGATGTTGAATGTCAAAGCATTTCCAACGAACAATAGTTTGATGGTAGGGTTGAATTCTACATGCCCATGATGACTTCTTTGGGAGAACATGGAACCTTTTGTTGATAAGAACTGCCAACAAACAATAGTTTGGTTGCTGGTGTTGATTCATGATAAATTCTTTACTTATATTGTAGAGACTAACTCAAGAGGTTCATTCATATGTCAACTTTAACATTGCAGACTGTTTTTTATGTTGGTCTTAAATTTTATTTCTACCTTATATACATTTTAATAAATTTATTGCATGTTATATGTTTCTTACTAGCGATGTTAGTGAAATTATTGATGCAATCGCTAACTGGAGAGGTTCATTGGTAACAATGAAATATATAATGGGTTGTCTGTGTTAACTTTGTAAACTAGTTTTGTATGATTCCCTTACATTTTTTTTTACTTGTCCCCTTTATTCCTTTTCGCAAAATTATCTCTTCTTATGTGTTCCCTAAGAGTAATTTATTCCTTTTTCGCAAAATGATCTCTTCTTATGTGTTCCCTAAAAATAAAAATGTATAAAAGGTTAAACCCTGTTATTTGCACACGAATCAAAGACAAACCTTAAGACTTGATCCCTGGTTGATGCAGAAACATTGCTCTGCCCAAACCAGTCAAGTTTCCCTGGAGGGACATTCACATGTCCCCTATTGGAGATCCTTGAGAAGTATAATCAAATATTTGAGTCGTAATCATTGTAAGTTGTTGGTTTATATTTGGTTCCACTGCTAGTGCTACATACTTTTTAATTTGTTGTAAAAGATACTTCTTATATTTATGTAAATAGATTTACATTATCAAAGAAAAACAAGGCCAAAGGGTATATACAATGGTATTTACATCCTCTTCCTTAATGCTACAATAATACAATAAAAAACAAATAGATAGAAAGCTCTAATAATTTGGCATCAAGGAAGACCTTACATGTTGGATTCTTGGAGAAGCCCAACTGTAATTTGTACTCTGTAAATTAGTTTAAAATGGACCTTGAGCTTACTTGTTGGATGCTTTCACTACAACAAAACCCTGCCATTAGCGTCTCTTTTAGCTTCCTTTTTAGCGTCCACTGTCACTTTTAGTGTATTTTTCATCATTTTTTGGACAAAGTGGACGCTTTTCTACGGGAGGGAGCTATTAATGGCATTATTTGCGTCCCTTTTTAAACGTTGGCACTATTTTGGATGCTAATTAGCTTCCCAATTAACATCCCAATTAGCGTCCCAATTAGCATCTTAATTAGTGTCTCAATTAGCATCCCAATTAGCATCCCTTTTTAAAAGTTGGCGCTATTTTGGAGTCTAATTAGCATCCCAATTAACATCTCGATTAGCGCCCCAATTAGCATCAAAACTATCATCCCAATTAGCATCACAATTAACTTCCCAATTAACGTCCAAAAAAGCATCCCATATAACGCCCAGAATAGCCTCCAAAAAACGTCTTGAATATCATAACAGCATATATTAATCCAGGGTTAGTGACAAGAATTGTGCCATGAATTTTGGCAGGAAAAAAATACAACATAGCGCCAAGTATAGAGCCATGAATTGCACCTAGAAAACATCCAACATAGCGCCATAGTATAACACCTGGAATAATGCCAGAAATTTCAAAAAGAATCACGCTATGAATTGCGCTAGGTTTAGAGCTAGGAATTGTGTTCGGAAAATGTCCAACATAACGTCAGATATATCAATGTCAATGCCATTGATCATGATTCATGTGATAGTACTTTTGGATCTTGATTTATCATGGTGGAACCTAAATTATCGTAATAATGGCACTTTTGGATCTTGATTAATCATAATGAGGGGTAAATTACCTTAATGCCACCAAAATTGCTCTAATAGAATTTGAGTGTCCCCAACAACATTTGATAGAACATAATTTCATCTGATTGGCCCTAACAACATGACGATGATGCATTACGATAATTATAATGGAGCGTATGGATATTATTTGATAAGTATAAGACTATATCATCCATTCTTGTGAGGTAGTGGGCTCCTTGCTCATTATTATCGCAATTTTATTGATGATGACTAAGACAACGACAATGATGTTGATTTATTGTATGATGATGATGACGATGTGGATGTCAATGATGATTATGCATGTGGAAGCACTTTTGGATCCTAATTGATTCTAATGGAACCTAAATGTTTGTAACGACATCTAAATGACCCTATTATCATCGAAATTATTGTAACAACATATAAATTACTCTACCAATTACATGACATGAATCCTAATGGTGATGAGTGATTAAGAACACTAATGGCATAAGAGTGACTATAATGACAATGATGACAGTGATTTTGTTGATGATGTACTTAGTGTTGGCGATGATGATGATCTTAATGTACTTAATGCTAATAAGGATGATGATCTTAATGATAAGGAGGATGATGTACTTAATGTTGGCCTTGTCATATGCATTTCACAAATACACAAATGTCATAGGAATTTAACAAAAGAAAATTTTCCATTATGTTGGTTTTTAATTTCATAAAATATATCTTAAACTAGATTTAATGGAAGAAAGTTAGATCTAGAAAAATGTTTAATGTGGTTTTTCTATTTGTAAAATATTTGAGTGTATTTTTTTTCAATATTTACTTTGAGTGTTATTGTATTTTAATATTTATTTTTAAGAATTAATATTTGACAAATATTTTATGCAAATAAATCATATTGCAGTTTTAAAACTTCCTAATGAAACTCCTCTCATCAAAATGGGAGCTAATTTCCTCTTGAAAAAAAACTTTCATCGCTAAATGTTCAATGGAGCATATTTGTCATAAATTGTCTATCTCATCACATCACAGGTTCCATATCGGGCAACCTCAAAAAATAGGGGTTTATTTACCCATTGATCGTAATAGGTTCCAATTTGGGCAACCTCCAAAAACAAGGTTTTACTAGATTTTCCACAATAGGATTTTGAAAGTGTATGTGTCATTATTGAAAAAAGTTACAAGTTGAAAAATGATTTCAGGGTTGATATTTTGACAATGATTTCAAGTGTTGTAGAAGTGGCCAGTCACCCCTAACACACATCTTAGTTACAGGGTTCAACTAGGGAAAATTGTTTTCGTATCCACACCAACATAGACTACTGGGATCCCTTCCCCGTTCAAGACCTAATGGGACTGAACCCTGAGGAACTTCAAATACTGATATCCCTTCCAGGTAGAAGAGGGCTAGGTTCAAGCTAAAATTTCAAATTCAATTCTCCTAACCAATCAAACCCTCGACATCTGTGCAATCAGAGAACTTCTTGCATTGCTACATATATGGGGACACCCAAGTTTGTTACAACAAAGGAAATTGAGGTCATGGATGCGTGTTTATGTGTCTCCAAATGAATGGGCCAAGAAACTGGATTATTTCCTTGATTTGAAAGACTCAGAACTTTAGATTCTCTTAGAGACTATGAAGACAATTTTACAAAGCAATGGAACTCGAAGGTTATTGTGATTTCTGTATTTTTTGTAAGTACATTTTTTTCTATTAACAAAATACACAGAGCCGCAAAGAGGCAAAACTTGTTACGAGGGACTTTCATAATACCTTCCCCTTTTCCCTATAAGGGTCTTCATAGTTATTCATGACATTAACTCTTGGAATGAAGTTTGAGTTTCTATAGTAACTTAAACTAAAGTTGTTTTCTTCTTCTTAAGATAACCTAGATTAAAAAGGAAGAGACTTTTCTATGTAATCTCTCGAAAAAGAAGCACAAAAATTGGAGAGATGAAATTTGACCCAAGCCTTCCAACGGATTCGCCAAGTAGTCAAATAAATTTTTACCTCTACCATTATTTTGCAGCCTTACGACCTTTTTCTCTTCATACCACCCCGTCCTCACCCACCAATACTCCTCCTAATTAAAATACATTTACTTATTTTACACAACAATTTAAAACATTTATAAATCATAAAAAATAATTAATTTAAATAATTCNAATATTTTTCTTTTCTATCTTTCAATCATGTTTACAGAGAACTGAATGTGGAAGCTGATACTCTCTCAAAACTGAAGCTAGAAAATATGGATGGTAGATTAAAGTTCTTTCTTTTCTCTTCTGGAACTCATTGTAGAACTAGAAATTTGGTTCTTTCCAATTAGTCACTCCGATCTTTGTTTTTAGTATTAAGAGGAGATTTGTTGGTGAAGTTTATCGTATGTTTGGATTTTGAAAAATTGTTGGATTGGATCCATTTTTTTCGGGTGGTTCTCTCTTCCTCGATGTTGGGTTTGTTAGTATTTACCAAGTATAATTTTGAATATGATGATCATATTTTGATCATTAGATCTACTATAACTTTAACACAACTTTTTTTAATATACAAAAATTGTTTTTCTTACTAAAAAAAAATACACTTCCCCATAGAGAATTCAAATCGCACTATATAGCATGTTATATAAACAAGGTTTCCTTGAATATAAAAAATATCTATTTTAAAAACATAAAAAGATATTTATCTGAAAAAAAATAACAATATTAGTTTCACTGATAAAATCACTCGTTCACACATAAACGGGTGGCTTTACACCCGAAACCCATTGTCTAATGAAAATGTTGAGTGGTGAACAACGTCCAAATTTGAACCCTTCCCAGCCCTTCCCAGAAGTGTAAAGTTAAAATTACCCTCCAAAAAAATTTAAAATATGAATTTTACCCTTTCAGTTAAGAAGGGAATAATTTATATCAACATTTCAAAAGAAGGGAAACATTTGAAATTACCCATCCATATAAATTTCTCAAGATGTTAAAATTTCTATGCTATAAAGTTCAACTCATCATTCAAAATATTGGAAATATGATAAATTATAATCACTCAGTCACTCATGCCATGAACTCATTGCTTGGTTGTGCAAGATGACCATAATCATTGATGACTACGAGACACTAGCCATCGAGATGTGACTTTGAATCTCAAGTCACTTGGGGCTGCAATCTAAAGTGTGTAAATGTGTCAACAACTACAACTATAACAAAAAAGAACTACTTGTCTACTACTAGGCCTGAAACGAGCTCAAAACTTTGTGCCTACTACTTATGTGAAACTCGCTACCAATGTCCACTCTTTTTTTCGTCAAAATGAAATTCAAAAGGTCGGTTTGAGGAGTCCTTTTCTATAAGAATTAATTTCTTGCATGAATATCATGGACTCATGACAACTATAAACAACACTCGATGTCATGCAAATACAAATAATGACATGTAGCTAGGATCACAAACTATGCAGAGGTCGATTTATGCATTGCTATAGAGAAGTGTCATTAGGCACATGATATGGAGAAACAATGGTTATTAATTAAAAAAAATAAAAATTGTTGGATCAAGAATAGTCTTTAATTTGATGGGTGGCATGATCATGATGTAATCTCCCTCTGTCCTTCCAAATATTGTGGTTTCTCACAACATTTGTTCTCAACGCCACCAAAATACATATAAAAATTACTTGTCTTTACATCCTCTTCCCTTTAAATCCTCATCTCATAGTCATAACTAAGGATTATTATGCATGCACATCCTCATCTTATAATACGAATTGCGTCAAGGCATAGAGACAACCATAAAATATTAAATGTGTCAAGACACAAAGAGTAAGAGACAAGTATAAGTAAGTATTAAATTAAATTTACCATATAAGTCTTTAATTAACAATATCAACTAACATTTGACACGTTTATGATATTCTTATCACTCCTTACCAATGTGATTGCAAGGCATTCTTTGAAGGTGAAGTCCATAATTTTAGGTCTTCTTCCTCATTAGCATGCCTTTTGGTAAGACAATAAAGAGGGTAGTGGCATACATCAACATGAAAAACAATTTCGACATAGAGCTTTGCTAACTTGCTTGGTATGTAGGATTTTCTTTTAATGTTTTCTGAGTTATGTATTATTTCCTGTTAGGTGCCCATTCCTTATCATTCTTAGATCTCTCAAGCTTGGATTGCACTAGAATGCCTTAATCTGCTTAGGACATAGTCTAAATAGTTTTTTTTTATATAATGAAGCGTGCTCCAACTTTAAAAAAATACAATAGAATAGTTGTTATGTTACTGAAATGTAAAATTAATGATACAGGCATGACAACTTAATGTGTTCAAAACAAGTTTTTTTTTTAAATATGTCATTTTTTCATTTAAATATTGAGTGCTCAATTATTAAAAATTGTAAAAAATTGAAAGAATAATATTTATTTTTTACATTTTTTTAGTGAAAGATTTAGTTGAGTTATACTTATCTTATCAATTGAAGTACAATTACTTATTTCACCTTTCATTGGGCTCCAAGAATAAATGACCCATTTGAAATTAAGATCAACCTTCACATTTGATCACTAGTGAGTGGCGGGAGCACAACCATTTGAAATTAATACCCACCCTTCAAATTTGATCACTAGTGGTGAGTGGCGGGAGCAGCGTCACCCTTCAAATTTGATCACTGGTGGTGCATGGCGGGAGTAGCGTCATGGAAATGAACTTATTCCAAGTACCTTCAGGCGTTGGTAAGAAAAATGGTTTTGTTCGTTGGGACGATCTTTCACCCCCTTCAACTCCGATTGTTTTCAAAGTCAAACAAACTACAATGCTAACGCTCGTCATGCTCAAGCCCACCATCTCACAGTGCTATGTACTGAGGGACGTTTGAAGGAGGCTCTGCACATTTTAAATATCATAGACAACTATGTCCACAATTCTCACACCTGTGTGTGTTTCTTACAGGGTTGCATTAAGAGAAAATCCTTGCCAGAGGTCAAATTAGTCCACGTTCATATCAATCAAACGGGATTCATGGCAGGCACAGTTTTCGGCAATACCCTTGTCAATGCATATGTCAAGTGCGAAAATGTGGTGGACGCTCGTAGAGTTTTCGATCAAATGCCTAAGCAAAATGTGTGCTCTTGGACTGTCATGATTGCAGGTTATACAAAACATGGATTTTATCACGTAGAGGCATTGGAATTCTTTCACCAAATGAAAAAAATAGGCATCCAGCCCAATCAATTCATTTTTACTTATGTTCATCCAGCCTATGCCAACCTACCATCCCTCGCCCAAGGTCTGGAAATACATCAACATATAATAAGATGTGGATTTGAGTCCAATTTGTTTGTGATGAGTGCCCTTGTAGACATGTATGCAAAATGCAGGTTTACAGAGAAGGCACGTGAAGTGTTTGACAAAATGCATCAAGGAGATATTTTCTTCTGGACAGCAATGGCTGTAGGGTATGCACATAATGCGTTTGTTGATGAGTCCCTTAAACTGTTTAATGAAATGCCTCAGAGAAACATGGTCGCATGGAATTCAATGATTGCAGGGTTTGCAGATAATGGTTTTGTGGACCAAGCCCTGAAACTATTCAACGAAATGCCTCAATAACTGTTTAAGGCAATTCTTGGGTGGGCACTGTAAGATCTTTGGGGTTTGAGAAATTTTGGGTTTTGGAGACAGAAAGAGTTAATTAGATAAGGGGCAACTGGTAGATATTGAGATCAAGTATTT
The DNA here is from genome assembly GCA_001517045.1 of Pseudotsuga menziesii. NCBI lineage: Eukaryota > Viridiplantae > Streptophyta > Pinopsida > Pinales > Pinaceae > Pseudotsuga > Pseudotsuga menziesii. The sequence goes on from LPNX010471106.1 coordinate 159,417, forward strand.
ACTATAATTCCATATTCAGAGAAATGATTCAATGGTATAAAAGGGGCAAGTGGAACCATTTTTAACAAACCATTTGATTCAAACATCAAAGTTCATAAGTTTCTTGTAAGAACCATGATGATTTATGCTCGTGCATTACTCTAATTGTAGATTTTATAAACCAAACCAACTTGATGGGTTCTACTTTTGTGGGTCATTTCCTATTGACAAATGTGCTGCTTGATAATATGAAAAAGACTACAAAAGAGACTGGAGTTGAAGGACGGATTGTGAATCTTTATTCCATTGCACACTTCCTTACGTATGATGAAGGGATACAGTTCAATACGATAAATGATGAGAGTGTGTGAGGTTACTTGTACATGTCTTCTCAATGTAGTCCTTAACTTGATCAGTTTGTGTTGCATACTTAGTATAGAAACCATAGAACGTAGGATACCAGTAATGTATATAAAATTCTTTTACAAATAAGCAAGTCTTAAGATCCCTTGTATCATTTGATACAAACTTAACATTGTAGAGCTCTCTGTTGCTTTGAATCCAACTATCTCCCATGTATATTATGTTATGTTATAACATTTAAAAATATGTTTTGGTGCAGATATTCGAATAAAAAGGCATACGGGCAATCCAAATTATCCAACATTTTGCATGCCAAGGAGTTATCACGACGCTTAAAGTTATGGTTGACTAAATTTCTAGAGTGTTGATATATAAATGTGATCACTTGTTTGTTCATGCTGCATGTGCGTCTCTTGTAGAAACTAATGCTCTTCATATATTTGATAGCAAATGGAAATGCTGGAGAATGACACTAAATTCTTGTGGATACCTAAAATTGAAATGCTAGACTGTTTATACTAGTGATTGCTATTACTTTAATGTATCACTAGATACAGGTACAGAGAAAAAGTAAGCATGAACTCTTTGATAGCCAGTGGAAGGAGTGGTAAGTGGTTAATAGTTTAAAATTGATATTAATTGATATTATTTAGTTTTTTTATTAATTGATATGTTTTATAAATTGGTTAATAGTTTGAATTATTGTTTTATTGACAAGTACAACCACTTCTTAGTGAAGAAGCATCAGCGGCAATGAACAAACTTCTCCTTGACTATGCAGAAGGCAATCTTTCTTCTCTTTGTTCATGGGCTGATCAAGAGCGGTTCAGATATCGCTGGTCAATTCCATTACATTTCATTGACACACCAGATAACAAGTGTACCTATACGTATTCTAGTAAGTTTTATTTTCCAAAACACACTTCATTCTCATGATTAGCTATTTTAATTTGTTATTTTGTCTCTGCTTTTGTCAAATAGTCTCATTTTGCTTGCTCATCAATTTTGTCTTCTATTTGTCACGGTGTGTAGAGTTTTCCATAATAAGATGGGTATAACTTGAATCGCTCAAGAGAATTATTTGTATCTTCGGGAAACACTAAAACTGAAGGGTATGGAGCATATAAATATCTAAGTAGCATCCTTATCAGAGCATTTTTTATTTTATGTTTGTTTGCAAACAAGGGACTGCCATAATGTCAAAGGAGAGGAAGGAATGTGTGTTGATGGTGCCATAAAAAATTACACTTCCCAGCTTGGAAATTATGGCAGCAGAGCCACTGGTGAAAATTGTATGATTTTTTGGATAGTCATCCTATTAGAATGAGTTGTCTATCTCTGTTGTGTTCCTCATTTTGCTTCTTTCATTGTAAATTATATTTAAATGATGTCTTATTTTACCAATGGATACTAATGCACAGTTGTATAACTTGCAGATAATTTAACAGAACCCTTACTGTTTCTCTCTCATTTCATGGGAGATATCCATCAGGTCCTCTATTGTTTATTTATTAATTTCCCATATGAAAAATTCAAATACATGTGCTCACTACATGAAAATTCAGAAAGGATAAATTAAAATGTACAAGGGAGTTTTGTTTTGTGTTTTGACTTCAAAAGGTCACTGCCTGTATTGGAAACTTATTCATTGATATTGATGAATGAAAAAATGTAGCCTTTGCATGTGGGTTTTACTACAGATGAAGGTGGAGATACAATAAAATTACACTGGTATGGGTTGCAGAGTAATTTGCATCATGTAAGTAAATAAAATTTCTTCTTGATTGGATGTACCGTACCCTTCTTGTCTATCCACTCTTAAAATCACATTAGTGATTTAGGGAATTCAACACAAAAGAAAAAGGTGTTAGAAGAAAAACTGTAGAGTTTATCATCAAAATAATTCAATAAAACTGCCATGTCCTATCTGTGTGTATTTGCATCATCCTAAAAGAATTTGAATGTGTTTTCTCACCCATATTAGTCTCAGAAATTCTTATTGAACTTTTTTCCATTTAGAGCTTTTCCTTGACAACTTTGAACATTGGTTGGGCTCTTTAAAACTTCTTTGAATTGGCATGTCTGCATAATTGTACGATGTAGTTGTTTTGGCCCAGTGGTGAACTACTGAAAATTTTGCACACTGGTATACTCACCATATTTTTTACACCCACACTAGTTATACATGTTTTTCAATTAATTATTTTACCAATTAGTTACAAATCGTTGCTCATGCAATTAGAGTATGGTGTACCCAATCAAGTGTCCTTTCTAAACTCTATTTAAAAACACAGAAAACTGTTAATTTCAATGAGATTTTTATTACTCTTTAATTGTTACCAATGAAAGGAACATTCTAAAGCTTCTTTCCATTCATTGTCACCCAAGGAAGGAATGCTTTATTGCAATCCAAAGGCAGACCAACCACAATTCTAACAAATTACTCTAGCATTTGAGATATCATTTCTCACAGGAAATAAAAATAAAATGCTCTAGTAGTTGAGAATAATTGTAACGCCTTTGCTTCAAAGGCTCATTTACCCCCAAGTAAGAATACAACCCAGGTAACCGCAGTTGTGGTGTTTTGTTGATCAAGGCTAGTGATTAAGATAGATGAAGGAAATTTCTCCTACTATGGTCTAATTAAACAATAGAACTATCATCTGAGAAGAGTTTCACATCAATTGAATGGTTGTAGGAGGATATTCTCCCATTGCTCAGATTGGAGAGTTCGATTCTCCTTTGGACGGCACACAGGCCATAAGAAGAATGCATACGACCATAAAAGGGATTCGTACGGGCTATTGGTTGCTCAGTGACCTCTTAGAACATGAATGGATAATTATTTATGAAATTAGGAGGATATAATGTAGCTCAACAACCATACTATTACAACCATTGATCTCGTGGACACCATTAAATGAACGGTGTAGGATATTTTCCTGTTGGAAATAGCAATATGATGGGCCAGGCTTGATTCTATTCTGAAATTTATCATAACAATTCTTTAAGGAATCAGAATGCAACAATACCATTACATAGACGCTATAGGCACTCCTTAATGCTATTGTCAAAGGTTCTACTTCCTAGTTTCATGTCTCATTGACCTATTTTGGTCATTCGTGGACTTTAATTTCATTTCATTTCTCATGTTTGGTTATTTCAAGTAGTTTTGAGTGATAGCTTGTCTGTATGATGCAATCCACTACTATACTATTAATAGCTTCCATATCTCTATATAAAGTGCTTATGATGCTATTTTCAAATACTTGACACAGTTATGAAGCCAATATGCCTGGCCACATTCTCTCATTCCTATTATGCCTTTTTGCCCTCTTCTAAAGTGTGCTTTTTTCCCTCTTCTGAAGAGAATGGGATACCAAAGCCAAATTTGACAATTGGTTCTTCCCCTAATTTTGGATCTCAGCGAAAACAATTTAATATCTCGTCTGAATGATTTCATTATATAATGTGTATGTTGTTTCTTTTTATGGATAAATGTAAAGATAACTTTATTGTAGCTTATTTTCAGTACTCACATTAAGGTTTTCTCTTCCACGTATTATTTTTTCCAGCAACAGTGATAGTTAAAAAAGTTGTTCTACAATAATATCTTCGGCATCTATTCTGCCATGTTAGTAGAAAAAGTTTAAACAATGGAAAAAACATACAAGATCATATGTGCCTGACATATATATGATCATTCTTATATATTGGCTTAGATATCCAAAGGCCATTTTTAATGTTAGGATCGAAGTCATATAAATACCACACATTATTAATTTGCCAATTATATTTTTAAAATTATGCTGAATTTATTAGATAACCACTCTTGCCAAAACTTGGGGCAAATGATCTGACATTTTTTTCCCTGATTGGTTCAAGTTGGGGTATTAATAGTGGTACATAAACGACAGCTCTTTGGCTATTGTAGAAATTTGAAGCAACCAAGGAAGGAAGATCTTTATACCTGCAGTATGAGGCCCAAAGGTCAAATACCATTTTTGTAGATAAATGTTGCATCCTTGGAGGTTGTTGTAGTTGCTTTAATATTATTGAAGATCTCAGTGGGGATCAAAACCATTTTTGTATATTAATGTTGCATTCTCATAGGTTGTTGTAGTTGTTCTAATATTATTACAGACTCAGTGAGGAGTCAAAACACTCACTGAATCAAGCTTACTGCTGAAATGAGCTTACCATACTCAGTAAACAGTGGGTAGGGTTTCCAAGATTTGACAATTATTCAATTAGTATAAACGAAGATGGCAATTCCATACCAGAAACTTGATGAGTCCATACTAGAAACTTCCATAGTCTACAAAACATTTCTTGTTTTGGTAAAAAATTTAGCATTTTTTTAGCATTTTCTATTTGTATCAGTTTCATTTAGAATTTTTGCTAGTTTTCTTGAATCCAAATGATATTCTTGATCTTCAAATTTGTTGGGTTGATCCTGTGTTCAAATAATGTGACTTTGATTTTTGTTACATGTAAAAAGAATGGCCAGTGAGGCATAGGGTTGACAGGACTAAAAGCTCAGGGGAAATTAGCATCAAAATAGATTGTAACAGCCATGTCTCGAATGCCCCCTGACAGAATTTTGTTTGGCATCATATTCAGATGGTGATGCATGTTGCAAGCATAAAAGGGTGGTAAATGCCATATTGTTGTTGGTAAATGCCTTTGTCCCAAATGGCTGTTGGTAAATGCCTTTGTCCCAATGGATGCAAGATGCTGATCTAATCATGTTAGCATTGTCTACTCATGAGGTGCACTTCTCAATTTTGAGAGAGGTTAGTGCTCCTGATTTATAGAGAACAGAGTGTAATAGAACTATTGGTATTCTTCACTGTTGTGTAGTAGTTCAATCTCATGATTATTTGCTTAGAATCAAGATCAAGGTCCTTATTTTCATTTGATATGGATCATGATGCATTGACATGCACAAGCAGCCACTAGGTTTTTCTTTTAAGGATTTAATGAGTACATTTTTATCACTATCTGATTTTTTTATTGCACTTTTGTGCATTACATATTGTAACATCCACCCATTCTCTTAGATCACGTTGACTTGAAGCGGCAATGGTTCATACATTGTCAAACACTTAGAAATAATTATTGCATCTTTGTATTGGAAATAGGTTCTGGTAGTCCTATCTTCGAACTCATGGGAAGTACTTTCAAATTTATATCACTCTTATTGATCTCTAGATATGTTTTATATGTTGATGACCTTCACCAAACCTAATAAAAGTCTGAACGTTAACCCAATAAACTCCTGAACTGTTATACTCATCTATGTTCAAATTTCAATACTTAACCCCATTTCTAGGCTTTACTCTTGAGTGTTACCGGGAGACAAATACCAAAAACCATTGAGGGTAGGAGTTATGCTTAGAAATGCTACACATGCACCATATCCAAGCATGGTCAATGACAAAATCATCCCCACAAAAGTAGAGACTCTCTTTTAACAGTTTGTCCTTTATGAAAAACAGAAATTAACGCTCATCCTTTGTTCAAGATGAAATTTTTAAATTGCCTGATAGGTTTATATGACTGAAATGCATTTAGATTGCATTGTCATCTCTTTTACTATAGTCTTTAAAAATAGTGAGAGGAATATGATAACATTTCCTCTTTCCTTATATATGTAATTGTGCATATTGTGGTTACACCTGGACAACAAGAAAAATGCTTCCTTTGTGGTCAGGTTGGTCATTTTGCAAATGCATGTGAAGGACAGCCAAAACGAAAGCAAGGAGATTTTGACGAGAAAGGTAGTGAACTGAATGTTAATCCTAAAAATCCTTATCAGGTAAGTCGAATATATGTATAATTTTTTATGTTAGGATTTTGGTTATGCATGCTTGGAGGTTTTTCCTTTTTGTTAATGTTGTATGGTTGCATTAATACTAATAACGGTCCCATTTAGGTCATGATAATTAAAGCTAGTTTCAAGATTATTATAGATCATGTGGATGTTTTACTATTATTTTTACATCTAACTTGTTTCTGATATCTCAAATATTTGGCAGTTCGTCAACATCTGGGTTTTATGTGAATATTTAGAGTATGATATGAAGATTCCAAAACCTCCAATAGAGATTGATTTTGTCTTCATTTGTTTCTTTGTTGGCAATGATTTCCTTCCACACATGCCTACATTGGAAATTCGTGAGGTTTTTATGTAGAGATGTTACACCTCCTATATTCTATTTGAATTCCTTAAATAGTCGCTGAATAAATATTATCTAAATTTACATTATGTTCTGAAATTCATTTCAGTTGAAACGCTTGGAATATTTTTATGTCCAAGTTTATTATTGTTCTAACTTCTAAGCATGATTATCTCTAGTGTGTAGACAGCTTATTATAGATATGTTTTTACAGCTCACATTCTCTGTTTTGGTTCTCTGACAATATTCTCCAGGAAGATAATTTGTTGGTGGCTATTTTCTATTTTACAGGGTTCAATTAATTTGCCCATGGCTGTATACAAGAAAGAATTCAATGCAATGGGTGGCTATTTGACAGATGCAGGTGAGGTATTATGACACTGATTGCATTTATTATATAATTTTTGTTGGCAAATATTATGATGACCGAAGGACTTCACTATATGTTACTAGATATTGCAATATTTTCACTTTGGTCTTCTAAATCTTGTAATCTGAAGTTGTGTGGCCTTTGAAATTTTAATTATCACTTGAATCGCAAGATCTCATGTCTCCAGATTGACGGAAATGATACCGAGTTCATCTTGACCAGCTTTATCCAATTGGTGGCATTAAAGCTGTATAATGTTTTCTCTTTCTGAAATTTCAAATGCACATGGATTTTTATAAAGGCTATAGGACGTCTCCTGTGTCTGAAATTACTGAACATCGAATGAAAGGGTGTTAACTAGTTTGGATACATCTAGCATTTCCAGCTAAGCTGATATCACACTAAAATGTTGAACATTTTATCATGCAGGTAATATTAGACAAGGTGGAGCATTTTATTCAGGCTGTTGGAACATAAGAGGATAGGATTTTTCAAAAGCGAGGTCATATTCACGAGGTACACATTTAGTTTATATGAAATTATGAAAACCTTTGTTAGTTGTACGTATTTGGGCCTTATTTTGAAAAAAACACAGCTATACATGTTTTAATTATTCAATAACACCCACTGAGGATAGCACCCTTCCATTGGGCCAAGTTGTGAGCTTAAGAACGTTTTGAATAGGAACTCTATGCCATATGAAAAATGGAAAATGGGTCAATAGCTATTTTTGTAGAGCATTTTATTAGGAAATAAATTAAGCCAAGGGAAATACTTTGTTAAAACTATGGAAATATTAGGAAATACATGTATTTTACATGCTCAGACATATTTTACATGTATTTTTATATATGCATATCCAACCATATTGTATCCAATTTGTTCTGATATATGTACACATATCTATCTATATCCTGGTAACTTTAGCTTCTGACTAATAACTAGATGAATTATCATAGTTGACTTTCTGGTAAGTATTTGATTACTAGCAATATATTAGGTGAGACTAACCTAAGCTTCTTGTCGGTTTTTCTTAAACTTTATGCACGTTTCCTTTATATCCAAATGAGGGCATAAAATATGCTCTATAGGATGAAATGATTGTTACTGCATTTGTTTTATGGGAATGACCCATCTCCTGAAGGATACAACCTAGAAAAGTTCCCAGAAAATGACAAGAAATGGACGCCAACAAACCATTCAAAGGGAGTTCCTGGAATGGTCAGTATTTTAGAAATGGTACTAGTCTTTTCTCTAAACTTTCTTTTTGATCCCTTTGATCCCTTCATCATAATGAGTACCATTATCCACTCGGTGTAGTTCATCCACATTACTCTTTTGTACTCGCCATTTTTTATGTTCAGGAAGATATTGTAGATTCTCAGTGTATGCCGTTTCCACTGAAAATTCCTTCCATAATACCTTCAACCCCCACCCCCCAACATATTTAGTGAGTGGTCTACTCCTGCTACACCTTACAAATATTAAAAGACATTGGAATTAAGTTTCCTTATAGCACTCATGTTATTTCCTAGATGCATTTCTGCAGTTAATTCTCAATTCTGATGCTTGAATCGACAATTCACAATTCATTGCAATGATATAAAATCTGTTTCAAGGCACACTCTCTTTGTTTTCACTCTTGTTTCCCCACTCTGTTAGAACTGATCTTATGCGGGTAACTATGTTGGTACATAAGTTATAACTTATATTGTGTGTAATCACATGTAGCTATGACCAATAGTAGAATTGTTTGTCTACTAGAATAAGGTGAAAGATATTACATGTTTGTAACCAGGCTGTCATAATTTGGCTGCTAGCTAAACTGGTGGAACATTGCTTTTTTCTCTGGTCATGTGCATGCACTAATGTGTATTGCTAATCACATGGCTTATCAGGTCTTGATATAACCAGAATTCCCAAGCTACATGATTTTAGGTAACCAAATTGGTACTATTACATTGTCATCTTCTTATACATGCAACACTGTTGATGTTGATGAGTGTCCTTTTTGGTATTACAAAAGCCTCTTTTTCTGTTTCCTTGTTCGACCGTTAGATACTCAAAGTTGTGTATTGATCCTTTTTACCATTATAGAGGACTCTGTAAGTTAGGTTCTCAAATTCTTAAAGGGTTCTAGCTCAATGGAAGAGTGCCTGCCTTACAAGCAAGAGGTTGGTGGTTCGATTCATCCATGCCCTAATGATATTATAATATCGGTTAAATACTAGAAATGACTAAATTAGTGACCAAAACATGAGAGACGCGAAACTAGGCATTAAAAAGGATGCAACACATGGCGCTAATGATGAATCCAAACATGGCGTTGATATGGTATTAAAATAAGACGTTACTTTGGATGCAAAACATGGCGCTACATAGGAAGCAAAGTATGGTGCAACAATAGAAGAAATATTTGGCGTCATTTTGGTAGCAAAACATGATGCAAAAAAGGAAGCAAAAATTGGTGCAAATTTGGAAGCAAAAATTGGCACGTATTTGGAAGTAAAACATGGTGCAAAATGGGATGCTAGAGTGGTAGAAAAAATGGATGCTAATTTGGATGCTAACATGGTGCTATTAAGGATGCAAATATGGCGCTAACGGGGGTGTCATTTAAGAAGCAAAAGCGGACACTCGCTAGGAAGCAAAGAATGACGTTATTTAGGAAGCAAACCTCGACGTTGTTTAGGAAGCAAAGTTGGG